>JAHHFK020001097.1:0-177289 GCA_024533555.2 Aedes koreicus
AAAAATCACCTTGTTTTTCCGATGAAAAAACACCATTACACTTTGTGTATGGCCCTAATAGCATCCTTACTGTTGTAATCGGTTCGAATCAGAAATCGGTACTAGTATTTAAATATTTTACTAAACGAAGCGTGAATTCAGCTTATTGTTTAGCAAAACGAACCCTGCTGCCACCCAATCTTGTCATCCAAAATCCCAGTGATTTCTCGTGGAAGTGCGGTGGTGATCTCGGCTTCCAATAAAACGTCCAAATAAACGTTAACGCATTGCTACCCTTTCCTTATTTGACCTGCATTCGGGCGAGGCCAGCGCCGGTATTGCCTTAGTTTGGGATCACCAGTTTTACACATAGCACGTTTGCATCATCTACAGTTGACCTTCTGAGAATAACAGCGAACGGGGAAAGCGGGGTAACGGGGGCGGTTTGACGCCATGCCATGAATAGTCAGATAAATATTTAATAGGTTGAGACTTCGAAGGGATTTTTTTCTAACTATCAACTGTGTTTCTTAATCTAGTATTATTTGGCTTCTGAAAGCTATAGCATAGGTTTGAATATTCAGTTTTTTGATTAACCAAGAACTGAACATTTTATTGAGCATAGCTTCTTCAACTTTCAGCTAGCGGGGGAAAAAAATCAATCAATGCTTATCTAATAGCTAACATTACAGATTAAGAGATATTTCCCTAGTAGCACATTTGTTTCAACCCAGTAAAGGTGACTGCTCTGTGACTCAATTAAGTCACAATAGAGCTGCTGAAACCAGTTTTGACTGTTGTGTGCTGCTTGGGGTTTTTAGATACTTTAGGCTACATAGGTTGGGTTCTAGGTTAAAGGAAAAATATTGTAATAAAATTGTTACTCGTTACAATTTAAAAACTATTATATAATTACAACTTTTTTCTCATGGATGTCAATTTTTTACGCTTTTTTGCTACAACTTGTTACAAAATCGAGGCAACTTCGCGTAATTTGGCTTTATTATTTAGGCAAAGGAGCAATCTGACAAACATCCCAAGCAACACAAAATCGTCATATTTGGTTACAGTGACTTGATTGTGACTTAATTGAGTAGTATTGGAGTAACATCAACTGTATTGCAACAAGTTACCTTGCAACCTTCTAGAGATAAAAAATAAATAATAATATATTGAAACAAATAATAAAATTCTAAACATAAAATCAAAACTTAGGGGGGGGGGCAACGCCCCCCCCCCCCCCCCCCCTGGCTACGCCTATGGTCCTCATTGCTTTTGTATAGGCGGAACGATATTCTTGCGGTTAATGCAACGATTCTGCCCAGGACAGTTTAAGTTTGTTGGCGTAAGTCAAAATTTGCGTTGATTGTTGAGGCTTATATCTCAATAGTGTTAAGAGATATCGCAAAACCGAAAACAAATTTTGCCTTTTAATATCACAAAATCACGTTTTTACTTATAGATACATTTGCTTCCGTTTGACATTTTGCACTAACGCCCATTTCAGCACCTCTAAACCTCAACGAAAAAATCTGAAATTTTAGTATGTATGTCATCTAATGGACCCTAAATATCGTTTTCCACATGGGAAAACCTGTGCCCGATTATTTTTTCAAAATAAGCCCCATCCTACTGTGACAGCCGTGATTTTACGGCGATACACGCACCCAGATCATCACAAAGCAAATGTTCTGCTCCGAGAGTATGCCGTAAGACAGTGAAATTCACCTCCACAATATTGTAAAATGTTCAAGATAATAGTGACATAAGTGACAAACCTTTTTTTTCGGAATTGACGTGTTGGTACTGGCGGATTTTTTTTACAGCAGCCAGGAATTAGAGCAGCTGTGCCCTTCAGTTTTGTTATTTTGCTGTAAAATATTTCCGCCAGTACCAACACGTCCATTCCAAAAAAATAATGTTTGTCACTTAGGGGCTATTCAAAAACCACGTAGACTTTTCTAGGTAGAAGGGAGGGGGGGGGGGGCAAGTCTGACCAAAGTCTACAAAAATTTCAAAAAAAATGTGTGGAGAAAAGTCTACGAGGGGGAGGGGGGTCTGAGATTTTCAAAAATGAGTCTACGTAGTTTATGAATAGTCCCTTATACTGCCTTTAACCGCATATCAGTCCCATATTGAAAAACAGCTAACCGAGAAAACGATCATTCAAGTTAGGCAAGGATTATTCTTGATTCAGCTTGTTTGGCGTACTTTTCGACTGTATATTTTGAGAGGTTCATGTGTAATAGTATGCATTGTTTACCATACAATCAAAACATAATCAAAAACTGTTGTTTTGAGAATTAAAAAAAAACGCATTGGGACATGATACGCAGTTACTTTGTCTATCAAGCATAAATGTAACCACATGCTGTTTGTTCAACTTTATCGAACTGCAGCGGCATGCTTTGTTATGGGGTTCGTTCAAATATTACGTTAAACATATTAAATCCCCCCTCACCATGTAGAACATTCGTAACATATGTTCAACACCCCTGCCAAAAATGTACAATAATAAATTTTGAACATAAAAAGACGCGAAACCTGCTTATTTAGCGTGTTATGTAGTATTTGACCGACTCTATGCATGTTTACCTGGGCACGATAGCTGTCAGTCACCATCAGCTCGGAACTAGAACGAGTTTCACGGGAATTACACATTTCTTTACGGAATCAATTATGTCCTCATTAGAGCTAATCAAGAGTTACTTTGGTGATAGTGATGAAAGTTCCGTCGATGAGAATTGTAAATTTGATGAAAATACAAGAGCCGGTAAGTTATTACCATCTAATATCGTGAAAAAAATGCAAAGATTTTGGTCGAATTTCACTTCTTTCTTGTCGGACGAGAAAAAAGAGGATCATGGAAATTCGATAATGTGATTTGTAATTCTTGTTTTCAAATGCAGATCAGCTTCTAAAGCAGTCTGGTGATGATGCAACATGTGGAAGTTCTTGTTCCACAAAAGCGGATGATGATCCACTCGTGCCAGTGGTTAATGAGCCTTAGATGCTCCATCTTCAAATACGGATCAAAAGATGCTCCGTGATGCATCGAATGATGGTTCACGTTTTATACATGAGAATCATGACTCAGATAGTAGCTTGTTCGCCACAGATCGCTTGCAATGAGACGTTTGCTCCCCTAGGCAAGTACACACGGTCCACGTCAGTTATCGCGTATCTATGGAATGAATCGGTTAGTGGTCGTTCCTCCAACGACATAGCTGGATGTTTTCATCGGGTCATAACTAGATTCGGAGACGTGTAACATCTTGTTTTATCGCTGAACAACTGTGCAGCCCAGAATAAAAACTGGAATCTTTTCCTTCATCTGATACTTCGGGTTAACTCAGAAAGTGTTCAGTTGATGGAATTGATTCTGAAATGTTTTGAACCTGAGAACATTTTTATGGCTGCTGACAGTTTTTACGCTACCGTTGAAGGAGCAATACGACGTAAACCAAGCAAAACTCGAAGAATTGGAAATGCTGCCAGAACATTTCTTTCTCAGCGTTTTCAACAGCTCTCAATACGTGCTCAACAAAATCAAACCTTGAACTTATATCAACAAAATCCAATATATTATCGTGAAAAGATCCTTGTATCTTAATTACAGTAACTCTTTAAACGGTGAGGAATTGAAGTGCTGCAAATTATTCACAGCCAAACAAGAAATGCAAATTTCAGCTGATGACTTTGATCTGGAAGGTCTATTGAAAAAGAAAAGCCAACCTCGAGGCATTGACGTTGACAGGAAAACCAATTTGCTTAAAACAATTTTACCATTGGTGGAGGAAAAGAAGAAGTGATTTTTGATTGAATTGCCTCAATCTGGACAAACGGGAGACTGATAGGTAGAATGGATCTTTATTCCGATATTATTCTTGTTATGATTGTTATCGTAACCTTTCACTTAATTTACATTTTCTATTTCATTTATTATTTCATAATGTCTCTAAGAAGGATTAAACATTCGAGAAATACAAAGAATGAATTAAAAAAAGTGTTTAATATTCTTATTTAACTGTCACTTAAAAAACGGGACTCATATGCGGTTACTTCAATAATGGGACTCATATGCAATTACTTTCAAGACGGGACAAACCGACCTGATATTTTTCTCACATTTTTTTGAACTTACTGCTATATTTTATTATTGCTTACAAAACTATGATAAAAAATAAGGCAATTGCGCAAAATAACTCAAAAACGTCGAAAAGTAATATGAGACTGATATGCGGTTACAGGCAGTATAGGTCTCGCCTAAATGGATCCACTGGCTTCGGTGTCTTCAAGAAATCTTTAGCGCCTTCCACAAGCTTCACAAACCTTGTTCTGTTTATGTTGCTGAGCTGTCAGCAATCAACTTCGCATTGGGGATGATTTCCAAAATGCCCGCAGACCTTAACTTCATCTTCTCGGACAGTCTCAGTTCGATTGAGGCTCTACGGTTGATGAAACCTTATAGACACTCATCGTATTTTCTTTCAAAACCAAGGGAACAGCTGAGTGTGCTGGTTGAAAAATCACATTTGATCAATTTTGTATGGGTCTCTTCACATTGCTCAGTCTCAGGCAATGAGAAAACAGACTCGTTCGCAAAGAAGGTAGCATAGTAGGGTGATTTCTACTAATTTCACACGATTAATTTGATTATTAAGTACGTTAGAGTACACGGTCTCTATTTACTTCTGTATTATTTGTAATTTTTGATTTTGAAGAACGACTTTTTGGGTTCCCAACCCCTTGTCACGCCGGAAGACCATCGTGCACAGCAATGATTAGAGTCCCACGATGGTAAGAGGATGATGATCAGTCGTACGTAACATAGAGAACAAACGCTGTTTTGAGCCGCCCCTGGCATGGAAAATAGACGTTCAGATTGACTGCACCATTCGAAGAGAGCAGCTCCCCTTCCCTGTCAGCATACGACCAAATTTGAACCGGGGTTGGTTACCCTATCTTTCCTATGGTTACTCATACTGAAGCCGGCACCACGAGAGGTGAGTTACGTCAGGTCGCCAATCACCGTGCTGGCTCCATTCACCGTGGATTTTTCAAAATATTATTTTTATTGTTTACCGAAGAGTTTAAATGCTCAATATTTTCCATCAGAATAACAAAGCATGTATAAAAGACTCATTAGCAAGTGATATTTGCAAAATAAATCGGCTTCCAACACTGCATTGACGTTTAAATTTGTTAACATTCTTCGCAATCTGGTGCGCATCGTCAGTCTTAAGTGAAAATCACAAACTGCGCTCGGCGAATTTAAGTGGTTAACAAGCATATTGCCGTGATTTTATTCTCTACATCTCCGTACAATTGAAGAATAAGGTTTGTATTTTAGTTTCACACATGGATCGTAGCCGTAAATGTGGTAAAATAAAATTTTGAATCGAAAAAAAGAATGCACGGTGAATGGAGCCCCCGCAAATTTGCAGCCTCCATTCACCGTGCATTGAAATTGTGGGCGGACCAACTCTTATCTTCGCACAAAAGAAAAACGCTAAATTTAATAGAGGATAACCATGCAATAAAGGCATTCCTTTGTATACATAGTCAACTTTTAACAGTTCGATATTTTCTAAAGCTTTAAATTAATTTTGTTCAATTCATTAAGATATTTGAATTTTATAAAATATTCTTATAATTGTTAAACTATCTTTAGTTACCTTGAATTAAGGGTTTTTAACACTATAAAGCTACCCCAAATTAACTCAATGAAAACCAAGATGAAACAATTATTTTTAACATTTTTTTCAATTTCAAAGAATTGAATACTGTAACTTTTTCCGTACTTTTCCAAATCCGTTCTTTTTAAAACAAGTATATGAATTATACAATGTTTGCTTTCACAGAGTAAATATTCAAAAAAATGTTAAAAATAGTGATCAATGTTTTACAGTACTCACTGTTGGCTGCTTGCCTCCAATATTTGCTCTAATTGCTCGTGCTTTTGCACTGCAGAATATTCAACGTTATCTTATATTTTCAATAGATTTCAGAGATATTCGTAAAATTTGGAACGGATGTGGGCATTCAGTATAATATCTATGATTTTTAAAAAACTAGAAGATGATAGTAACATGTCGGCTGATATATTTTAAAATATCTAAAAATACACACTGACAAATCTATTTAAACAATGCTTTGAGATTTTTCTGAGTAACTTATTGCAAAACAGGGGCAATTTGCCAAACATTATGAATAGGGATGTTATGTTAGCTTAGCTCCTTCATGCGGCCTATGTAACACTTATATCATCAGTCCATCGATATTCAGCAAATACAGTATGCAAAAAAAGTGTATCCACCCCCAGTGAAAAATTAGATTTCTTCCAAAAAACCAACCAGAAAATCAAAACACGGTTAATTATTGTTCAGTTCATAATTATTTATGTAAAAACAAAGTCAATTTATGCGAGTTCAAAATATACAACCAATTCTCTTGCATTTGAGACATGAAGTTTAAAAATAATGTTAAAAATAACGCAGAAAATGTATATCCACCCTTCTGGCTCACATAGTTTTAGTACTTCGTGTGACCACCTTTGGCTTCAAAAACTGCTCGGCATCGTCGTGGCATCGACTGAACAAGCTTAGCAGTTGTTTCCGGGGTGATTTTGTCCCATTCAGTTGAGATTACCTGCCGCAATTGCTGGATGCTTGTGGGTTTTTGCTCCTGGACCTTAATTTTCAAATTTGACCAGAGATGCTCGATCGGATTAAGGTCGGGAGACTGTGCTGGCCACTCCATAACCTTGATACGCTTTTCCTTGAACCACTGCGAAACAAGCTTTGATTTGTGCTTCGGATCTCCATCATGTTGGAACGTATATCTGCGTCCCAACCTCTAGCTTTTGTGCAGAAGCTGGTAGTTTTCGCTTCAAAATGTCCAAATAAACCTCCTTGGTTATGATTCCATCATTAAACTTAAGTTATCCAACGCCGGATCTAGCCATAGATCCCCACACCATGACTCTACCTGCAGAAAAAAATCAAAGTCATGCTCAGTTGGTTGAAAAATCAATGTTGGTAAAGTAACTCACCACCGCCATGCTTGACTGTAGGCCGCAAACACTCCTTTTTCAAACTTACACCGGCTCGCCGCCATTTTCTTGTGATACCATCAGACCCAAATAGCATTACTTTCTTCTGGTCTGACCAAATCACTAATTCCAGTCATCACTGGTCCATGAAAAGTGGTCCAAGGCCCACTTCAATCTTTTTTTTTTTTATATTTTTTGCGGACAACCATGGCTTCTTCAGTAGTGCTCTGCCCTTAAGACCTTTCTTATGAAGACGATTTCGTACGGATTGTGATGTTGGGTGAATGGAAAATTCGCTTTCAATTTGTTTCGCAGTTTTCGGAGTCGATAGTCCCGGGTCCAGCTTCACCTTCTTCACGATAGTTTTGTCAATTCGGCCAGTTGTCTTTGAAGGACTCCCTAATTGCTGAGCTGGTGAGATAGAACCACGCTTTTGTACATCTGCACAATCCTAGTGACCGTATCTTTGTGAAGCTGGACAATATCGGCAATACCACGGCAGCTTTTGCCAGTTTTGTGATGTAAAATAATCAAATTTCGGAGGCTGATCGAAATGTGTACTTTTTTTGGGCATTTTGCAACAAATAACTTCGAATTTTGAACACGAAACTGAAATTTTGAGCACTTAAACTTCAGGAGCACTAAATAACAGCGGGACACAATGTTAACTTTCGAGAAATTTGCAGAATACACACTAAAACTCTGTAAAACACACTTGAATCGTAGTATCCGTTCGGGGGTGGATAAACTTTTTTTGAGTAATTTTTTACCCTTTTTCATAATTCATCACAAAAAATCTTAAGAAAAGATATAAACGCCGTATTTTCAATGGCAATGTGACAAATAAAACATAAATTGATAAATCATCGACGAACGCTCATCAATTTAATCTGATTTTCACCAGAAAAAAAATAATTAATTGATAGGGGGGTGGATAAACTTTTTTGCATACTGTACATCTTGGCATCACGATGATCGATTTATTTTGAAGCATAATAAAAATAAACTTCACGGTGGTTCATTTCAACAAGAATTCTACAGGGTGCGGCAAAAAATAATGCGAAAATGTTCAAACTTGAGTATTTGGTTAATTCGTGTAGCTAGTGACTAATTTCTGTCGAAAGTGTATTTGTTTATGTTTATTTTCAAGTGCTGCATCCAAACATTCTATTTGTTTCATTGCAAATTCGTCAAAATTTTCGCGAAAGAAGTGATCACCAGTTTGTTGCTCGCCCAGAAGAAGCCGAAAGAGATTGCCAAGGTGGTAGGGTGCCATTTGGCAACAGTTTACCGCATAAAAAGTCCCTGCAGGATGGTCCTAAGCAGCGGAAGCCGGGAAGCGGACGTCCGCGCTTTGCACGCACGCCGAACGTGATCAAATCGGTCCGTGCAAAAATTGCTCGCAACCCGGTGCGTTCCATAAGAAAACTTGCAAAGGAAGCCAATATTTCGGAGAAATCCATGCGGAGAATCATCAAAGAAGACCTGCATGCATCTTCCAGAGCCAGAATGAAACGCCACTTGATTACGGACCGGGTCAAGGAACTACGAGTGACTCGTTCCAAGAGATTGCTTTCCTTGTTGAAGAAGGAAAAAATGATAATCCTGTTCTCCGACGAAAAGCTTTTCAGCATCGATGCTGTGGCCAACAGCCGCACGGACCGGTTCATTTCACCGCAGAAAATGGAGAACGTTCCGGAAAAAGTGAAATTCAAATTTCAAACCAAACATCCGGCTGGTGTCATGATGTTTGGCTTGGTGGCGTCCAACGGTTTGAAAATGCCGCCTGTTTTCATTGATGCTGGAGTTAAAATCAATACCGAAGTGTATATCGGTATTTTAAAGGACCAAGTGCTTCCCTGGGTGAAGGCCAACTTCTCCGAGGACCAAAACGTTGTCCTACAGCAGGATGGAGCGCCGTGTCACACGTCCAATTGAACCCAACAATGGTTGAACAATAACATGAAGTTTTGGCCGAAGGATTTGTTGCCCCCTAGCAGTCCAGATCTTATTCCGTTGGATTATTCGATTTGCACATATGTTGAAGCACGAGCCTGCAAAACATCACACCCTAGTGTGAAAACCCTGAAGTCAACCATAACACGCACATGGCAGTCAATGTCGGAGGACTACGTCCGAAAGGCATGCTCTGGCTTCCAGCGTCGGCTCGAGGATGTTATTAATAAAAATGGAGGACACATTGCATAAATTTGTTTAAAAGGACTGTATAAAGATAACTGCACTCAAAAATGTTGATGTTATTGCTTTAACTAGTTGAAAATGAGATTTGAAAGAAATAGAAAAAATTGTCGCATTATTTTCTGCCGCACCCTGTAAATGATGAGACGAAGTTGCATCCACCAATAGACCCAATATAGTGCTTATAAACCGACATAACATCAATACTCGTCAAAAGTT
Source organism: Aedes koreicus (assembly GCA_024533555.2). Lineage (NCBI taxonomy): Eukaryota > Metazoa > Arthropoda > Insecta > Diptera > Culicidae > Aedes > Aedes koreicus. Next base: position 9,452 of record JAHHFK020001097.1, read on the forward strand.
TTCGACTCAATAAAGTTAGTTGGTTAACTTTCCGTAGTTCAGAACAGGAATCGTTTTACTAAGCATGTTTAAGCAAAGGTATAACTAGTTGAATATCGTTTCTAGATCAATAACTTCATGAGTTATAATTAAAATTGTAATCGACCGCTACAAGTTCTAAAAACGATTCAAACGATAGAAATGAATCAAAGATGGTGCGGGGGAAGGCACGGCCCCTCTGCTCCCCCTTGCTACACCCATGGACATTGGCAAATATTTGAAATTTTGTATTATATTCAACTTGAAATAACTTGAAACGCATCCTTCCTCCGCTGTAAAATGTGTTGTGGTTCAAACCTTCACAGAAAAAAATCTTGTAGTAAAACTACCATTTTGCCCGACTATGCGTATCTTTAAAACTACCATAAAATTTCAGTCAAATATACTACGTTTATAGTAAAACCTTCAACATTTGTGGTATATTTGACATTGACATTGATATCAACCGCACCATGGTCGATCTAATCGCAGGCATGGTAAAATCAAACGCATGTAAGGTCTGTATCCACATTAATCCGGACACCTTCAAATCATTGTAGCTTTTGAAATATTGCACGTAGGAATGAAAAATTTCACTGTGGTATAGCTAAGAGTCTATGATGAAAAAGACTATGATTGATGTTTACATTTCATGTTTAGTATTCAAGATGGCTACGAAAGAAAAACGAGTGCGCGAGCGAATTTTGTACGGGCGTACGGCAAATCCTGACTTGTCAATATGGGATCTTGCAAAAACATTGGATTTGCCTAAATCCATGGTTCACAATGAGCTCATATCATTTTCGGAACGTTTGACGGTGGAGAGGAAACCGAGAAGTGACAAAAACATTGGACGTGCTGATCCTGTCATGGACCGAAAGGTGAAAAGGATATTAACGAAAAACCCAAATCTCTCCATTCGAACGGCGGCTCGTAGAATAGGGACGTCGCATGGTTTTGTCCAAAAATCAAAACAACGTTTGGGACTTAAGTCGTATGAAGTAAAAACAGTTCCTAATCGCAACGACAAACAGAACTTGGCAGCAAAATCACGGGCTCGACGTTTCTACTGCGAATATTTGACGAAGTTTTCATGCGTTGTTATGGACGATGAAACTTATGTCCTGGAAGATTTCAAGCAGCTTCCAGGGCTGGCTTTTTATTCTGCTATGGCCAGAAATGCTACAGCTGAGCATTTCAGAACGAAGAAGGCATCGAAATTTCCCAAAAAATAGCTTGTGTGGCAAGCAATTGCACGTGTGGCAAAAAGAGTAAATCTTTCGACACTACATAGTCGGGCACAATCAACAAGGAGATCTATCAGAAAGAGTGTCTGCAGAAGCGATTGCTACCCTTCATCAAAAGTCACTAAGAAAAACCTTTGTTCTGGCCCGATTTGGCATCACGCCACTATGCTAAAACTGTGATGGAGTGGTACCAAGCAAATCTAGTGAACATTGTACCAAAAACCTCAAACCCGCCAAATTGCCCAGAGCTACGACCAATCGAGAGATATTGGGCTCTGATGAAGCGGAAGCTTTCTGGAAACAAGCAAGGAATCAAAGACATCGAACACTTCCAGCAAATTTGGACAAAGACTGCTTCTACGATTTCTGAAGAGTCTCTACAAACCCTCATGGACGGAGTTAAGCGCAAAGTTCGAAAATTTTATGCAAATACCGAATAACTACGTTTTGTCTTCACAAATTGTTAAAACACATCCCATGAATCTGAAATAAACAACTACGATGGAAATATAATGCGAAATTTATTTTTTATTCATGTTTTGAGGTGTCCGGATTATTGCGGATACAGACCTTATAGTCAGGTGAAAATTGTTGGTGTTTGCGCTTAATTTTACCCTCGAAATGGTATTTTCTACTGCGGTTTTTTTTTCGTGTATTCATTTTAATCGAACTCATTATACAGAATCATATTTGCGATTAATGCAACGCAGTAGGCCTGGCCGCTTTGACGCTTGTATTATGTCTTTGATATGAATATTAACAAAAATATAATTGCACCCCAATTATTTACATGATCTCTTCTCGTACTGGCTGCGTTTGTATTAGATTAGATTAGATTAGATCAGATTAGAGAAGTCAAAGTTGCAACGATCATGAATTCGTGAATTTTTACTCACACATTATAAGGGCTTCATAAAACTTAAAATATCCAAAACTATTCCCGACCGATAGCAATCCCGTTCGCTCAGCACCCATTATGTTGTTGCACACTGGCAGGGATCCCCTTTGACTGCCCTATAATTATCAATCACCACCCACAGTTGAACGCCTCATCCCTCGCTCCTCCCCTTGGCTGTGGAGCAAATGCATTATCGTTAGACACGACCACCTGCGAGCGTGTTTATTCAAGCGATTGACCCATCGACCTCCGAACCTATTGTTGTTGTTGTTATTGAACCAGTATGTACATCCTCATCATTCATGCTCGAGCCGAAAGGGTTAATGGTTGACCAACAACCAACGAACGGGCCCAGCTCAATAATCCTTTCGCTGACTTGAGCTGTACTCGAATTAAGTGCCGTTCAATTAAACTCCACTCGAAGGCTCTTTGCGCTAGAACAGGCGAGCTGCAATTGGAATGAGGCGCTTCATCCCCTCGTTACGTTCTGTGGCAAGTGGCATTGGATTTCGAAAATGGAACCGTTAATAATGAAGCACTTAAATGGAACCTGATGTCGTTTTATGGGCAGGATTTTTTTCTCTCTATTGTAATTATAGGCTCAGAAGAGGGAAACTTGCTTAATTTGAGTGTATGGAACTCCTTCCCGGGAGGCAGGTGTCAGTCTTAAAAAGTACTTTTGAAGTTTTTTTGTGTGTTTTCCGAATAATGGAAAACATGCAACCGTGTGCAACAGCTGACATGGTACACTTTTAACGAGCGAAACATATGGAGTTTCTTCCGAGGTAAACTTTTAATAAATCTCATAAAAATAGGCTCCCCGGATAAGAGATATCCCATGGCTATAAAATCATGAATTCCAATTACATGTACTTCGTCAAGTGCAAGACGTCGGTCGACGAAAGGCTGTCCAAAGCGGTTTCCAGAAATAGTTAGATGATTCTGAACCCTCATCACTTCCAAGGGATTGCGTAAGAAATAGTTTTCCGCTCCAGAAATCAACTGGCGAGCGTCTTTGGCACGAAAGAAATAATTTAAATTAAGGATAATTTAATTATCTATTTTCAAGCATGAGCGACTCCAACCCCACCTTGTGAAGATCCCCGATGTGGCGGGGATAGTGTGGTAGAATCCTTTTGTTCTTTCCTGATGTTGATTTGAGCTGTTCGGGCTGTTTATCCTGGAGTCGAACTCTCGGCAGAAGAAATAAGCATGCGAATAAATCTTGAAGACGATTGCGCTTATCTGCCTTTATTCCTTGGGTGGGTGGACGATTTTCAGAGAGCAGAAGAAATGATCCCCCGCGGGTGGTTGAATCTTGAACGCGTGTCTGAATGTATGTAATTCCTGAATCAGGGTAGAGCGGCGAGGGGATGGATGGCACTGGGGGATATCGTCTGGCTGTGAAGGAACATTTTAAATGAATTAACAAGAAATGCCTCTGGGATCCAACGGGACGGGGTTTCCTATTTGGAGTGGATGATTTTTCAAGTAATTAAGGAGAGTATTTTTGGTTATATTCTGGAATGGTGGATTCTAGTTTCGATAATGCAGAAAGATTGTAGTTTTTACTTAAATTTTATTCAAGCCATCCTGAATCCACATGGTCATATAAAGTACTGGACAAAATCAATCACACAATTGGCCTTAAAATGCACTAGGGAAGATGTACCTATATTAATCTCATCACTTTGCAATTCATCCTACTTGAAACAAAACGATATACACATGACAGGATTAGTTAGTAATGTTTGTTGTAGATATTTAACGTAAGCAAACATTATTAGAAAAACGAAACCGATCCTTCAACTGCCCAATTGTTTGATTCATCGTAGGATGAATATAGGAACAATGAGATTAATATAGGGGCAGTAATCCTATATGTTATATTAATCTCATTTGACAGATTCATCTGTAGCATAGGTGGGAAAGCTTTACTGTTAAATGTGCTTAATAAAGAGGCCAAGACATAGATCATTAAAAGTTATTTTTTTTTTTACGTAGACTACGTCTTACGGAAAGGGTAGGGTGTCAATTGAATATCTAAAAATAAGCGACTGTCACGAAATACAGTTACAAATTAAATGCTCATAACATAATAAATGCTCGATAGATTTTCAAGATGTTGATATCAATCGGTTGGAAATTTTCCCGCATATCAATTCAACTATCAAACATTATCCGTTAACAATTTCAAACTAAAGATTGGACTCGGAAAAAATGCGACACTTTGTTTTCGGTGTAACTTTTTATCGCGTGATTAATGAAATTTTGGGTAATACTAGTTTAGAGTGTTATGTTTTATTGCAATTTGTCAAGTAATTTTCAAGATGCATTCAAAACAAGAAGAGCTACGCCAGCAAATCTTGGGTGCGGTGATCGATAATCCTGGTCAGTCGGCACAAGGCTTGGAATCCACCATTCCACCGTGTTCCGCGTTGTGAAGATGTTCCAGAAGACGAAGACCATCGAGCGGCGCGCTGGAAGCGGCCGACAACCGAAAACGGAATACCCAGAGAAGGCGCGGAAGATAAGGCAGTACTTTAAGAATAACCCGAACCTTTCCACCCGAGACGTGGCCAAAAAGATCAATTCGTCGAAATGGTTCGTCCAGCAGACCACGAAGCGGGCTGGGCTACGTGTTTTTAAGGTCAGGAAGGCGCCAAAGCGGACTGACAAACAAAACACGGTGGCCAAATTGCGTGCGTTCCGGAAGAGAAAGATGGGCAAATTCGCGAAGAAGTACCTGTTCTGGCAGGCGATCTGCGAGTGCGGACGGTACAGCAAGCCGTTCGTTACAACCGGCACCATAAACGGGCAGATTTATCGATAGGAATGCTTGCAGAAGCGCTTGTTGCCCTTCCTCTGCTCTCACCGTGGTCCCTCGCTGTTCTGGCCGGATCTCGCTTCGTGCGATTACGCCAAGCCTGTAATGGATTGGTACGAAGCGACGGGCGTTAATGTGGTCCCGAAGGAGGCGAAACGTTTTGGGCGATAATTAAGAAGAAGTTGAAGAAAATCGGAAAAACATACAAAACCGATGAAGCTTTGAAGGAAAACTGGGAGAAATTGTGTAAGGAAGATGGACAAAGCCTCGCCCAAGATATCATGAGTAGTCTAGGAGAGCAATTAGCTTGGAGGAGGAAATTCGATCAATAAATTAGGCCAAAACATAGCTAATATATGGGGTTTTTTAATCCCTGAAAATTTGAGAAGTATCCGATTTAACATGAATTTTTGGTGATCATTTTTGTGTGTCTCATTTTTTCCGAGTCCAGTCTTTATTCAAAACCACGAAAATAAATGGTAATGTCTTATAATTTTCTTTTGCAGGCTAAATTAACTAAATGCACAGTACTTTCCTATCACAGATTTCAAATGTGAGCAAGGGAGGTCTCATCTCTCATAGTGAACGATATAAAAGGGGTACACCTTCGCAAATTTTCTCATTCGTGTTGCAGTACAGGAGGTGTGCGGAGCAACGAGCCATTATGGTTTGGTAGGTGTCGCTGGCATGTACCCTGGAGGCAGGTTTGCCACATAAGTTTTCGTTCCCATCTTGAATTTGTGCCAAAAAAATCTTGTTTATCTGTGTCTAACCACAGAAAATCTTGGCAAAAATCTTAGCTTCAAACTTTGTGCTGTGAAAATAGAATAGAAACTTTTCAGGTGCCTGCTTATGCCATTCTTTTTTATAATTGCTATTGAGTTGAATGCAAAATAAAGGGCGAACACAAATTTATTGCACATTCGACAGGGCCTAACTTTTTTACCATTGGGTAAAAATCAACCAAATTTTGCACACTTTCTCATTGATGTGTATTGTTTACATGCTGTCAAACTCGAAGTCGTGTTTTTCGATTCAACGAAAATGGAGGTGAACCAACGCGAGTCGAGAGAACAAATTCTTTCCAAACACCTGGAATTTCCTGACCTGTCGCACCGGCAGTTGGGAAAAATGTTGAACAATCACCATTCAACCGTCTCCAGAGTGTTGAAGCGGTTCCAGGAGCGGTTGACGTTGGACCATGGCAAAGGAGCTGGAAGAAAACTGGGACCGGAGAACAAAAAGACGGAGCGAAAGGTGAAGCGGATGATTAAAGCAAATCCCAACGTCTCAAGCCGTGATTTGGCTAAAAAGATCGGCATGTCGCAGAGCTACGTCCAGAATGCAAAGAAGAGAGCTGGACTACATACATACAAGATACAGAACTTCCCAAACCGCGATGAGCGGCAACAATCGACGGCTAAAACTCGGGCACGGAAGCTCTACGAGAAGATGCTGACAAAATATGGCTGCTGTGTGATGGACGACGAAACGTATATAAAAGCCGATTTTAAGCAAATTCCGGGGTTGGAGTTTTTCACCGGCAAGAGCAAGTTCTATGTGGACGACAAATTTAAGAAGAAGAAAATGTCGTAGTTCGCCTCCAAATATCTCATTTGGCAGGCCATCTGCTCTTGCGGACTGAGGAGTGAGCCTGTCGTGACAAAGGACACAGTAAATGGCGAGATCTACAAATCTGAGTGCCTCGAGAAGCGCCTTTTGCCGTTCTTGCAGCAGCACGACGAAGCTCAGCTATTTTGGCCAGATTTGGCATCATGCCATTATTCTAAAAGTGTCCTGGAGTGGTATGAGGCCAATTCTGTCCATTTTGTTCCAAAGGACATGAATCCGCCAAACTGTCCGGAGCTGCGCCCGGTGGAGCAGTCTGAAGCGATGATGAAGCGGGAACTTCGGAAGAGCAAGAAGACAGTCAAAGACGAGAAGGACATGTTAAGAAAATGGAAAAAAAAACTGAGAAACTGGTACCGGATGACACTGTAAAGACTTTGATGGAGGGCATCAAGCGAAAATGCGTTCAATTTTACACTCAAGGCTCCATCGATTAACTTTTCTTTTGATTTTTGAAGTAAATATATGTATAAAACTACCCTAACATTTTGGTTTGATTCTAAAAATTATAAGAAAATTGGCATGACATTTTCGGTGTCGCAATAATTTCGTGTTCGCCCTTTAAAACAGATTTATATTCATCAGAACACATTTATTGTGATTGGCCTAAACAAAGCGGTCTTTTCAATAGGGTTTAAGTGTATTTATCGGTTTCCCTACATCACACCACAGCAAAACGGTTAGTAGAGAGTTCGCAATGAACTTTCTTAGCAAGGGAAAAGCCTTCTTCCCATCTGCTCGTTTGAAACACAGCAGTTTTCCCCAACAAGTTTTCTAGTCATCCGATTCTTCCACCTCAATTTTCATTGCCGATGATTGCCGTCCTCAGCTCACGAAACTTATTTTCTTTGGCCTGTTTATCGTCGCTTTCAAAGAAGATCTAATCCAGTAGAACATATTTAAAGTGTGCAGCATCTTGGGGTCAACGCTTGATGCAGTAATCAGAACTGGGTTCGTCCAGATCAAAGCGGTTCTGTTTAATCAACTCGGTATAAGCAGCACAGCAGATCGAGAAAGTCTTCTTTCTGGTATCATCGAGATTTCCGGTTCTAAGCATTTCTCCTGCTGCTACCCCGATATATATTTCCGATTTCTTACAAAGATGTTTCTTTAAATCAAAAACTCCGAAATCCGTGTTTTAGGTAATCATCCTTACACATATTTGCAAGGAGAACCATTAGTGAGACTTCAGCTGATTGCACATGTTCAAGAATTCTGGAACTTCTGACTGGAAGATAGGGTTCGCTTTATTGATAATGGGCATCCTGTCATTAGATTGACAGAAAATGCGTTGTGTGGTTTGATTGTTGTCGCAGTTGGCTTGGAATTAGAAAAACAACACGAGCTCCGAAAACCGATCCAAATTCCTTTTGACAATTGACTCCAACGATAGCCATCTGGTGGTGGATGGATGCAGAACTTTGCAGGTTTCAATTCCAAGATAATTTGTAACAACTGTAATTCCTTGGCTTGTATCGGAATGGATCTACTGTTTCAGGTACAATGCGTAGCTTGCTTGTTCCAGCGTATGCGTAGCTTGCACAAAGAGCCAGTACACTTGATAATTATAAAATGGGGACAGTCACGTTTCAGCAGCTTCTGGACAGATCGGTCAGAACACATTATTACCGATGCTCCATCTGATCCAAAGCTCACAAGTTTTTTTGTTTGTAATCGGTGCCATCGATCTGTAACTGTTTAACAATTACGCAAATTAAATATTGGTTTTCGCACTGCAAGATAATATTAAAGAAGATAACAAAAAATCATGTTCGAAACAACATTGGCTTGGAATAGCAAAAATAACCATCGAGAACATTATTCTAACTTTCCAAAATTCTTCTGAGTGAATGCATGAAAATGCTTCTAAATTGGAAGAACTGAATTTTTTGTAGAAATCTCTGTTGGAATTTCTCTTAAGGAACATTGAGACAAATACTTCTCCGGTGGAATACTTGAAAAAAATATTGAAGTATTTTTTGGAGAACTATAATGCTTTCAGACATCTTAGACAAAATTTAAAAAATAATTCTACAAAACCCCTTGCGGATTTTTTGAAATTCAGAATTAAATAAATGAGATTATGGAATTCATGAAAAACATTATTTTTTAGATTTCTCCAAACAAATCAAGATTATTTCCAAGAATTATCTTAAAGTTTTTGTGTAGTTCTTTCAGGTATCCTCGAGAGATTCCTTTAGAATCACAAAACTTTACATGTTCAGGGATTCCTCAAACAAAAAATCACCACAAGAATGTTTTGAAATACTGCCGATGAGATGCTAGAAGAAAATCCTGAAAAAATCCCTAGAGGAATGCCTACAAACTCCTAAAGAATACCTTTAGAAACGCCAGAACGAATGTCTCAAGGAATTTTTTGAAATTTTTAAGTTTGTGGGATAAAAAAAATTAAAAATTTTTAAAAAAATTGAAAAAATTGGGAAAAAAGTTGAGTGGGGGGCCAAAAATTTAACAGGAAAATTTTATATTGTGGTATAAAGGAAGAAAAAAAAGTTTGTAAGGAGCGAAGAATGGGGGGGAGAGGGATAGCTGGTTTTTGGTGGTGGGGGGGGGGTTTTTTTTGTGGGGGAAAAAAAAAAAGAGTGAAAAAGTGGACACATAGGGTATGTGTCCCTTGACACAGCCTATTATGCAACGATCGATTACATTTTTTATTATAACTTATAAAGTTTTTAAGCTGTAACCGAGATTCAACTAGTTATACACTTGCTAAGATAAGTTTGATAAGACATATGGTAGTATGTATCACGAAAAGTTACACAATTCTTTTTATAAAGTCAGAAACTTTCGAGGGATATGGATTTAATGTCGGTCTATAAGCACCAAATTGGGTTTATTCATGGATGCAACTTCATCCCATTCGATGGATTTATTACTAAATGCAGTCTTCGTACGTTTTTTTTTCTAATTTTATGAATTAAGGCATTGCCAGCTGTGTTCGCTTTACTTAAGACAAAATTTCACAAAAAAAATCAAAGAAAACTGCTTCAAAACACTTTAATGATGTTCATATATGATTTATCAGCCATTCAATAATGAAAACATTATAATTCACTATACAATCATTTTGTTCCTTCGGTTTGTGTTTAGATGAGGCACTTGAATATAAACAACCACAAACTCATGCATGTCCACTTAAAATTTTACCAATAACAACCTTTTAACTACGTTATTGATACAACAGGCCGTAGTTGGGAACATACAAAAAAAAATATGTCCCCAACATTGGGTCTATGATTTTCTTGTAAAATCATTGTTATTTTAGCTATGTGAATAGTTAGTTTGTAACGTGTAACTATTTTATGTACATCCAAACTGCATTTCTCGCTTTATAGATTCAATTTAGCCAAATTTAGATCACTTGAAGATCGTGTAGATCATCTGTTCAGCTTAACTAGTGAAATCATGATGCCCCAAAAGTTAAAGAAATCGAAAATTACGCGGAAGAGAACAACTATAATTTGATTAATATTATCTCAATTGCTTCGGATTACATTGGTTATCCTTATAGCAATATGATTTTATTAATTATCGCTATATTAATGACATATTTGGTACATAGGCCGAATGAAGGTGGTAGGCTAACATTACATCCCGTTACCCTATTATTAATTTGAGGTTTTCAAGTGGACAAGCAATTGCCAAAAATCTTAAAAATTTTGGTTTTTCTCCAAAATCTGTAATCTTTTCACACAGATATCTGTATGAACAAAATGAAAAAAATCTGTGTCAATCTAGATAAATCTGTGTATGTGGCAACCCTGCCTGGAGGGTGCACTAGCTTTATACAGTAGTGCTGAACGGCAAGGCACCAATTTGGATTTGACAGCTGGCGGTGGCAAGTACCATAGAAGGTGCACTGCCGGCCAACCAATTGGTCAGGTAGCTGATTGCGCTGCAGGCTGTTGTTAGCAAGCCGAAGGCAACCGTTGCTAGGCAGCCTTAAATTTTGCGGTGGTGTGCTAGGCAGTCGGTTGCTTGGGCCAGTGATGTCTTTGTAGCCAGCCGGTGGGTGACACCACGAGGAGCGAAATAACATGATTCTTCAAAAGACCGAGAAGGTTTGAATGCAAATGTGGACCATTTCAAAGCGGTTGCTAAAAAATTTCAGTTTTCGTTTCGTTGCTTACCGTGAGCATTGTGTACAATTTATAATTAACAGCCATATAACGAAAAATGGAAACACCGGACACTAATAATTCGATCGTTTCTTGATTGATATTTTTTTTAAATGATTGCTCTATTCTAGAGGTTTTTACGATTGCCATTTTAGTCTATTAGGACCACACCCACGCTATTTTATTCAAACTACGCCTTACGCGAGTAGGGGTCAAAAAAAATTACAAAATAACGAAAACAGTTTGAACGCTAATAGCTTTATCATTTCTCGATCGATTTTCGAGATTTTTGTGTTAATCAGTTGGAGATTTTTGCGACTGTCAACTATCAAAAATATCATGTATTCATCGGCAAACTTACTTTTGCATATAAAAAGTGATAAACGATCTTTAAAAAATTGAAAATCGTGCCATGAAAAACGCATTCTTGACCCATAAGCCTCTGGTGAATATTTATAAAAAAATTGAAATGATCCATAAAATTCATCACTCTAATGCATACTTCATAAAAAATTTAGCAAGAAAAAGTCAAAAATGTACCGTTTTATATCTGGGGCATGATCGTTACAATTGTACAGACTGCTCATAAAAATTTTGCAAATGATCCATAAAAGGTTCAATAACTTTCCTTAAACTTGTAAAATTGACCCATATAATGTAACCTTTGTGCAATAAAATATATACGCATGTTCCATAAAGTATTTGAAATTTTCCATAAATAAATTGCCGATGATCCATAAAGTGATGAATAATGAACAATAAGCGTATGAAAATAACACATAGTAAATCACCTTTGTTCGCTTAACCATATGGTATAATCCATAAATTATTTCTGCATTTTTCCAGGTTGGGGCCCTATTTTTTAAATTTTGATCCATAAAGATTATAAAATTGATCCCTGACTGCGTTACTACTCAGATTTAGTTACATGTGCGTTCTTTCAGGTATCCGGATAAAATATTACTGCTAAAGAAGGATTGCGGAGTTTTTCCGTAGCCGTATTGAGGATTGAAGAACTAAACGGTCGATGTTTCCGACATCCTAAGTGTTAACATAGTTTAGATTAAATTCCAGGCAAACGGCTGATTGAAGCATTTGCCCGGTATAAGGCAAACGGAGGATGTTTGTTTTAGCTTGGTCCGACGAGCGATAGCGAGTTGGACAGCAAGCGTCTGCCCGGCATAATTTAAAGGCAGCAGGGTAAAGGCACCCTTCTTTTGGGGAAATGCTCCTTAAACTTTGGAAAAATGCTCCTTAGATGTGTTTGCCCGGTATAATGCAATCGGAGGAATTTACCTTCTGGTTAGCGTTGACGGGTCTTAAGTTTCTTCAAGATTGTATAGTGGAGCCTCGCTCCGCAATCATCTAAGTAGTTTTGACGGGTTTAAATTTCATTTTTACGAGTTCTAATTTTATTTTGAAGAGTCTTAATTTCGTTCTGACGGGTCTTAATTTCGTTTTGACGACTCTTAAATTCAGAAACTTAAAACCCGTCAAAACTATACAATCTTGAAGAAACTTAAGACCCGTCAAAACACCCGGCAAGTGCTAACCAGAAGGTTAATACCTCCGATTGCATTATACCGGGCAAACGCATTCTTCTTCTTCTTTAGCAATTCAAGCTTATTGCTTTCACAATTAGCTTATTGCTTGCTCTCAACTTAGTGTTCTAAATGCACTTCCACAGTTATTAATTAAGAGCTTTCGATGCCAAGTACCATTTTTGCATTAGTATGATTGTGTGGCAAGTACAATCAAACGCTATGCCCAGGGAGTCGAGAAATTTTCTTCTACGAAAAATTCCTAGACCAGACCGGGAATCGAACCCAGCCACCTTCAGCATGGTGTTGCTTTGTAGCTGCGCCTTTATTGACTGAGCTAAGGGAGGACCCGGGCAAACGCATCTAAGGAGTATTTTTCCAAAGTTTAAGGAGCATTTCCCCAAAAAAGAAGGGTGCATTTACCCTTTGCCATAATTTAAATCAAATTTTCAGAAACAATAGTTTAATCAAGTCATAAATTTTACCTGTAGTTCTTTATGTGCAGGACGGCTCTTTACCAAATTTCTTTACAAACATGTATCGCAGTTGCGGGGAGATCAAATAATGTTAAGTGCATAAAGTTGGTTTGTTATGAATAATTTTTTGAAAATGTTTTGTTATACAAACTATTACAGATCATTGGCAATTTATTTATGGAACATTTACAATAATTTATGGGTGATATGCACATATGCAGACATGTAATATTCTGTGGATCTATTTTGGTTGAGTTAGGGAAATTATTTTTTCTTTTTATTGTTTTTTTTATATGTGTAATGGGAACAATCAAATATTTTTGTAATTTTTTTTTTTGTACACTCTGTGTCATAACTATGGAACCACTGAATTATTTTTCGAGATGTCTTGGATTAATTAGTGATTTTTAGAAATAAGTTGCAAAGAATAATAGATACTTGTTGTCTATTTTTACTGTAGAATTTTCGCTTCTAAGCATATTGTGTTTAGCTTTATAATAAAAGATTCATAAAAATGATATGTTCCATAACTTTAGAACCAGTTCAAAATTTATTTCTCTTTTAAAGATTTCAACGATGTTTACCTGAAAATCAAAATGTTAATAATGGGTAGGTCCACCTCTGTTCTCAATCAGTTCAAACAACCTATTCGGCATACTCTAAATTAAGTTACGGCAAGTAGATACTTTTATTCCTTGCCATGCAGATAAGACGGCTGTTTCAGGTCATGAACGCTTGCGTACTGCTTATTGTCTGCATATACTTCACGCACGATCAATCCCCACATATTCACGATTGGGTTTTGGTCTGGAGAACAAGCTGGCCATTCCATAGTTTGAACTCCATGTTTGTTGAACCACGCCATAGTCACTCTACTTGTATGAACTGAAGCATTATCTTGCTGAAATGTGTAGCCAACTCGACGATGTTGCCGCAAGAATGGTAGCAAATGACTTTGGAGTATCTCGATGTACTCCCGACTGTTCATTCTGGTGGATAGAAAAGCAATCTGCACCGTTCCAGTTTGACAAAATGCTCCCCAATCCATCAAACTACCACCACCAAAGTTACGAGTCGAAAAGTAACGCTGCTCCTTTCTTAAGTCCCTCCAGTATGACAATTTCCATCTGGGCCATCCAGATTGAATTTTTTTTCGTCGGATAAAATTACCTAGTGGGACAAAGGAACTTAATTAATTTTATAAAAGTGAATAATGAAGGTAACATACCATACTCCAATCTCTACGCATATTAGCACGTGCGAATTCGAGTCGGGCTTTTATATGGCGAGGTAAGAGTCGTGGAGCTTGCTTCAGTTTTTGCCGCTGAATATAAGGAGAGCTTTTCAATGTTCGAAAGATTGTAGAACATGAGACGTCAAGTGATAACTCAGCCTTAATTTGTTTCAAACTTTTGAGTAAGTCACTTGCAGTTTGAACAATACTTTGTTGCGTTCTGTCCGACAACTTTTTTTTTGGGTCCACCTGTTTTGTTATTCCCATATCGTTTTGGATTTCTCAGAAAATTGATTATGACGTGATGCGATCTTCCTAAACGTCTTACCAATACCAATATCAATACCAACATAACATTCGCGAAATGCCAAAATTTTACCTCTTTCTTCTTCCGTCACATACGTTCCACGCGGCATTATTCCGGAGCATTCACAAACACGTCTCAACACGATAAAATGTGGAAGAAAACTGAAGCGTAATTCATGCAGATAGTTTTGTATGTATTGGTTCTATAGTTATGAAACAGCAAAAATGAGTGGTTTTATTATTATCCACTCACACAGTAAATCAATGGATTCAGAAGTGTTGTGGTGTGAGTCAACTGCCTCACACAGTTTCTGCATGCGAATAAATGAAACGGTAGAATTCATCCTTCATTGAAACATATGGACTTTTTAAGTGGATCTATTGTTATAAAACGTACTGTATAACGGTTAATTCTTGATATTTCATTGTTAAATTTTGTTAAAAGTATGGATCAAATTCATAAATTTGAGGGATCATTTCTATTTTTTTGGGGGGGTTTTCATAGGGGTCTTGGGGGGGAAAAATGTGTTTTTTATAATGGAGTATGGATAATTTAGATTTATTTATGATTTTTTCATGTTTTTACAGATTTTCATCAGAGCCTTATGGGTCATAGATACGTTTTTTATGGAACGAATTTAAATTTTTCATGGATCAATTCTTCAGTTTAAAGCTGAAAACTTAGAGCTGCCGTATTCATCATGTACATCATGTATCATGATTTTGACTTCCCAAACAGACGCTGAACAATCTATAACGCGATTCAGTACCTGCGTTGCAATGTTCCGCTACGGAACTAACGGAAGTAATCAAACGGTTTTACGTGTTCTACGTTAACCGGTCGTGTGTTAAGCACAACCCCACTGATTTTTCCAGATCAGTTTTTATATAATGATCGATATTTTTTCTTGGACAAAATAAATCATACACTTCTAAAATTGGATTTCTCGATGACATAATAAAATTTCAATACTTCTATTCCATTTCCAACCTACCGTACACTGACGGAACTTTCAACACTTTCTCTTCATATCTTTCATTCTAGCAAGCATGACTGTCTACTCTTGGTGCCTCTAGCTATTTCTATGAAATGATACAAAGAGTTATCGTTGCGGACTGTCGATGGTTGGTGATAACTATGTGTTGAACACTATTGGCTGAAATGAGCATTGAATGAGAATAGTAAGAACATTTCATTGAATAAATGACTATAATACTAAGTTGTTTATTAAGCTGAAGCTCAGTCGAGCTATATCTGATGAACTCAGTCGGCTGTTCTACTTACGAAAGACACTCCCACCGCCTAACATGCAAATAAGCGGAATGTTACAACTTGGAAAAATTGTAAAAGAAATCGATGAATCAACTCTCTCAGATTTATCGCTAATATGCTATTATGATAAATTTACAAGCGCACAACTGCATGCTAGTTTGTGAATTGAAAAATGTCCAGAGTCATAAACAAAAAGTCCGGGCACAGATGCAGCACGGTATCCGAACTTTGGATTTGGAAACCTGTCGCTTAACAAATCCTCAAACAAATGTGCAAAAGCACGTTGGCCAATATTTAGTGTCAACCAGTGGGTACGTGTGCTCTACTCCAAGTTCCCCTTCTTTCAAACTCTCCTTCAGTTCAATTTACCCATTGAGTAGGACACATCACAATAGAAAATATTGTGATGGAGCACGGACGTTATGTTTCTAAATGCATGGAAAATACTCTATAACCCTATTTTGGATTATATCTGAAAAAACCTGATTTGGCCAACACCCGCCGATTCTTCCACCTCAATGTCTTTGCTCATTTTCGATGGCGTGTTCTTCAACGCTTTCAAATAAGTTCGGATATTATTAAGCAATCGAGTTGAACTCCTTCAAGGTGTGCAGCTTCTCAACGTCAACGCTCAACGCAGTAGTCAGGATTGTTCACATCAAAGCAGTTAATTAATTGTTTAATCTTGTGGTTTAGAAAGCATAGCAGATCGAGTAGAAAGCAGGGCTGGTAGCAGGTCACTTTTTAGTGACTTGGTCACTATTTTGAGGCTAGTCACTAAAAAGTCACTATTTGCATCCAAAAGTCACTAAAGTCACTATTTTTCGGAAAATGGTCACTAAAGTCACTATTTTCGCACCGCCGATTGTAAAAAGTTAAAAAAAAATCACAATAGATACAATAGATCTGACTAAACTATATAAAAGTCGAGAAATATACACCAAAAAAGTGTATTTACCTTGTGATCAAAAAGTTCCGGTAATTTGAAAAAAAAAAATTTTTTTTTTTTTTTTTTTTTTTTTTTTTTTTTTTCCTTTTAAAAAATTCCTCTTTAGAGGAAAAAAAAAAAGGCGGCCTTTATCCAATCATCCATACATTTTTTATAGGCCGATGAATGTATGGCTTTCAGTTCTTCCAGCGAATTCTTTTTTATCGCATCAATCGATTCAAAACGCCTACCTCTGAGCGGAATTTTCAGTTTTGGGAAGAGAAAGAAGTCGCACGGGGCAAGGTCTGGTGAATATGGTGCTTGTTTGATGGTATTGGTGGAGTTCTTGGCCAAAAATTCACAAATAGTGAGCGCGTTGTGTGATGGAGCGTTATCGTGGTGTAAAATCCACGAATTATTGCGCCACAATTCTGGCCTCTTCTTTCGAATTGCCTCACGCAAACGTCTCATAACTTGTAAATAATACTCTTTGTTAACCGTTCGACCTTCTGGAAGGAATTCAGAATGGACGACACCGCGAAAATCAAAGAAAACGGTCAGTAAAACTTTAATTTTGGAGCGACTTTGTCGTGATTTTTTTGGTTTCGGCTCATCTTCGGCGCGCCATTCGGACGATTGTTGACTTGTGAGCATATCAAATTCATATACCCACGTTTCATCACCAGTTATGATGCGTTCCATGAATGTGGGATCGCTATCTGCGTTCGCAATCATCTGTTTAGCGACCTCAACTCGATGCTGTTTTTGCAAAAAATTCAGCTCTTTTGGAACAAGTCGTGCTTCAATGCGTTTCATGCCCAGAATTTCCGTCAAAATGTGTTCGGTCGATCCAAATGAGATATCAAGGAGTGCAGCTATCTCCCGAATGCTAATTGAGCGGTTTTCCATAACTAAATTCTTCACGGAAGCGATGTTTTCATCGGTAGTTGAGGTCGATGGTCGTCCAGAACGCGGCATGTCACTCACGCTTTCACGGCCTTCTTTAAAGTCTTTGTGCCAAACAAATGTACGATTTTGTGACATAGAGTCCTCACCAAAGGCTTTTTGCAACATTCTGAGCGTATCCGCTGCAGAAAATCCGTTTGCAACACAAAATTTCACACAAACGCGTTGTTCCAATTTTTTATCCATGGTAAAAATCGCCGAGCGTCTATTTTTCGACTAACAAAAGCAGTTGTCAAAACAAAACTAATGGATAATTTGCTCTCACACTTTGAGAAAATATGAGAACTTGTGTTGCCATCTTACAATAAAAATTTTATAAAAAAAAAAAAGGGGGCTTTTTTTAATTAAAAATACCGGGGGTTTTTGATCACAAGGTATAATCCCACGTGTCAATCTGATTGACAGCAGAATAAAGTGAAAAATATTGTGGGCTGTGAATCGTGATACTATTATCTTGAAATCAGTTCCGTATTAATATTTTCTTCCGCAGAGATAGTTTTGGTATAATTTTCTTGAATTCATTTACCATGATGCGGTCACAAGTTTGACTAAATACTGCCACACAATAGCGCGTCTCGCGTCTCGTCGTGTCAGTTGTCAACGTCAGCGTTCAGTGATAAAACGCCTCAGGACGCTCATGACGCTTTTACCGCACCATATAGCGTCAGGGATGCGTCAGTTATTTATTTTATTTTAAATATTAATGCGATAGTGAGTTACTTTAAACTTACTTTAATTTAAATCATTTTAGTTGCATTATACTATTTATTTGTAATAATTTAATTAGTTTTATTTCAAACTAGATGCCCTGGTGAACGCTGTCCTGCCTCTACCTCAATTGAACTTGTCAAATGCAGAGTGCTGGTCCGTCACAGCACTCAAGATTACCTTGAATGCGAGGGATATATTACATCATCCATCATTATTTTTACTGTTTTCCAGCTATTTCATTACAATTTTTCATATTTCTATACATATAAACCCAGTAAACCCCATCACGAATCGAACGAAGAAAAAATCTTGTAAAACTGTTCATCCGTTATCGAGTTAAATCGTGACATACAAAACACCAATTCAATTTAATTTATAAAAAGAAGATAGATTTTCACTTTAATGTTTTTTTTAACAAAATTCGACAAGGAGAGAACGCGAGGGCTATAGAATTGGCCGTCTCGGTTGAGCTCAATTTCTTGTAGAGAGCAAGCGATTTGATGTTTGGCGTAGGCCGTTTGACAGAGAATCGATCTAATCTTATCGATTAGCTGTCAAACGAGCTATGCCAAAAGTCAAATCGTTTGCTCCCTACCAGAAAACGAGTTAAATCTTAGCAGCATTAGCGCTCATAAAATGTTGGATTGTACAAATGTTGATGGGATATGAGTAAAATACTCAAAACGTTTATCCAAAATGCAAATAAAATGCCCAATAAAGAAACTACATCAAAATATCAAGTCATTTCTGATTTATAGTCACTTTTTTTCGAAAATATTTTGTTAGATTCAGTTTTTTTCTAAAGCTGACTACCCTGTTGTAAATCAGAAAAATGACTCATTTTCGGAGAATCGCTTAGTTATTCTGAATCTAGATTTGATTGTTCGTATCCCGACAGTCAAGCGAACTCAACTCGGTCATAAGTAAAGGGTGTTTCGATCAAAATTTGGTCGACTTAAACTTGACGCATTTCCTTTCATCGTGCATTAAAAATGTTTGCACACCCCTCATTTTGAAGATGTGTGCGTGTAGCATCATGCCTCTATTTTTATTTTGAGATTAGCACTATCAAAATGTCGTCGAAGGAAGAGAAGCAACGCATCAAAATTTTGCACGTGCTTTTCGAAAATCCAAACTACTCTCACGCCATGTTGGCGAAATTGTTGAATGTGGCTTAATCAACTGTACCAACGTATTAAAAGTGTTCGGTGAACGTTTTTCGACAGCCAGGAAAGTTGTGTTGGGGGGAAATCGAAAGCCGGAGACCACAGCGACGACAAAAAGAGTTGCCCGCTGTTTCGAGCGGAACCTCAACCTCTCCATCCAAGATGTCACAAAGAAGCTGGGAGTGGCGCCATCAACCGTGGATAAAGCTACAAAACGAGCTGGACTGTCGACTTACAAGAATGTGGTGACTTGAAATCGCGACGATAAACAAAGCTCGTCGGCCAAAGCACGATCGCGAAAGTTCTACACGACGATGCTGACGAAGTTTGATTGCGTGGTACAGGACGATGAAAATTACGTCAAGGCAGACTTTAAACAGCTTCCTAGACAGGAATTTTATACGGCAACCGGACGGGGAAAGGTGGCAGATATTTTCAAGCACATTAAACTGCCAAAGATCGCGAAGAAATATCTGGTGTGGCAGGCCATCTGTACCTGCGGCTAGTAGAGCAACGTTTAAATTGCGACAGGAACCGTCAACCGGGAAATTTATCTGAGCTAGTGCCTACAAAACGTCTACTACCTTTCCTGAAGCGACACACTTGTTCCGTTCTATTTTGGCCGGATTTGGCATCTTGCCATTACGGAAAAAAAGCCATGGAGTGGTATGCTGCCAACAACGTTCAAGTGGTGCCCTAGGACAAGAACCCTCCCAACACGCCAAAGCTCCGTCCAATTGAAAAATATTGGGCCATCGTCAAGCGGAACCTTAAAAAGACTCAAAAAGCTGTTGTGAGCGTGAAACAGTCCAAGGCAAACTGGCGTTCTGCGGCGAATAAAGTGGACAAGGGTCTGTACAAAATCTTAATGATTTTAAAGTTTCATTAAAATTCGTACATTAAAGTTTTATATTTTTCCTAGGAAATTTCTAAGACAAATATTCTTAGTTTATGATACAGAAGATTTTATATATACATAATTCATCAATTATTTAAGTTAATTCTGACTTTGCTTGACTGCTGTTAAACCGAATATTTTTGTTTGGCAAAGTTGCAAAACTTGTTAAGTAAGCTTGTAAGCGCGTAATCAAAAAGTCTGGTTTGCAAAACTTGTTTCTAAAATATTACAAAGCCTCAACCCACAAGCCGTTGCATCCAGTGAAATTTCCAAGTATATTGCGAAAAGCGCCAAGTTACTCCGAATCAGGTCAACTATGATCTTCTTCTTGATGAATGGTACTTGTTAAAATGCGAAGTGTTGGCCTCGAGTACAGAGTACAGAATTGAGGAATATTGGAACTAGTTGTTTACTAAGAAACGGCTGTAGGTGAGTATACCCTCAGGTGACCAAGGTAGTGAAAACAGATCTTGCTGCATCACATAGGAACGGCTCAAAAAAGGAATTGAGAAGCAAGACATGTCAGAAGTAATACTAGCAAAGGCCATACTAGAAGGCGTTTCGACCGTGCGTAAAGAACAGGCTTCGCAAAAACGAGCTGCGGTTCAAGTGCAGGAGGTCGTGGAGAAAAAAAGTCGCTTGATTACAGACTTCTTAACAACAAAAAATCAAAAAATGACACTGCGCCGCAGTATTACTCATTTTTTTTGCAAACGGGAGTATTGACTTAGTTCATTTTTACTGTAATCATACAACAAATGTATAGGAGATTAAAAAATACTAAAATTTGGATATCACTTTTTAGTCACTATTTGGTCACTATTTTTATTATTTTAGTCACTAAAGTCACTATTATTTATCCAGATATCCGCTACCAGCCCTGAGAAAGCCTCCTTCCTGGTATCACCGAGAGTTCCGGATCTAAACATTTCTCATGCTTAAACTCCGATATATATATATTTGCGACTTCTTACGAAGATGTTTCTCGAAATCAGAAACTCCGAAATCGGTCAGGTGTTTTAGGTAACCTTCTTCACACATATCTGCAACGACTTCAGCTGATTGCACATGTTCGGGAATTCCAGAGCTTCTAACTGGAAGGTACGGTTCGCTTTGTACAGCGAATAATGAGGTGGTGTCGAACAGTCTGCATTGTGCTCTCATGCCGTGCGGTTCTAATTTCTATTTGCTGAAGGAAGTGCTATTGCTACCTAACGCTACACCAAATCTTAAACAGCACTTTTCAGTGCTAAATAATACCTACAATTTTTAAATTTCCTCTTATTCCTTTTCGATCCTTGTTAGGCCCTTCGGGTAACCCGGCTTGGATATCGCATTGGAAAATTCCTCTTCGGTCCCTCGGATTCTTATAGTTATCTGCTTGGACGTCGATTTGGAGCAAATTACTCTGCCACTATGGCAAATAAGCGCAAACGAAAAGGGCAATCTATTGATTCGCCTGCAAATCAAATTAATGTGAGTAATCAATTTGATATGCTCACAGATGATGAGAGTGATCCATCATCTAATCAAAATTTGAAAAAACTTTCTCGATTGAGAAAGGAAAAAGTTCCCCCTATTGTGGTGACAATTTCGGATTTCCATGCTTTTCGCAAGGAAATCTTAACATTTGTTGAAGGTGTGAAATATTCCCTTCAAATTTCCAGACGAGGTGAATGCCGTTTGCATGCAGAAACCTTGGACGGATTCAAACGTCTTCTTGAGTATCTTACTCAGAAGAACCACAATTTCTTCACCTATGACACCAAAGCTGAGCGTCTTTTCAAGGTTGTCTTGAAAGGACTGCCCAGTGGTGAATCTCTCGATGAAATAAAAAACGAGTTAACAAAATTACTTGGATTTAGCCCAGTCCAAGTAATTAAGATGAAAATGAAATCCCGGCCTGGCGATGCTCGCAAAGGGATTTCAAACGATTTCTACTTAGTTCACTTCAAGTCAAGTGAACTTAATAACCTTAAGGCTTTAGAAAAAGCAAGCCTTTTGCTCCATGTCCGAGTGAAGTGGGAACATTTCAGGAAGACTGGAGCCAATTTCCAAAGCCTCACCCAATGCCGTAAGTGCCAGGGATGGGGCACGGAACAAAGCATTGCCATATGGTTGGTAAATGCATGAATTGTGGTGATTCCTCACACACTAAGGACGACTGTCCTGTGAAGGAAGATCCTCAAAAATTCAAATGTTCAAATTGTGGTGAAAACCATAAATCAAAATTTTGGGAGTGCAAGACTCGCAAAGCAATTTTGCAGTCGCGCACTAAGCGCCAGGTAGGAAACGAAAAACGTTCCCGACCAGCTACTACCCATTCTGCAGCTGTTAACAACGATCAGCAAAGAACTAATTCCTACCAAACCGTCGGTAGAAACAGCGGACAGGTTTTTCCATCCGCAACTGTAACTTCAAACGCTCAACGAGGAGTCAATACTATTTCGATACCTGCAGGTACCAACAGGGTTCAATCTTCAAACCCTACATTCTTACCCAACCGTGTTGTTAACAATGTTCAACATGTAAATGGACCTACCTACGCTGCCGTTGCAGCGGGTAGAAACCAAAACCAAAATTCCCACGGGACTTCTGATGAATTTGATTTAGGTAACATATCCGCTCCTAAATTAGAATTTTTACAGCAATCGTTAATCGATATGATAACCGATATGCTAAAAACTAATTCCATGTTTGAAGCTATCCAAACTGGTATTAAATTTGCCAATAATATTGTCATGACATTGAAGTTCAGTAATGGATTTTAAGTCATTAAATATTTTGAATTGGAATGCTCGATCCATCAGAGATAACGAGGATGAGCTATTTAATTTGTTTAGAGTTCATAACGTGCATATTGCTGTTATAACTGAGACTTATCTCAAACCTGCCCATAAGGTCAAAAGAGATCCAAATTATTTTGTCTACCGAAATGATCGCATTAATGGAGCTGGTGGTGGCGTTGCCATCATTGTCCATAGGCGTATCAAACATCACATTCTTTCTTCATTTGAAACCAAAGTTTTTGAAACTTTGGGGGTTTCAGTTGAAACAAAATTTGGCCAATTTACTTTTATAGCTGCCTATTTGCCTTTCCAATGCACTGGTCAGCAAAAGAACTGGCTCAAGGGTGACCTCCAGAAACTTACCCGTCATAGGTCTAAATTCTTTGTTATTGGTGATTTCAATGCAAAACACCGCTCATGGAATAATTCGCAAAGCAATGCCAATGGTAATATACTTTTTGATCATTGTTCTGCAGGCTACTACACTATTCAATACCCAAACAGTCCAACTTGCTTTTCTTCAGCCAGAAATCCCTCAACTATTGATTTGGTCCTAACTGATTCATGTCAACTTTGTAGTCAATTGATTACCCATGCTGACTTTGGTTCTGATCACCTTCCAGTTACATTTGAAATATCTCAAGAAATCATTTCTAATTCCATCAGTTCTACTTTCAACTACCATAGAGCTAATTGGGATCAATATCGAACATTTATGGAATACAACTTTGATCCTAATGTTCCATTGCAAACAAAAAATGAAATTAATAATGCTCTTGAATCTCTGGCTTTCTCAATAAATAGAGCAAGAGCTGCTTCAGTGCCAAAATGCGAGGTTAAATTCGATTCAGTTATAATTGATGACGATCTTCAGCTCTTGATTCGTCTGAAAAATGTACGTAGGCGTCAATATCAAAGAACACGTGATCCCGCTATGAAAGTCATATGGCGAGATTTACAAAAACAAATTAAAAAACGCTTCTCTGCCCTGAGGAACACACATTTTGAAAATAATGTGTCAAAATTAGATCCGAGTTCCAAACCTTTCTGGAAACTCTCTAAAATATTGAAAAAACCTCAAAAGCCTATACCTGCGCTTAAGGAAGGTGATAGAATTTTGCTCACAAATGCGGAAAAAGCTCAAAAACTTGTTAAGCAGTTTGAGAGCTCCCATAATTTCAGTTTGGGTCTTACAAGTCCTATTGAGGATCAAGTTTCCAGGGAGTATCTGAATATTTTCTCACAAGAAAATATTTTTGATGATTCTTGGGGAACTGATTTGGATGAAGTAAAAACTATAACTAAAAAATTTCAAAATATGAAAGCACCAGGTGATGATGGAATTTTCTATATCCTCATCAAAAAACTCCCCGAGAGTACTTTGTCTTTCTTGGTGAAACTATTTAACAGATGTTTTCATCTGGCATACTTTCCAGATAAATGGAAAAATGCAAAAGTCGTACCTATCTTGAAGCCAGACAAAAATCCGGCTGAAGCTTCTAGCTACCGACCAATCAGTTTGCTTTCTTCAATAAGTAAGCTTTTTGAAAAAATAATTTTGAATAGAATGATGCTTCACATCAATACAAACTCAATTTTTGCTGATGAACAGTTTGGATTCCGCCATGGGCATTCAACTACGCATCAACTTTTGAGAGTTACAAATTTAATTCGTTCAAACAAAGCTGAAGGCTGCTCCACTGGAGTTGCTCTTCTAGACATAGAAAAAGCATTCGACAGTGTTTGGCATGAAGGTTTGATTGCGAAACTGAAAAAGTTCAATTTTCCGCTTTATATCATGAAATTAATTCAAAACTACTTAACTGATAGAACTTTGCAAGTAAATTATCAGAATTCTAAATCTGATCAATTGCCTATCAGAGCTGGTGTTCCTCAAGGTAGCATTCTTGGGCCAATACTTTATAACATTTTCACTTCAGATCTCCCTGATTTACCTCAGGGCTGTCATAAATCTTGCTTTGCTGATGACACAGGCATTTCCGCTAAAGGAAAAAGTCTTCGTGTTATATCCAGGAGGCTACAAAAAAGCTTGGACATTTTTACAGATTATTTTCAAAAATGGAAGATTTCTCCTAATGCTTCCAAAACTCAGCTTATAATATTCCCACACAAGCCTAGAGCTGCATTTTTGAAACCAAGTAATAGTCATATGGTCACTATGAACGGAGTTCCAATTTCTTGGTCAAATCAAGTAAAATATCTTGGACTGATACTTGATCAAAAATTAACTTTTAAAGATCACATTGAGGGCATTCAAGCCAAATGTAATAAATATATAAAATGTTTATATCCTCTTATAAACAGAAAATCCAAACTTTGTTTGAAGAACAAACTTCTAATATTTAAACAAATCTTTAGACCGGCCATGCTTTATGCTGTGCCAATATGGTCTAGTTGTTGTGCTACTAGGAAAAAAACACTTCAAAGGATTCAGAACAAAGTTCTGAAAATGATTTTGAAGCTGCCTCCCTGGTTCAGTACTATTGAACTACATAGAATTTCAAACGTTGAGACTCTAGAAGAAATGTCCAACAAAATAATTCATAATTTTAGACAAAAATCATTGCAGTCTTCAATTGCAATGATCAATTCTCTCTATAGATAAGAACTAGTTTTAAGAAATCAATAATTATTCTTACACGCAGGCAAAAGGAACCCTGTTAAAAATACTGAATAGACAAAGTAAAAATAATATTAACACAATTAGATATAAATGATAGCATATAAGGTTGAAATGTTAATTACTTAGCAGGATCACCTAGGTTAATATATGAATGTAAAATAATGTAAAATTTGAAATAAATAAAGAGTTGAAAAAAAAAAAAAAAAAAGGTGTTTTATATTTTCGGGCTGCTTGGTGGGGGGTGGCGGGCACTGTTGGTGGCACAGAACGCCGAATGTGGTCGCCCCAAAAAGAGAAGGCGGGGGGGGGGAGTTCGCGGACTCAGGGGTCCCCCCCCCTTTGTGTTTCCAATATTTTTCCCGGTTCTCCCTCCCCGGCGTGGTGTAGACTCCCTCTGTTCTTTTTGTGGTTTTTTCCGTGTGGTTTTGTGGGGGGGGGTTTTTTTGTTTTGTTTGGTGGTCGTTTTTTTTGGGCTTTTTGGGGTTGTATAAATTTTAATTAAAATATTTTTTTTTTTTTTTTGTGGGTTTTTTGTGGGATATTTTTTTTTTGTTTTTTTTTTTGTGAAAAAAGTTTTGGAATTTTTTTTTTTTTTTTTTTTTTTTTGTTTTTTTTTTGTGTGGGTCTTTAAACCTTATTTTTGTTGTGAATTTTCTACACCTTTTGCTTGCGATTTTTGATTTTTTTTATTTGTCTGTTATACCAGACTGGATATTTTGAATTGCCATGCTGTCGTATTATTTTGATTGGAACCTTTTCATAATTCCGAAAAGAACATTATAGAAGACATCAACAGATAGTTGCCAGTTAACACTACTTAATCTGCATTTAATATTTTCATAATTTGCTTTGTGACATACAAAGATTTCCTCGAATTCACAGTCGTTCGGTCATTGAGTTTCATGAATATAGAGAATTAGATTGCTGTGTGAAATGCTTCATTTTTCCATAAGGGATTCAATGATTCATTCACACACAAATCTTCGTGAACATTGTTCAGCAGAAAGTCCAAGTAACAGTTCTGCTGATTTTTGACATTATTAATTTGATTTAGACCTA
Organism: Aedes koreicus; assembly: GCA_024533555.2. Taxonomy (NCBI): domain Eukaryota; kingdom Metazoa; phylum Arthropoda; class Insecta; order Diptera; family Culicidae; genus Aedes; species Aedes koreicus. The sequence goes on from JAHHFK020001097.1 coordinate 36,201, forward strand.
AATTAGCAGTTTTGTCGAAAACAAACTGCAGTGTTTCATTGTCCGCAACGACTGGAAGTAAGATGCTTTCATTTTCAGTCCTGAAAAAAGTCAACTTATCTTTGATTAAAGTCACCATAGATGTGTACTTTAGCCTCAGGAGGTAATTGTTTTACAATTTGTTCAGCGTTTTGAAAAAAAAAAAAAAAAAAGATTCATAAACAGTTTCATTTGCTCCATCTGGCTGGAAAAAAAAAACACGGAGGCAAACACGTGTGTTTTGCCAGCAATGCATGATTTTACCCAAAAATGCTCAAATTCTTTGAATTTAGACGCAGAAATGACTAACTTGAAATTGGCTGAAACTGCTATGAGAACGGAGGTGTTCTCATAGCTGACTTTTTCTGGGGCTCATGAGAATTTCTGTTGTCTCTAAATACATTAAAAGTACTTCCAAAAATTTCTTCGCTTCGAACGCTTTCATGTTAGCTTGTTTCAGTAGCTAAAATTATCAAAAAGGATGAGCCTAGTAAATTTTTATATATTTCTTCCATTTTTGCTACGCCTTTCATACGGTTGAAATGATGACAATAAATAAGAATTTCAGTTGAATTATGTTTTAGCGAAGATATTCTTGAAGTAACGTCGGTTATAAAAATACTTACAATGTCTTCTGCTTCCTTATCTAATTAATAGGTTATAGAAAATTTTCATATGAATAATCAAAAATTCACAAACCACGTTGAGGTCTGACCGTAATCTTCGCTTCATTTAAATGATGAGAATGGCCTTTGGAAAAAGCCGAAAAGAGGAGATGGTTCTGAAATACTCAAAAATTTGTCGACGTGGCTTATGAATATCCCTTTACAGCCATAGAGAACGTCTTTGCCATTCTTAGATTTAACGACCAAAACATACCGGTTTTCGTCATGCTCCATCTAAGGTGTGACGATTACAAAATATTCATGGATCATCAAAACGATGACTTATGGTTCTTCGCATATTGTTTGCTGCGTGACTAGGAAGGGTTTGTGACGAACAACTAGCTGGGACCGGTTCATAAACCACGTAGACTCATTTTTGAAAATCTCAAATCCCCCCCCCCCCCTCGTAGACTTTTCTCCATACAATTTTTTGAAATTTTGTATGGAGCGTAGACTTTGGTCTACACCCCCCTCCCCCCTCCCCCCAAAAAAGTCTACGTGGTTTATGCATAGCCCCTTGGCGTCATCGAACTTGTATGGCGTTACAACTTTATTGTTGCACGACGTGAGGCTTCGCGTTGAAAGTCGCCATGTTTCGTTGCACGACGTTGAAGGCAACAGACTTCGTCGCTACTGTGGTTGTATGTGCTTTGACGATGACGTTTTTCAACACTGCTGCGTACATGCCAACCATCTATGGAAGACTGGTTAGACAGACCCGGCCGACGTGAACAAGGCATCTTCAGTCTTAACTCGGTTCTTACGCCTCTTTATCTGGCGCTAGTCATTTACTCCCATTATGTATTCGAACAAATCAAAACCTTCGCTATAAAAGAAATTGTACGAAATTGATTGGATGCCCAAACAACACCGAAACCCCTATTATTGACCGAACAATAACCCACCACCGTTCTGTCTTCCCTTTGCAGAGCTGGAAAAACTGGAATTTTACTTCATTTCCTTCGCTTATTTTTGCGTCACGTCTGGCGGAACGTACATCCCGGCGGAGATGGGCTTAGTGCGGTACAGTCTCAAGGATGGCGTGATGGATAAGTTGCACATGTTCATCGATCCGGGAAAGCTTCCCCTGGGCATGGCATACGATGCGAAGCAACACTCGGAGAGTGACCATCAGCTTCCGATTCCTCCGGATGCAATGGGCGAGAAGGATAATGATGAAATTATCCTGAAGATGTTCAGTTTCCTGTCACAGCAGGAAAAGATGCCCCCGCTGTTCACTGAAACCAACGAAATCAAGATGGTGGAGAACATCCTGAAGGGAATTCTGAACCAAGGAGCAATGGAAGAAAACACTCTGCTCGTGTGCCCCCTGTCGGAGTTGTTCTACCAATTGAAGCGTGCTACTGAGAGCTTTGGATTGGACATTAAGACCTTCCCCTCAGTGCACATCGCACAGGCCATCATTCAGAAAGACGTGTACGAATACACCAAGGATATCTCTTGTGATGTCCACGAGGAACAGGGCAACGGGAAATACTGTCCTTTGTCCAAATGCGTCCGATGGGCTTATATCATATCGGATAGTTGCTGTCTGGATCTGAGTATCGAGATGAAACCGGGAAGGCATCTTCCGATGAACGCCGATACAGCCCTCTGCAACACAACGGACGTGGGCGATACCAGCACATACATCAGTAACCAGATGGATAACTGTTCGTTCGTTTCGTCGTCCGATCTAACCCACGTTACGAATCCAAAGATGCAAAACTTGCCGAAGAGCCACTACGATTCGTTCGACGAAAAGGGTTCGAAGGTATTCAGCCACAGCCGTGGCTTGGCAGGGTCCTCCTCCGGTTACGGAGATTACGATTATAGTCGGAAGAAGGTATATTCTTGATTGCAACTTGAAACCATATAATCCAGTAGTTAAACTAAAATTCCTTTTCTCTTCCTTACAGATCAAGGACGAATATCCTGCCCTAGGCGACTCGATAAAGCAAGAAACCTCAAGCGTCACGAGCAGCAGCAGCAGCCGTCGCGATCCTCCCCGAAGCGTTTGGGAACGATCCACTAGTCGGGATTATTCGCCGCCACGCAGTTCGCGCGATCCTTACGATCGTCGTGATCGCGATCGAGATAGCGGTCGTCGTGATCGTGACCGCGATCGTGACTACTACAGCAGTAGCAGCCGTGATTACGGTCGCGATTACGAGCGGGACCGTCGTCGACGCGATTCACCCGATTACCGTCGGGGTGAGAGTAGCCGCACCAGTACCGACTACCCGCGCGTCAAGCAGGAGCGCCACTCGCCGGATTCTGATCGCGAAGAACGACGTCCCTCATCGTCTCGGTCCTCCGACTCCAATCGGATCGTAGGAGGTTACGGTCGTGGTGCACTATTTGCGCCGCCGGCGCCGTCCTCGTCGCGATTGTCACCCCCGAGAGCTGGTGATTTTCTAGCCGATGATTTCCCCGAATTGGGGGCAATCCGAAGTGGCGCTGGTCGGGGACTACTAAGCAAGTAAGGGGGTTTTTGTTGGGGGAGAATATTGAGAATATTGACAACAGATGAAACAATTGCAAAACTGACTACTGCTGCAACGCACGATGCAGAGAACTTTGTTTTGAAGATCGTCTATTTTAAGGCAAGTTTGTTCCAATTGTACATTGACTTTCAAAAGTTTTTTTTTTTTAATTTGTGCCCATGGCATCGTTTATATATTTTTATAACTCATCTTTCATGTCTTGTGTCACATTTTCCTAACAAACTAATTTGCTTTTTTTCGTTCATCGCCAAAACGGGAAAAACATAGAGAAATCCATTAAGTATCGTGACAACCAGTTTTTGAAGAAATGGAAAAAAGTTTATGTTTTTGTATCAAACGTATGGTAAAGTATATGTCAGTTAAACAGAAAAAAAGTATAATTATATAAGTATCTACAAAACATCCTTTAAGAAGGAAACTACAATTTGAAAGATAAAGATAAAAAAGCACTTAACTATTCTTCAAATCAATTCACAGTTTATATACCTGCATGTTTGGTGAAAAATATCTAAACCGATCAGTAAAGTAGCAAAGTAATGATAATAGAAATACAATAAGTCAAGTAAGGAACCAAAAAGAAATTAACGATTGCTTTTGAGAAATACGAAGAAATGATACTGAAAGAACACAAAAGTACGATATAGCTACATCAAGAAATTACAAATAATTTTCAAAACAAATACAAAGTGACTTCGATTGAAATCAATTCAGTTGTTTATTATCGTTCCGAAAAAAATGCCTTTGGAAAATCATATTCTGCTCTTATATTGTTTTATCTAAATTTGCTTCTTCTAGGTAGGTCGTTTACTGCAAACAGTTTTTCTGTCGGAGATCATGATGAGTCGCAGCTGCCTAAGAAATTTGGAAACTGTGTTGATATGTTTTGGATCTTTTTATAATGTAACATTGTTGGACGGATCGGAAGGAATCCTTTCGAAAGCTTTCATTTTGCAGCGTTTGGTGGGAAAATGAGAGCGTAAGTGAATCCAAAGCCGAAGGTTAGGGAGGGGATTGAAGAGGTAGGTTATCGAGTGCTTTCAAGAGATCTATGCCATAAAATGTTAATTAATCAAGAAACCCGTTTCCCTTTGAATCTCCCTTTCATGTAGATACTACCCAACAAACATCGGTGTTGAATTAGAGCTTGTTCAAGCAAATTTGGAGAAGCTATTCAGCTGTTTCTTCAAGAATAGCTGAATAGCTTCTCCAAATTTGTTTGAACAAGCTCTAATTCAACACCGATGTTTGTTGGGTAAGTCATGAACAGGCAACATATAAATTGAAATTATGTGAGTTTGTAGGTTTGTAGAATGTAGTTGTACATATTGGAAATTTACGAAAAAAGAGTGCCTCGTGCATCGGATGTGAACGGTTGCGTTGTTTCTTATTAACTTTTTTGTTATAGGGAATAGCGCGTTATCTATAGTTATCTCTTATTCGGCGGCGCGAGTGATCGAGTCAGTACAGAAATATATCAACAAAACTGCTGCTATAAGAGGCGCATGTTGAACTTGTTTAATCAGTTTCTGGAACTAAACATTGTACCGGATGATTGGAGATGGGTGAGAGTTATTGCAATTCAAAAACCTGGTAAACCTGCGTCCGACCATAACTCCTATCGACCCATCGCGATGTTATCTTGTATTCGAAAGTTGTTGGAGAAAATGATCCTCTTCCGTCTGGACAAATGGGTTGAGACGAACAACCTGCTTTCAGATACCCAATGTGGTTTCCGTAGGGGTAAGGGAACGAACGACTGTCTCGCGTTGCTGTCCACAGATATTCAGTTAGCTTTTGCTAAAGAAGAGCAAATGGCTTCTGTATTCTTGGATAACAAGGGGGCTTTTGATTCAGTATCTGTTGAAGTTCTTTGAGATAAACTCAACGCTTGTGGCTTTTCACCATTAATGAATAATTTTTTGTACAATTTGCTGTCAGAGAAACATATGAGCTGACCCGTAACGCTGGTAGATCACCTTTTCGTGGTGCGTTACGGGGTATCAGATCTACCACCGAACCCTAGTCTGAATTAATTCAAACTATATTTGTTTTTGTAATCAAATGAACATATATTAGTCCTTATTACATTTTATGTCTTGTGAAAAGTAACAATACTCGGATTGAGCCAGCGAGGATGAGCTTGGAATAAGGGAAACATGGTTAGTATTCATTTATGTGAATTCTCATTTTTCTATTTGATGTTCTATAGTTTGAATTGGTTATGACTAGGGTTCTGATGCATGCTCAGTATCGGAGTCATTGTTTGTTTTGTTTGCAATGAATCCGGTTTTGACGGATAAAGGGGCGCGCCTTTGAAGAGTATTATCGCTCACAAAGGGTTTAAATAGCGGAAACTTTCAATAAAACTCGATTCATTGCCAACAAAACAAACAATGGCAACTGTAACAACACCGAATACTTCATAATTTCTCAAAAGTGATGAAGTAACTCGACATGCACTAAACAAAGGATACGGGATATACTACAATAGATCAAATTACTGGTCGCAGTGGTTTATGTCCCGAACAGAGGAAAAAAAACATATGAGCTGCTCTCATGGAAACTCCACAGCTTCCCGATTTAGCTACATGGGTCTCCCGCAGCGATCATGTTTAAGCCCTCTTTTGTATAATGTTTATGTCAAAGACATTGACGGTTGTCTAAGTGACAACTGTACGTTGAGACAACTTGCAGATGACGGCGTAGTGTCTGTCACGGGATCCAATGGGGTCGATTTGCAAGGACCCTTACAGGATACCTTTAACAATTTGTGTACACCGTGTCCAATATATTCTCATACAAAATAAAACTCTATTTATTTCAAATCGATAATCCAGATTTTATTGATAACTTTACCCATTATATTGCAATAGAATACTGATCAACTACAACATATGTTTTGGAATAACACCGCCTTTAATCTTCTTGACCAGCTACGCCCTGTGGTCATTTACCTTCGCCAGCATGTATGACCATACGAAATAATCCAAGGGATTCAGATCTGGTGAACTGGGAGGCCATTCATTCTTGTCTAAAAAGTCGGTAAAATTTTTTCGGCACCAGCCCTGAACGAGATTTGCAGTATGCGATGGCGCTCCGTCCTGCTGAAACACATAGTGATCATCTCCAAACACCTCTCGTACATATGGCTTGACAACTTTGTCCAAAACTTCCGTTTTATAATATACGGCATTCACTTTAACGCCTTTTTCGATGAAAACCAGTCGTAATTTGCCTCGCTTGCAAATTCCTCCCCAAACCATCACTGACGCAGCACTTTGGAACCGTGGAATATTCCTATCACTCTCTGGAACAGTTCTCGAAGAGAGAGCCCTCAACCTGTCGTTCTGGACATTGTGGGATTGTTGCAAGACGAATAACTTTTCGTCGGAAAAGATACATTCTTCCCCACCGTGCCGCGACAAAAGCAGACTTGCTCTTTCGAGTCGTTTCTGCTTGGAAGGTTGCGAAACTCCGTGAAACTTACGTTTCTTGAAAGCTTGGAATCCGAGGTCATTTTGCAGTATATTGTGCATTGACGATCTCGAAACATTCAGATCTGCGTCCATTTTACGTACAGAGCGCTGTGATTTTCGTCTAATCCGTTCCCTGACCACTTTAACAACTCGTGCAGTCCGCACCGTACGAGTACGACCGGATCTCTTCCGGTCATCCAACGAGCAGGTGTCACGGTACCTTCGGATGGTTTGGTACACAAAATCCCGCTTTACTCCGAGGTTTTTCAAATTTCTGAAAATAGCGCCCGGGCGCTCACCTTTCAAAAACTTTTTTATCACCACAGCACGAAACTCCTTCATCGCTGATAAAAGATAAACACCGAATGAAAAAAATCGGACATAACCTAAAAGCGTTTTTTTATAAACATAGTGCAAAACTACACCAACACATACGTGAAGCATGTTGAGTAGTTGCACGACACCAAAAAAGGAAAGGAAAAAGTGTATGAGAATATATTGGACACGGTGTACTTGGGCTCTCGAGCTAGGTATCGAATTCTCTACGGAGAAAACTGAGCTGGTAGTTTTTTCTAGGAAGCATAACCCTGCACAACCGAAGCTTCAAATTTGGGGTAAGCCATAACTCATTCTATGTCCTTTAAATATCTTGGGGTCTGATTCGATTCAAAATGCACCTGGAGATCCCACATTGAGTATCTGAAGCGAAAATACCAACAAAGGATCAACTTTCTTCGAACAATTACCGGGACCTGGTGGGGAGCGCATCCACAAGATCTTCTAACGTTGTACCGGACAACGATTTTGTCGGTTTTAGAATACGGTAGTTTTTGTTTTCAGTCAACGGCTCGGTCGCACATCATCAAACTGGAACGTATTCAATATCGGTGTCTTCGTATCGCGTTAGGTTGCATGCATTCGACTCACGCCATGAGTCTTGAAGTGCTGGCTGGCATGTTGCCACTCTCGGATCGGTTTTCAGAATTGTCTCTCCGACTCCTCACCAGGTGTGAAGTTATGAACCCCCAGGTAATCGAAAACTTTGAGAAGCTTCTCGAGTTGAATCCTCAAACTCGCTTCATGACTTTGTACCATTTGTACATAACATATGTAACATAAAGGGTGTATTCGATAAAAATGGCACACAGAAAATCTTCTTTAACTTTTGAATCGTATGAGTAAAAAACGTAGAAATTTGAGTAGATCTTATCCATAGTGTATTATTTACATCTGCCAAGTTTCATAGTTATACCATAGACTAACTCTAAGACCAGTAGGTCCCGAACAAATACGATTTTTTTCTTGGCTCAGTCAGTACTAGCACATCGGTCCCAAGCTTAATAATACGCCCCTAATAATGAACTCACACGAACACACTCTCAAATAGTCTGTCAAAATAACACAGCAAATCAAAACAAAGGCGCAAATATGTATAGTTAGGTGCTGGCTTCAAGGTGCACTTCGGACCAAGGGGTTCTACAACAGTGAACCAATTTCAAATCGCTAGTTGCATATTGATTGTTCGTTATACATTCAGTAGTTCCAGTTATGTCGTCGAAACAAGAAATTGTCCGTGAGAAAATTTTGTGCACTCACAATCAAAATCCAGGGGCGTCCCACCGGTGGATTGCTAAAAGGCTTGGAATTGCAAATACATCTGTGTCTCGTGTAATAAGAACCTTCAAGGAGCGTCTGAGTGTCCAAAGGAAGGAAGGGAGTGGTCGTAAAAGTGGTCCAATGGACAGTAAAATGGCCAGGAAAGTCGTACAACAATTCAAGAACCGTCCAAACATGTCAATTCGAGATGTCGCTAAAAAGTCTAAGGTGTCAGTCGGTTTTGTGCAGAAAACCATGAAGCGTGCTGGGTTACATGTCTACAAAGTGCAAAAAGCCCCAAACCGGAATGAAAAACAAAACATCACTGCGAAAACCCGCGCCTGGAAACTTTACACGAAGCTGCTCACCAAATCCGGTTGCATCGTGATGGATGACGAAACATACGTCAAGGCCGACTTCCGTCAACTTCCTGGGCAAGAATATTTCGTTGCCAAGTCGATGTTTGATGTTCCGGAGGATGTTCGAAAGAAGAAACTATCGAAATTTGCAAAGAAGTTTCTAATCTGGCACGCGATTTGCGAATGTGGTGAAATAAGTGCTCCCTTCATCACTTCCGGAACAATAAACGGTGCGATTTACACGGAAGAGTGCCTTAAGAAGCGTCTCTTGCCATTCATTAAGAAGCACAAAGGATCAACTCTGTTTTGGCCTGATCTAGCATCCTGCCACTACGCTCGAAACGTATTGGAGTGGTACCGAGCCAACGGAGTCAATTTTGTGCCAAAGGATATGAACCCACCAAATTCACCGGAACTTCGTCCAATTGAAAAATTCTGGGCAATTATGAAAACGGAACTTCGCAAACATCCCAAAACTATAAAAACAGAGCTAGAATTGAAGAAAACAACAAAAACACTGGGAAAATCGGTTGTACAAAATTTGATGGGTGGAGTGAAAAGGAAGGTGCGGGCATTCGGGATGGGAGACGAAATTGAATAAAACAAATGTTGTAAATCAAAACTCATTAGTAGTTCTTCATTCCCTGAAAATGTCAAGAAAATCCGATAATCAGTTTAATTTTGATGAGTATATATGTGTGTGCCATTTTTATCGAATACACCCTTTAAGTCCTGGGAAAAATTCAAAAGCATGGTACTTGAAATCAAACGATGACATGGCTACCCACACTAACACCTTTGGCTCATATTTCGATTTGCTGGCATATTTAACATCGTCTGGTGTTGTTTTAATGTTAGCAGTATAGAAACCATCGTTGCCACTCAATTCATGGTGCGAAAACGTGAAGTAAGATTCATCATCCAAAATTATGCACTTTCCATTTGCAAAATGCTCGCGACGAAGTGCACGGCAGCATTTTGGTATTTTTTCGAGTTGTTGCTGTGTATATTTTGGTTCACGCTGACGTTTCCGATAGATTACGTTATGTTTTCTCAAAATCCGATGGACTGTCATGTTTGAAACCTGAAATTTTCGTGCTTATTTGCGTGTTGATTGGCCAACCTTGTTTTCAGCGCTTGACAGCAGTTTTTTCGTTGTTCTGGCACTCAATTTTGTTGGGCGACCACTTTTCTTTTTATTTTCCGGTTCTTTACCATCACGACAATCTTTCAAAACACGTTATATTGTTGATTTTGATATTGGCTCGTCTTTGAACACGCTCAAAATTTCACTTGTACTAAGCCGTCCAAAAAGGTTGGCGACTTGTGCTCGTAAATCCAGCTTGTACGACATTTTTAATGGAAACTACTGCGCAATTTGAGTTTGACAGTTCAGTAGGAACACAGATGAACGTGGCAAGTACATTGGCTCACATCTGTGTGTTTGTTAATGCTGTCAAATAAACGCCTGAAAGTATTCCCAGGACTTATGTTACACATGTTAACACAGGATGTCAGCCCTTCGCCGAACATTTCCCAGAGCATCATTGCTCCGGTAATATTTGCTGCAAAGTTTGGCCAAGTTGATTCCACTAAATCGTTCTTCACTGACGGATCTTTGATAGAGGAGTCAGCAGGCATTGGTATATTTAATGAAATTTATAGCGCCAATCGTAAACTTCAAGCTCCTTGTTCCGTATATGTCGCTGAATTAGCGGCAATACACATTACGCTAGAAATTGTTGCCTCACTAACATCGGATCAGTACTTCATCTTCACGGATAGTCTCAGTTCTATTGAGGCAATTCGCTCATTGAGGCGGGTAAAGCACTCCTCGTATTTTCCCATGAAAATACAGGAGCTTCTAAGTGCTTTATCTTCGCGTTATTTTATCATCACCTTTGTATGGGTCCCTTCTCATTGTTCAATACTGGGCAATGAGAGAGCGGACTCGCTAGCAAAGGTGGGCGTTATAGAAGGCGATATGTATGATCGACAAATCGCCTTTAATGAATTTTTTCCTATTTTTCGTCAACAGTCACTCGTCAGCTGGCAGTATAAGTGGAGTAAAGGAGATTTGGGGCGATGGTAACATTCTATCATCCCAAAGGTGTCGAAGAAATCTTGGTTTGGGGGGATGGATGTGGGTCGAGACTTCATTCATGTCCAATCATTATTCTTTGAACGCTCATTTATACCGTGTTGGGCTGAGCGACAGCAATCTCTGTGAATGTGGACAAGGCTACCAGGACGCAGTTCACATTATTTGGTCATGTTCCGAGCATCGTAGAGTCAGATCTGATGATTATGATTCCCTTCGGGCTCGAGGTAGACAACCCAATGTACCGGTTCGAGATATTTTGGCTGTACGTGATCTGGAATGTATGAAACTCATTTATGTGTTTTTGACTAACATTAGCCTAAGATTGTAGTTAGTTTAACCTGTATGTTTACTATAAGTTTTTTTTTCTGTTTGTTTGTGTGCTTTTTTTCTTTTGCAAAAATGTTCAATTCAAAAGCAAACCAAAAGTTGTAAAGTTATAAGTTTTTAGCCAATTCCGAATTTCAAATAAACGCGCTTTGTAAACCATACTTCAAATTCCCGCCCATCTTCCCATCCGTTCAGTTGTTATTCCTATTAACCTCGAGACGGCCGCGAGCAGTCAGTAATATCCCCTTAACATTAGGTTTAAGATAATTGACGTATATAAATATGAAAATTTGGCTCTGTTAAGTTGATTCGATTGAGCCTGTACAAATAAATGATTTTTTATGTCATCCGATATTAGTCTTCCTTGCTATTATTCTCCTAGTGTACGCTTCACTTATCACAGTTCCTCTATTGATTATGATCTCTCCATGAAACAGGCTATTCAAGGAGTTCCAGATCAACTTCGACCTATTTTAATTCCCCTTATTTTTATTGAAAAGTACCAACATTTCAATTGCAATAGAAGAATTTTCACCGATGGGTCACGCATTGATGGATCCACTGGATTCGGTGTTTACTATGAATACTCATCTGCCTTCCGGAAACTTCAGGAACCTTGTTCCGTATATGTTGCTGAGCTGGCAGCAATCAATTTCGCATTGGGGATAATTTCCGGCATGCCCATAGACCATTATTTTGTCTTCTCGGATAGTCTCAGTTCTATTGAGGCCCTCCAGTCGATGAAAACAGTGAAGCACTCATCTTACTTTCTTTCAAAAATAAGGGAGCAGATGTGTGCGTTGGTCGAAAGATCATTTAGAATTACCTTTGCATGGGTCCCCTCACATTGCTCAATTCCAGGCAATGAGAAGGCGGACTCTCTAGCAAAGGTGGGCGCAAAAGAAGGCGAGATTTTTGAAAGAAGAATTTCACATGATGAATTTTTCCCATTAGTACGTCAGAGTTCTCTTCAAAGTTGGCAAAACGATTGGACAAGTAATTCTCTTGGGCGGTGGTTACATTCCATTATTCCAAATGTTTCGTCGAGATCGTGGTTCAAAGGTCTGGATGTAAGTCGCGGTTTCATTCGTGTGATGTCAAGACTTATGTCCAACCACTACTCGCTAGACGCACATCTCTACAGAATTAACCCGGATAATGATGCCTCCAGAGCACGACTATTGAATACCCTAGTGGCCCGTGGTAGACAACCCTTCCGCGAGGTAAGAGATGTTTTGGGAATGCGTGATCTCCCCTACATTCAAGCGATCTACGAATTCCTTTGTTTGTCTGACCTCAATGTGTAATGTCATCACCCCCCTCCCCTCCACGCTAGTAATTTCCCCGCCATTGTGTCCCAGCTATACTTTCCTCTTGTTTCCGTGCTACTTGTACCTGCCCAGCAAGCTATTGGTCAACCAGCTGCGCCTAGCTCCTGAAATGGGCTGTAGGAACCGAGGACTTGATTACAGCCGCAGCCACGAACAGAAATTATTAACAATAAGTTACCTGCCTAGTCCCTTCCAAGCGATAATGTGACCCATTATCCTCGAGCCAGCCTCGAGTAATTGGTGCTCCACTTACTAACACCATAAAGCAAATCATTGTAAATAACAAAATTGAATATCGGCTCCGCAAAGTGTCACACACGTCTGAGCCTTACAAATAAACGAACTAAGTAAAAAAAAAAATGATTTAAAAAAAACAAAAAAAAAATGCTGCTAGGTGAGATACGACGGTAAATAATTAAAAACATCGATACTATTAGTTCACCCTATTTCCTAAATTATTCGCTAACTACTCGTGTATTAAGAATGCAAGTAGCAAAAATTGAGCACAAAAATCACAGCTTGCTTACATTTGCGTCTTACGTCGTTTTGAAGGGTTATGCTTGATGTTCCGGTTTAGATAAACCGGAATCATGATATTATGATATATCATGATCTGCAGATAAAATAATTATAATGAAGGTAAGGTAAGGGGACACAAACCATAAGCTATAAACCACCAAATCTCAAAATGTATGTTTGTTAATAGCTAATCACTTATTATTTGAACAACCATTAAAAAATAATATCTATTGAAACGGTATGAGCACGGTGAGTAAAAAACGGTGTCTCTGCGGTGTTGCTTTGCCAATATATGGGTGAGCGGGTCGCGGATGAAAAGTACATTTTCAGTACAAACTGCAAACAAATTAGGTGGTTATCCTATACAAAAATCATGATGGTTATCCTATACAAACATGACTATAAAATGAATATATCGAAACACTACAGTATCCGTTAAATGTTTGGCATTTAATGTGGTTTGATTTAGAAACATGGGGAAAATCGAAAGTTTTTAAAATCGTTTTTTTTTCATTCCAGAACAAGCCTAGAATTGTTTAATCTTGTTGCCAGAATCGGACGGGTATTGTAAAATACTTTGGGCGAGAGTAGAGAAGATAATCCACCCGTCATTCAGGCGTATTGTCACATAGTGAGGGCTACAATTCCCGCTCCATCTGGTGGAACATGAAAATGACTCTACTGGTCCACCGGGCGTTGTATTGTCCTTTAAGTGTCCGTTAATGTTAATTCTCTCTCTCTCTCTCTCTCTCTCTCTCTCTAAAAAACTCGCCCAGAACCCCCCCCCCCCCCCCCCCTTCCCATTTGGAATCCTGGCTACGCCTATGACAGCTACAACTCTTTGCTCACTGCTGCAGCCTCAACCGTATGGTGGTTAATCCGGCGAAACCCCTTTTGGGTCACCCACAATTGATACATTGCGGATGCGTTGACGTAAATTTGACAGAAAACCTATGGGAAAACTGTCAAATTAACGCAAACGCATCCGCAACGTATCAATTGTGGGTGACCCTTTTGAATGGAAACATAATATAAATTATGAGTTTTCTTGTCTTGTCGGTTTTGTCGTTTCAGCACACACACGAGAGAAGGAAATACCAGCTCGTCAATGGAATCGGATCAAATCATGGACAGTTCCATAGCATCCAGGAATTCACTCCAGCACAATCCAGCACTCTCTGAGCATATTCTTAAAGGTAACAATAAACCAATGGCTATAGGGTGCAAACCTGAAGAGGTTTCTGACAGACTAACGTTATCCACACTTAATGCACGGGGATGTGCTACGAACGATATGCGAGATGCTATGGACACTGAAATATGGAGTCGAAATATTGACGAGAACCGCCTGGGAGTCAATAGTTACCAAAAACTACAACTGGTTCTGTAGTCCAGCTATCTCATCCACCAGTCATAGAGGTACCGGTATTATGGTCAACAAACATTCAGGTGTGAAATTAAGCCAATTTCGAACGTTCTCCGAAAACATCTGTAGTGCATGGGTACATAAAGACAAAATTAACTTTATCGTTATTGTCGTTCACATACCATCGGATGGAAAAAAAAGTCTGAAACCTTCGCATTGATTACCAGCATCTTGTCTAAGATACCTCCGGACGACGAATATATAATAATTGGTGACTTCAAGGGACACATTGGTGCAGATGATCTAAAAGACGAGTTCAAACTGCCGATCGGCAAACAGCTATGGCATAAGACGTGCAATGAAAATGGTTTCTTAATGTTACAGCTAGTGACCCAGTTTCATCTCTTCATACGGAACACATTTGCGAGATCAAAGTCAGTACTACAAACATGGTCTAACAAAAAGTCTTCTTCTCAAATAGATCGTGTCCTACAACCAGTGCACTTCAATATAAGAATTAAAGAGAAGCACATTAGAGCAGAATGGCCAAAATTATTCAATTCGGACCATAAAATAATAACGACTACCATCAGAGCACCATCTTACTACAAACCTAATCGATCGTTTTCATCATCCAAACAACAGAACAATCTACGGGACGTCAAACTGCTCACCAGCGAAAAACACAAAAAGAAATACATGGAATGTGTTAATCGTCGATTGAAAGATGCGGTTAAAGTATGCAACAATCCAAGCTGGCAGGAACTGAGGACGGTTTTGGCTGATGCGGCGATAGAAGCTATTCTAGTGCACAAGAAAATTCCGAGAACGCCTAAAACTCGTAAGGCATACTCGAAGTTGGAGAGATTGCGCTTCCGACAGTGGAAATTCCCAGATGTGGAGCGATTGAGTGAGGAAGTGACTGCGGCGTAGAAGGACTTCGAACAAACTAAAAAGGAAAGCGTTTGGCGTTCATGGAAAAACTTGTTCAAGAATATCCACCAGGTTGAGCCGCATCAGAGGGTAAGGAAAACATACGAATTCCTTAAGCAGCATAAGAAAATAGCAAGTCGCAAGAGTAAAGGCTCCAATATTGGTCAACATACATGGTTGGAATCTCTGCTTGATTCAGTAGTGAAAAACCAAACTTTAACATTACTAGCAGAAGATGAAGCCGTGCCTCCACCCTCGCTCCTGGAGATTCAGAATATCGTGAGGAGTTTCAGAAATGGAACATGTCCTGGATTGGACGGTATCAATGCAGAGCTGCTAAAACATGCACCACAGAATTTTTTTGTCGAACTGCAAGACCTGATCAAACAGATCTGGGCCAACAACAAAGCTCCCGAGGAAATAACTGAGACGATTCAGATATCAATCCCTAAGAAGCCGGCACCCAAGGAGATCACGGATTATAGGAAGATAACCCTCTGCAACATTGTCTACAAAATCATTGCAACGTACACATTAACCAAGCTGGACGAATCGATGGAGGCTTTACCGTCGTACCAAGCTGCGTGACTGAGCAACAGGGCTGTGGAAGACCATATCTTTTCAGCAAAAAGGATTACCGAAGAATTCTGGAACTTAGGAAAAGAGGTGTACGTGTTTGCGCTTGATATTAAGCCGACTTTTGATTCAGTTAGCCAACCTGTACTGATTGATGCCCTTAAATATCTACGGGTTCTAAATTACATTATTAACAGGATCATAAATCTGGGCCTACATGAAAAAACCTGCATTAAATGGCTCACCCAGCGAACGCCTATGGTATCGAAAAGCAAAGGGGTGAAATAAGGTTGCCCATTATCACCAAGGCTCTTTACCATAGTGCTTCACTATGTTCTCTGCCGTTTAAAGGAACAATTCCCAAACATCCAACTAGAGCAAAAGTCGGAATTGATAACCCTACTGATCCTCGCGTACGCCGACGACCTTCACATCATATGCGAAGATTTAGACATGCTAAACAAAATCACTGCTGCTCTCAAGCAACTTCTATCAGAGGCTGGTCTGGAGATTCACCCAGGGAAGTCAGAGATTTTGATTAGAGATCCCTTTTCAACTATGGAACCAAGAACCAAGAGTTTTTCCATTCCTCTTTAAGATACTTGGGCATCTACATGACGGCCACGTTAAATCGACCCGAAACGATCCGACAAAGGTGTTTGAAAGCAACGCGGGTGAGTTAAATCATCCTGCCTTTCCTACAAAAAAACAAGCCACCTTGGAATATAGTCCGGAGAATATACGCTACGGTGATAGTTCCAACTATATCGTTTGGCCTAAATGCTGTGTCTTTGACATCCCAAAATCGTAGATCGCTTCGACGATTTGAGAGAAAAATCGTGAAAGAATGGTTGGAGGCTTGTGGGCACAAAAAAAGGTCATCCACAAGGAAAATACTATTAAATCGAACGATTACAAAAAAGATAAAGATTCACAGGATAATGTACTGGGGCCACATAATACGAAGGAGCGAAAATCATTTGTTGCACGTTGCGTATAAGTTCAAATTTAGTGGCCCCAAAAGGAAGTGCAGGCCTTGCGACACCTGGCATCAATCGCTGGACAAGGACTTGGCATCGTTTGGTAAAACGAGACAGGATTTTGAAGAGCTGCTGCAAAGCAAAGACCTGCTGCGAAAGGAAGTACACAAGCTGTATGCACTACCGGAAGACTCTGACAGCGAAGAGTCTGAGAGTAGCGAAACTGAGTAACGCAATATTCAAAAAGTAAGAAGAATGAAGAAAAGGATTTATCTGAGAATTAAAATTTCATCCATTATTTCTTATTTTTCCAACTATGAAAACCCAAACAGACCCAACTTTGTATGAATGTGGTGTGCGGGGAATGAGAGAGAGAGAGAAAGAAAGAGAAGGAGAGAGAGAATGCTGTAAACTAGTGTTATCTGTCTTAGCTTTTTTTTTATCACCATCCGAAAAAAGTCCATTCTTTAGTCCATTTTAATACAAACGTTACCATCACCCAGAATGTCTCGCTATGAAATCCGTTAAATCGGATTACCGAACGTTCAGCTGTTGAGAATTCAGTAAAATTATACAGATTTCTATGAAAAAAATCGAAGTGTGTACGCATGAACAAGCTTGTTGGAATTGCTGCAGATTTCAATCTTCGTTTGAAAGACTCCGTATTCAAAAATATCTTTCAGTCGGTAAACTTGATCACAAAAATTATCAAAACCGATTTGAATTACTATACTCCCACAGGCTTCTGACCACATTGATTTCAAATTTTCTTTCCGCGGAAAACAGAAAAACTTCAACGGTATAGAACACATTCTTCCCCTTCATAATTACGGCATTGAATTACTGCACAATTCACCATTTTCAAAAATTAAAAACCGCTCTACAAGTTTTGAACGATCAAATGCTGTTCGTAAATGGTAATGACGTCAAATGTTTACACTGAAACTCGATGTTTACTGTCGAGAGTAGCCTGGCTTGTTATGCATGCCGTGAGTTTGATTAAGAATAAGGAGATAAATACAGGTCAAGTACAGGAAAATCCCAACCATATAACTTTCTCGAATATCCCAACTAAATGGAGGCATAGCATGATGTCATGTTTCGTAAAGAAAAAGTTGTGATAATCTTAATTTGATGAAGAATACTTTATTATTGTATTTGAACGGGATTACAATACAAAGCGTGGATATTACCTCTTAAAGTTCATGACAAAAATACATTTTCTAGGACTCAGACTTCACAAAATCATGTATTTTCGTTAGAATGAAAAACAAATAAACTACAGTTATGTAGTTGATCTCTTTTGGTCTTACATCATGATTAAATTTCAAATAAAATATTATAACATAAAGTGATTGTGTGTCCTCATTCCTAACAGAACCCTTCACTTAAACATTGGATCTTTCCTGTTTGTTTTACATCGTTGCGGCAAAAATCTTAGTGTGTAGGTCATTAGGTGCTTTTTGTTTAACAAAACTATACCGATTAGTACGATAAAATCTAAAAATTTCAGTTCTAGACAACATCACCTACAACGAAACATTTACTATCTTAAACTAATTTTTTTTGGTAATTTTTAACCAGGATTTTTTGTTTTCAATCATTCCTTTAGTTTGAGTACGGCAAATTTCATTTGGCCACCATTTATGCATAGTTTCGATGCAGAATTTATCAAACTAATTGACTAATACTTTTACGCGCTATATAATATGACACAGACTGAACAGCAAACTTCATTGTTTATCGTTGTTGGTAAATGCTCACTGTTTTTCTTCTTCTTCTGGGAACTACTCAAAACAGGATGATGGCAGGAATCAAATAAAAATCTTGGGAACAAATTTCTATGAAGACTCAAAACTCAAGTTTTGATTATTTATATCTTGAATACTGTCAACACCTAGGAATGGTGAAAATAAACGTCACATTTTACATAGCATTAATTAAAATATTTATATCTTGAATACTGTCAACACCTAGGAATGGTGAAAATAAACGTCACATTTTACATAGCATTAATTAAAATAATATAACAAAAATGTACAAACAATACAGCAATAAATATTGAAATTAATAAAAACTAGCTTCATTATTAGCGGCTCGTCCTAACTTTCCATTTACAATAGATAATATAGATTAGTCTTTCCTACTTATCATATCCACTTCTTCGGTAAAATGTTGCCATTGAACTGAAATTTCGGAATTCCACTCTTAGAGGGAATGTTTCCACTGACGAAATTAAAGTTCAGTTTATTTTATCTTATCACACAGTCAAAATCGAATAAATGCCGCTTAGTCCTTCCGTCGATACACGCTACTCTCCTTAGTTTGCGAGTCATCGCCGGTGGCATTGATGCGTTTGGAGAGCTTTGGCTTAATGAGATCATCAATGCAACGTAGACTCAGTTTGGATCCACTGAGAGCACCGTTAGAACCGTTCCTGTTGACGCTGTACTTATTCTCCACCTCCTTAGTGGTGGCCTTGAAAGTATCGAGCATGGCACTCCGTACCCGTTCCATCAGCTCCGGGATGTCATCATTGGTTAGACCCTTGGTTTCAATTGGTTCCATTGTGGTCACGATCACGTGACCGTTGTTCAGAATCTTGGCCTTGTCGTCTAGGAACGAACCGTACGAACTATATACCACCGGCATGATCGGCAGTTGCGATCGGACGGCCACATGGAAGGCGCCTTTTTTGAACTGGTGGATTTCGTTGGTGTTCCGTCGGGTACCTTCCGGGAAGACCCACAATTTGACGCGCTTTTCCTTCAGCATGGTGGTGGAATCGTTCATGGCAATGTGTGCTTTTGCAGCGTTCCTCCGATCGATGAAGATCAAACCACAAAGCCATGCTGCGATGCCAAACGGTCCGGTAAAAAGTAGCTCTCTCTTGGCTATAACGGTGCACTTGTTCATTACGTGCCAAAAGTCCAACATTCCTGGGAAAACATATTAAAGAAAAATAGTTTTATTTCGACTGCTTTCAAAGCTAAGGTATCAAAAAAAAAGTATGATAATTGATGATTATACCATTCGTAGTTGATACCTTGTGATTGATAAGGCGGAGATTTAACTCACACAAAGAACAGAACTAAATAAATGTGATAAGCTATCGATTATCTCCATAAATCTAAAATTCCGAAAACAATAACGACACTGGCCACCCTTATGGTCTTCAAGGAGGGTGTGAAGAATTCATACGACATCCGTTGTAATCCCAGTGCAATAAAACGGCACAAATTTATCAATTTTAAGGCTTCAAACATCTCTTTCCCATTGTCAGTACAAACAGAAGCAGCATGTTGACCTGAGCCATAAACACATCCGAGCGGTTTAGGATTTATGACTGTGGTAAACTGTGGTTCGGTAGCAACCTATTCCAAGGGAAAAGTGTTTACTTGCATAGTCAGTAGGTTGGTCAAACCTAACTAAAAGATATTAGCTCTCTGATTAGCAACTAAAACAACGAGTCGTAATGGAGTAATGCCTTGTACAGACTGATTAGTTCTAACATGTTACAGACTTATAGAGAATATTGTAACCTGTTGTAATACTGTAGTCGTAACTAGAAATTAAGCCCTAGATTAGACACCAACCTTTTGCCGTTTAATTTCCATACACGGATAATCAATTAGAGCCAAAGATGCAAGACCCGGTAACGTTTTCGACTTACAGCAAGGCATTCTTCAGTTTGTCAAAATCCTCAAGAAGTTCAGTTTTTCATCAGTTAGATGCATCATGATCCGAAAAATGAGCGTTGTAAGTTATCGGTTACCCCGTGCTTGGGATAGGGTCCCAGGGGAGGGGGCTCAAGCCATTCCCTACCTCATCATTTGAGCAGCACGCGGACTAATTGCATTATGCTGCAGAGGTACAATTTCTTGACGAGGAAGCTGGACAAGCCATTCTACAGCCGCTTTGAGGCTTTAATTCTTCAGAAGCTATGCGATGGATGTGTTGTCAAATGAAACCATAACCATCCAATGAAACACCTTTGCTAAGTTTTGTCATATTCACTTTATTCAACTTGCGCCCCAAATCAAAATGCCCTCTTAAGACCATCTTAAGACCCTCCATGAGATTGTGTACAACATTAGAACCGACAAGATATGCTTTCTTCAATTATTGATCTGTGTTGACAATATTAGGATGTTTTCGTAATTCCTGCTTCATTATAGCCCAATGTTTTCCTATTGGTCTGAATTCTGGGGTGTTGGAAGGATTGGGTACGTAGTTGACCCTATTTTCTTAATACCATTCCAGCGACTGTTTTCAGTAGTGGCTGATTATACAACTTTCATGAATTCATGAATTCATAAAATACGACAAGAATTCATTTCACGATTCCTTGAGAACAGAAACGGATTTGTTCCCGTGTACCATCCACGATGTAAGTCACTCGGCCACCATGTGTTACCATTTTCATTTCTGGCACCACTTACACTAATCGATTGTTTGTTTTCCCACTGTTTCGTTTACCTCAGTGAGAAAAAAAAACGGCGACAACAACAAAATTCTTTCGTGTGTAACCCCCAGAATCCCCCGGAAAAGTGGACAAAAAATAAAAATTTTTTGTTTCACCACCCCCCGGGGGGGGGGGGAGGTGGCACGAACCCCCCCCCAGGGACTTGCCATGGTGTACAGTTCCTCCTAATGGAAAGATCAAACTGTACATACACTGATAGGCAAAATAAAGTGCCCACCTCTTCGTTTTTTTCAATTTCTCTCATTTACTTGGTTCAAATTAAAGTAAACACAGTGTAGTTTTTTTTTCTTATTTTATTTTTTATATTCTTTTTAAGTTTCACTTATGGAATACTGAAAAAAAAGGAGTTTTACTCAGAGAAAAATAAAATCAATTTGTGTTGAAAAAAAAAACAGTGACAAAATAAAGTGCCCACTTCAAAAATCGATATGTTTTCGATAAGTTTCCATTGGAAGACCTCTCGATTGTTTATGTTTTGATATTTTGACATGTTTTGAAGCAAACGGCTCAACCTGGTGCATTTGTATACGTGATCGCATTTAATTCAATTGAAAAAAAAATGGAGAACGCAGTGATTTCGAAAGCAATTCCCTTGTGTATCCGAAAATTGGTCGTTCGTGATGTGCAAAACGGTGAATCGTACCGGGCTGTCGCTAAGAAGTACAGTATCAGTAAGGCAGCGGTTGGCAAAATTCTACTGAAGCTTAAAACGTTTGGATCAGTGGTGGATCGCCCTGGCAGAGGCAGGAAGTAGAAAACGGATGCGAGAACGGACACCAAGATCATGCGTGAAGTCAAGAAGAACCCGAAGGTAACTGTCCGCGAGATCCAGGAAACCCTTCAGTTATCAGTTTCCGATCGAACTGTTCGTCGCCGTCTCGTAGCACAGGGGTTGAATAGCAAACTTGCCCGGAAGCGCCCATTTATCAGCAAGGCAAACAAAGCCAAACGGCTTAAGTTTGCTAAGGAGCATGCTGATAAGCGCCTAGAGTTCTGGAAAACGGTTCTCTGGACGGACGAATCAAAATTCGAGCTGTTTAACCGAAAGCGGCGGGTTCGTGTTTCGTGCAGATCGGGAGAGGAGCTTCAGGAGCGCCACATCCAAGGCACGATGAAGCATGGAGGAGGAAATGTGATGGTCTGGGGGTGTTTTTCGTGGGGTGGAGTGGGAAGCACTGTGAAAATCGATGGGATAATGACGGCAGATTCTTACATCAACATCCTGCGAGAAAATCTGGGGGTTTCGCTGATCCAGACGGGCCTTGAAGAGAAGTTCGTATTAAAGCAGGACAACGACCCGAAGCATACTGCCAAGAAGACCAAGTCTTTCTTCCGGTCTTGTCGGATCAAACCGCTGGAATGGCCTCCACAAAGCCCGGACCTCAATCCCATCGAGAATTTGTGGGCGATTCTCGATGCCAGGGTTGACAAAACTGGTGTTACCAATAAAAATAACTATTTTGAAGCCCTGGAGCGCGCCTGGGAAGAGCTAGATCCACAGCACCTAAAGAACCTGATCGAGAGCATGTCGAAGCGCCTGCAGGAGGTCCTGAAGGTCAAAGGAGGACACATCAATTATTGAAATGCTTTTATTTTACTTAATTTTCTGTACTATGTTCTTTTACTATGTTTTCTGTAGCCTAAATGAAGTGGGCACTTTATTTTGTCACTGTTTTTTTTTTCAACACAAATTGATTAATTTTTTCTTTAAGTAAAACTCCTTTTTTTCAGTATTCCATAAGTGAAACTTAAAAAGAATATAAAAAATAAGATAATAAAAAAAATACAGTGTGTTTACTTTAATTTGAACCAAGTAAATGAGAGAAATTGAAAAAACGATGAGGTGGGCACTTTATTTTGCCTATCAGTGTACCTGTAATCCTCACTATTCCGTTGTATGAAGGGCCAAAAACGGGGGTGTGGACCCGTAAGCAGAAGCACTTTCACGAAACCCACAGAAAGGATGGAGAGTCTCCTTCCAACGAAACGCTGTTATTACAGGAATTGAACAGTAAGCAATACACATTAGGATTTCCGTCTGGTGGTTTGTTAAAAATAGGGTTAGCAAACTCACTGTAGACTGTCGGAAGATAACTAGACCTTCGCTGATCTCGATCTGACGATTTCAACCAAGGAAAGCATAATTGTCATCCATGACTTGTGCCAGATAACCACGAATCCCTCATCCAGCCTACACTTCGTCTGGCACCCTGTATTCCCCCCTCACCTTTTGGAATGTCGCAAAGCGTGCTGAAATTGTTGATTAAATGAGAATGGAAATTATACTTTGCCTGAACACGATCTTCAGTCGCAGCTACTCACTTCCCCATTGTCAAGTTGACAACATTGCCCAGGCTACGCCAATCAGCTTCTACATGCTGAAATACTGACAAAATGTGTAGATATCTACATTAGAAAAACTAATTAATGTGATATAACCACAATGGAACTGACTCTTAGCTTCGGATCTTGACAGAGAATCCCTACCGAGCCTTTGCGGCACGTCAAGCCGGCCAGTTCAGCGCAAGGGTTGATTTCACTACCTACGGTGGTTAAAACAAACTAAAATTTTGAGTAATTGTTTCGGGAATTAAGTAGTTAAGTGCAACTGATACCCGTTTGAATATACCTTAATGTTGGTTGTTTCGTTATGACAGCTACGAAAACAAACAGATTTGTTGGTTGATTCTACCGACGCTTATGGTTCGTTTCAAAGAAATTTTATGTATGATTTAACCTGAATTGCTGTTTGAAACAAACAAACGAAAGCGGTTGAAACAACAAGCATTCCCGTTTAAAATCACCTACATTTCTAAACAAAATCGTGTAAAGGTCGAAAGTAAAAATTGTAAATAATGACTTAAAACTTGAATTTCCCGAAAATGCCAGGTTGCTAACATCTATATCCACTACCGACGGAAAGGTATTGTTATTATCAATCATTCACAATATTATTTGTCATTATAATATTCATTCACTATATTTTTTATAATTATAATATTAATTCACTATATTTTATGTATTGCTATATGACATTGAATTTATATTGGGAAGGGAGGGAGCATCAGGGTATCACTCAAGCTAGAATTGGATAATGGAGCGGTATGACAACCGGCGTCTAGGAGGGAACGAACAGTATCATTTTATTTATCCTACCGATTCGATTGTGATTGTGAATTCTACTCCAACAGTTTCAGCGAAAGTGACGCGCCTTTCTTAACAAGCCATCCCGTACACGGAAGAAAAAAAGTACCCATTTGAGCAGTTGCGTGTGGGAAGCCAATTTTGGGTATAGTTGTGTTAACGTACCCGTTGTGTAAAAATAATTTTTTGGTGAAATTCTACCCAAAAGTAAGTTATTTATACCCAACGGGTCGGTTAACATAACTATACCCAAAATTGACTTCCAACACGCAACTGCTCAAATGGGTACTTTTTTTCTTCCGTGTAGAGAGCTTTATAAGTATTGCGAATTGGGTTATTCGATTTGTTGGATCGTATCGTTGGAAGGAGAATCTTGCTATTAAGTGTAGCTGCATGCATGACAAGGTCTTAGAAGGGATGGTGGCTACCTTACATACATACATACATACTTATGTTTTGTTGAGATAACCCCAAAAAAATAGTTTGTTTCAAACTAAATTCTAAGTTATGTTTGGTCCAAACAAAACTTCAGTTTGATATAACTGCTGTTTTGGTTGATTCAAGGTATACTTTTAATTTGTTTCCCTGAGTCAACGCAACCTGTGTTTTGGTAATAATAAACCCCTTTCAAGGTGGAAACAACAAAAGTAGAACAAAAATAGGTTTAGAACAACCATATTTTTTGTTGTATTGTGGTAATATCTATAGGTAGAAACAATCACCCTACCTGTTTGTTAAAAAACAAAATGTGGTTAAAAAAAGGGTTTAAAAAATAGTTTTTTGTTGTTGTCAACAAACAAGATTGTTGTTTCAAACGGGACTGTTTTTTCTCCGTGCTGTCGCTTGCACAGATATGATTCAGATGATGCATAATGGTGCGTGGATTGAACGTCAAACAGGTCCATGACTGCCAATAAGCATAAATTTGCGATTGTATGTTGAAACACAGAAGCACCTTCCGACACCCTGAACCATGATCATCACAAACACAACGTGACAGAGTGACTAACCCCCTGGTACCATCACATCGGACGAATATTCCAAAATGCGGTACATTTGGCCGCGTTACAGAAAATATCTCCTCGGGTGTCCCCGACAGCCCCTTTTTGGGTGAACGGTTGACCACATGCGGTGCGATCGTGCGATTGCAACTGCTTCTGCTCAAAATTGATTGTTCAGATCTGCCTCAGACAGCATGCTTCTCGTTCCTTCGATTTATCCTTTCTGCCGTCTGTTTTACTCAGGGTTGTAGGGAGCCGCCGTTTAATGTTAAATTTCTTTTTTCAGCAAAAATCTTCGAAATATTTTTTTGGTTTTTTAGCAAAAGCACTTCCGCTTCGACTTCAACAATTACACCGACTTTTCGGCTGGTGAGGTCGATGAAGGTAAGAAAATAACGACTGCCATGACACAAACCCGAAATGATAAGTTTTAATACGCTATCTTCCTCCAGTCTCCAATACTACAACTCATTTCTATCGTCCTGAACCAACTTTACAAACCAACTTTTCAGCGTTGGTCGAATCATTTACTTAGCGCTGAAAAGGTTTTACCCATTTTCACTAATCAGTGTAATTAACTTCATTTTTTACTGATGTAAGTAAAACTAAATTGTGTGTTTTGGGATATAATCTGAGAATTGAAAAAATAAAGGACACAAGGTAGCTAATGGTTTTGAAATACATTGTTCTAGGTGTATATGTTTGCTTACCAAGAATATCCAGCGAACTCTGATGGTTACAAACGATAATGTATGCCTCATCTCGTGATAAAATATCCGCTCCTCTTAGTTCCCACTTCAAGCCAAGAACCATAGATATTGGTCGACACAGCGTTCCTGCCCATCTGCAAGAGAATAAAGAGAGTGCACCATTAGTATAGGGTTAATTGGGACAACGCCGACAAAGGCGTAGACATCTTATGATAGTGTTTTTCGAAGTGATTAGCATTTACCATCACATTACCGATTACAAAAGTTGGTTGGCTTCCTCTGAACCGTTTTGAAACTTGCTGATGAAATTCGTCACCCCGACCCAATTCACGATTGTTTCCTGTGAACTATTAGGATTTTCTAACCACTTGGGCAACATAAGATTTCGCAGCGCCTTTTGTCGAGAGGCCATTTTCAAAACTTCAATTTAAGTCAGCTTTATTGAAGTCGTTGTAGACCTTTTCGGCGTGGTCTTTGATCTTTGCACAAGGTTGAACGAGAAGAGGTTTTATGATAGCTGTTATTTTTGACAAGCGGTACAGGTGCTTGGAGAATGGAACAGCTCCGTTCCAATTCTTCACAGATAAAGCAAAGATCAAGTAAACGGTTGTTTGCATTTAAAATGCCGTTTACTTGTTGAAGTCTTGCAGTGGAGTTCGCGCCTAGCAAGATGCACGATGCTAGTCTGAACGACGAACTGGAATTATCGGGAAAACTTAATCTGGTAGTGTCGATTAACTACGATGTGGTACTGTGTGTGTGTGTGTGTGTGGGGGGGGGGGGGGGGGGGGTCTTTACAGTCAATCTCCCACTGACCGGCAGTGCTGTTATGGAAGAAACTTTGCAACTGCATTTCTTCAGTAATTCATATGTGATCACTATGTGCAAACATTTTTAGCCCTGAAGATTGAAGGTGACAGCTCTATTGAAAATCCAACGACCCATTTCAAGAATGCCTGTTCTTACACGTACATTCTGATGTCATCTTCATATACAATAAGCCCCGCATGAAAATCTTCACACATCAAATGGATATGTGAAGAGTTTTCACACTTCCAGAATCAAAAATGGAAATTCTTGATCCTGGCGTGTATATATTTAAGGTATATTTTTGATAATATGAAACAACCTCACCAATGTTCCTTATCTGATGCTGGAAAGCTCGTCCGGATGCGGGAGCGGGTCACTAAAAACACAAAAAATTGGAAAAAAACAACCCATTTTAAGAAACACGACTCTATCACACTATGAGAGGGATCCCATTCACAACGTCCTACGCAAAACACTCGGAAAAACTATAATTTCGCCATTTATTTTAGTTGAATGAAGGAATATTTTTTAATTTTGTTTTCGCGAAAACGACGCAGCAAAAGCATAACAAGTCATTTTCAAAGCACGGCTTGCTGCGGTCTTCAACTACGATGTGGTACTGAGAGTCGCCCAAAATAAAGATGCTTTCATTAGCTCCCATTTGAGAAACGATCCAAACTAGAGAAACCACTTGTTTGTTGATAAGGCTGCTGTCATTAACGCAATCGGGAGGAAGGTTTCCGTTTTACCTGTGCATACAATGCCTTGGTTTTGCACGTAAGCTATAATTCATATACCCTAGTAGGCTGCGAGTAAAAGAAATCGATTTCCTCACATACTATAATTATTGTTTTTGTATTCTCCATACGCGAAATAACGAATTATGATGATACACTAACGGCACTATCAACACTTTCTCTTCATGTCTTTTGTTCTAGCAAAATTACCGATTTGCTTAGTTTGACAGGTGCACCATGAGAAAGTGGCAGCGTATTCGTGATTTGTCCCAAGCGCAAATGTCGCAAAAATACATTTCAATCGCCGTGGGAGTGTCCCGGTGCACTGAGAAAAGGGTCTTAGAATGAGAAAAGAGAGGTGCGTTGCAGGTCATCCGAGGTTAGCTCGAATTCCAAGGGGTTTTCGCTGCCATCAAAGAGAAGATTCGGGCGAATCCAGTACGTTAAATGAGGAAAATGGCGAAGATTTCCAACCGAATACGGGAGCTACGAGTCGAGCGATGTAAGAAAATCTTGAACTGCCTGAAGCGAAAGAATCCGGTAATTCTGTTCACCGACGAGAGCATGCTTACCGCCAACCCCGTGTCAAATTCCAGAACGATCGCTATATTAGTTCTCCCCCGGTAAAAGGCGTAGCCGACGAGCAGAAAAACGTGTATCTGACCAAGTATTCTGCTAGCATTATTATGTTCGGATTGATGGCTTCCGATGGCAAAATATGAACCCGGTATTCATTCCAGAAGGCGACAAAGTAATCACGGAGGTCTACATCGGGATTTTAAATAAGTATGTTCTTCCGTGGATCAAAGAGCAGTACGACTCGAAGCCAACACCGCGAACCATACTCAGCAGTTGTTGCAGGAACATCTGCCGGTGTGGGCGAAGAATAAGTGGCCGCTATCCAGTCCCGATCTTAATCCGCTGGATAACTCAGTATGGCGTGTCATGAAGACCAAGGCCTGTTCTAAAAGAGTACAGCAAGCCTCAGACAAACATTCACCCGTACCTCGAGAGAAATGGATACAGTCTACATTATTTGGACCTGCCATGCCCCGTAATTACAGTAAGTCGAAACTCGATCGATGATTAACATAGTTTGAGACTCTCAGACTTAAATTTTGACATTGCTCAATGGTGCAAACATTATCACGCATACGGTATAAATTATGTCAAGAATAAAATAACTCTTTTGTCCAGTGTCATTTGTTTTGTTTACTGTAAACTCTAGACGAACTCTTGCTGTCGTGCGTTGTTAACAATCAATTAAAAAAGGAAAAATTGAGAGTATTCCAGGGAAAGCCAGAAGGCGCAGAGTCGTTTTGACATTCGCTGAAAAAGCAAAAATATTGCAGTATGAGTGAAATAAGTCGCGAAAATTCAACATTTCTGAATCAACCGTATATGCCTTGAAGAGAAGTAATCTGCAAATCAATGAACAAGTTGCACAGTGTCAAATTCGTATGGGTAAGTCTTTCAAAATTTGAACGAGTGAGTCGGCTGTATGTAGGGAAACTGCCCCCATATTAATCTCATTGTTCCTATATTCATCCTACGATGAATCAAACAACTGGGCAGTTGAAGGATCGGTTTCGTTTTCTAATAATGTTTGCTTACGTTAAATAACTACAACATATATCGTATATCGTTTTATTTCAAGTAGGATGAATTGCAAAGTGATGCGATTAATATAGGTACATCTTCCCTATTGTCGTTTCTGTTGAAACCAGAAATTATCAACTAGAGTCATTCGATTTTACTCTCGCCATATACGTTAAACGCATCTGACCGCATGGAGGGCTATCTTTAGCAAAGTTGTAAAGTTCAAGCGGAAACAGTATTAACGGAAATGTGTTATTGATTATGATTTGCAAAGATAAATTTTCCAATGAATGTGCTCAGTCCGCAATGTAGCGAAATGAAAAAGGCAAACACCCGCAGCATTAGCCACGCCTCAAATGGAAACAGCACTACATCGAGAATGAGATCAGCGACAACAACAATACTATAAAAGCACGGCTACCTGTCGGTGTGATATACTGTTTTGTGACGGATGTCGAAGCGAGCAGAAGCAGAGCTGAAACAGAACTCTAAATAACCCGAGATAAGCTTAAGAATAACATTCTAATGGACCCAAAATGGAGTGAAATTAAAGTTGTGTATTAGTTTGTCTCCAACCGAAAAGTCCCTCGTTCCACCAGTTGAAGAGTTGAATGGTGTCTCTTTTCAGAGCCAACGCAGCAAGAAATTTCTTATTGGTTGATTGGTCTGGATTCCACTTGGGGAATCCTTATCGCTTCGCTATCAAACTCAATTAACTTCGGCAAAATTTCCAACAGCCGATCAACTTTTGCTGATATTTCTGAAAATCTTTTGTTTGTTAGCTGATTTTCGGCAAAAATTTCACTAGTTAACTGAATTTCGGTATCATCTGTTGGTTCTCTGCGTAACGGAGTAGCAACCTCGGGCGGTCAATCATGCTCATGCTCTTCGCAACCACTGTCAGTTCAAACTGTACTACCCATATTTGATGCAACATACTTCTAAAATCAAATATAATATAATAGAAAGTTTACATCAAAATTTTCGTTTCCGGTCGAACAATATTAGTCATACAAAAACGTTCTAATGTAATCGTGATGATAGTTGTTTGAAAATGTTGTCTGCGGCCTAATATCTACAGGTTATCACAGATAATGTTATTATGCAAAACAAAAAATGCGATCCCGTTGTAGCATAAATGAGATTTACATTTTATTCCATTATAATTGCTTATGCTTTGACCGATACACGTGTTTTGTCTGTTACTGGCAGACTATCCAAGTGCCTTCGTGAAAAAATACGCAAAAGCCAAGAAGAAAAAATACTCAAAAGCATTTCATAGGAGATTTCGTTAAGAGCTTCGAGCGAAATTAACAGATTATAAAGTTGATAAGCTGAAGAAAATGAAAAAGTTAAATAAAAATTCTTTTCCCAATTGAAATTAACTTAATGCTTCCGCGACATCAATCAAAATCGGTAAAACTACCATCAAATTGAATGTTGGTGATTGTATTGCAACTTTATTGAACCTACAATTTAGGCACAGCTGGAACCTCCACTACAATTAAAATTAATTCAATTAAAATATACTATCCATATTAGAACTTGTTTTATTTTTCTAACATCCACCATGGATTGAATTGTATTTTTTATTCGGGTAGAATATTGTATGCTTGAAAAATTAAAAAAAAAACGAGTTCACATACGAAAACGCTGCAGAACACTGGACATAGAAATAAAATTCTTCCGAAATGTTGCTGGTTTTTCACATTTTCTACAATTTTGCTCTTTATCCTTGAAGAAAAAAGGAACTTTTTCTTACTTTTAATTATAGTAAGCCATGACGAAATTTGACGCCTTCAAAATATGAGGGAAGGTCATACAAACAATTCTTTCCATAAAGACTATATGGCTGAAATAAAAAGCGAAAAAGTTCCACTTTCGTGCCAATCTGGATCACAGTACATACCAGTGGTTAACACATATCGGTTCGTCAATATTTGTGGATGTTAAGTACTGCAAAAAGTAAACGTAAACATAGTATGCGCGTACAATGTAAACATAAAACGGTTCCGACAATGTACATTATTAACTCTTAGTCACGTACCTAAGCTGTACGGGAATGCGATCTAATTAAATGTTGTGTGTATTTCGATCGTCTGGCTCCAAGGTATCTGAACGCACAAATTAATGGCTATGGCGTCAATAAACAAATGACGCTCATTCTACCGATTCCTCCTATTTCAACGATAACTTTGAAAGAAGTTAAGTGATTGGAGATGATCCTGTTCGATTCATCACATTCCCTCAATAAATATTCCGAATGAGATAATTGTACGAGTACGTTGCTTCTGATGGCACTCACCACCCGATGCCGAGGGCCTATCGATGGTATGGGCTGGAGGAAAATCGACTTGGAAATATATGGCGGAATTCATTTTAGATTGAAATTATCAACGTAGGTGCACTTCGGGTCCTCCCTTAGCTCAGTCAGTAAAGGCGCAGCTACAAAGCAACACCATGCTGGAGGTGGCTGGGTTCGAATCCCGGTCTGGTCTAGGAATTTTTCGTGAAGGAAAATTTCTCGACTCCCTGGGTATAGGGTATGATTGTACTTGCCACACAATCATACTTATGCAAAAATGGTACTTGGCATCGAAACTCTCAATTAATCTGTGGAAGTGCATTTAGAACACTAAGTTGAGAACAAGCAATAAGCTAATTGTGAAAGCAATAAGTTTGAAATGCTAAAGAAGAAGAAGGTGCACTTCACCCGAGACTATACTAAATTGATAACAAATTCTAATACAAAGGTATCATTGTGTGATCACTATGTTATCATTGAGGCTGAATAAACAGCCAAAATAACAGAATGAGTAATGAAAAAATTCTCGTTCAATATCAAAATAATAGCTTAAGGTCTGTATCCGCAATAATCCGGACACCTCAAAACATGAATAAAACATAAATTTCGCATTATATTTCCGTCGTAGTTGTTTATTTCATATTCATGGGATGTGTTTTGACAATTCGTGAAGACAAAACATAGTTATTCGGTATTTGCATAAAATTTTCGAACTTTGCGCTTAACTCCGTTCATTAGGGTTTGTACAGACTCTTCAGAAATCGTAAAAGCCGTCTTTGTCTAAATTTGCTGGAAGTGTTTGATGTCTTTGATTCCTTGCTTTTTTTCCAGAAAGCTTGATGATGATGGTCCCGCCCTTACCCCTACAAAGGTTTGAGCTAGACGATTTTATCTCTAAGATAATTAATTTGGTAACAATTCAAACCAGTTATGCAAAAAAAAACGAACTGATTTCATCTACAGATATAAATTTCTTCAAAAGTATCCATTTGCTTCACAGCGACATAATCGTGAAAAGCTTTGATGTTAACCACAAAAATTCACAAGTATTCCCATCGATCAGGACATTCTGTTGCAATTCAGATCACAGAATCCAGTAAAAAGACCTTTTTTTCGAGTTCGGGACATTGCTACGATTAATAGCAATCGCGTACGCGCTCAGGATATTTTTCGCTTAGTTGTGGTTTTTCACGCTTTATAACTCCTCAAAAGCCACCCGCGTATAGTGGCCAGTGTTCAGCAGTGATAAACATCGCAATCTTATCGAAATCGGTTAATTTTGGTGTAATTATAAGTGAATTAAAGTGCGAACTAACTGCTCCTACCGCGTGTGTACGGCAAAACAACAGTCGCCCATTGTGCTTTCCTACCGCTTGGCTGCAGTTATAATAGTGCTTCACTACTGCCGCCGTATCTACCGGCTGCTGTATACGGACGCTGTGTGCGGTTTTATTGTTACGCTTTCTGCCAGCCGGTTGCAGTGTAGTGTGTTGACCCGACCACGAAGGGGTGCAAAAGTGCGAACAAATAATTTTTTCTGGTTTTCGGCGTAAAGTTTTTCGCCGTTGTTTGAGGTGGTAAAGGTACCATTTTGACCATCGGAGGCTGTCAATACGACGTTGAAGGAGCATAAGGTAGGAAAATCTTTTGGTTTTCTTTTTCTTTTCCGTCTCTGGGGTAAACAACGGGTGACCGTTGTTATTTTTTTTTCGAATATTTCCAACGTCTACGGTGTGTACAAGCGAGAAAGTGGTAAGGTAGAGTAGAGTGACCATGCCGGCCGCTAGTAGCGGCGACCCGGGAGGGTCAGGAGAACATTGGCCAGGCTTAGGAGGCTTGTCGTCGCACGAATTTGGTGCACTGACATACCTGCAATTAATTAGCAAGGATGAAAAAACTCCTCTGAAGTCGGATCCCTTCATTGTTGGAAAATCGGTAGAGAGTGCTGCTGGTGGACCAATCGAGGGAGCTTCGACTGAAGCGCAAGGAACACGCTACACGCTTAAGATAAGGAACCCAGCCCAGGTCGAAAAACTGTTGAAATTATCTTCCCTCATCGATGGTACGGAGGTTGTTGTACAACTGCACCCAAATCTAAACGTAAGTCGTTGCGTTATTTCGTGCTTTGAGGCAATCCGTATGGAAGAGAAGGATGTCTTACGCAATCTTATCGGACAGGGGGTTATCCGAGTTCAACGAATCTCTCGAAGAGAGAACGGTCAGCTAGTGAATACATCCGCCTTGATTCTTACGTTTAATAAGTGCAATTATCCATCGCAAGTAAAAATCGGTCTCCTTCGAGTAGCTACCCGCCCATACTATCCGAATCCGCTATTATGCTACGGTTGTGTTCGTTACGGTCATCCCCGTGTCCGCTGTCCAGGTCCGAAACGTTGCCTGAATTGTTCTACCGAACATGAGTTGTTGGAAGGTGTAGAATGTGAAGCTGCTGCCCATTGCATTAATTGCGGTGGATCTCATCGTCCGAATAACCGTCAATGTCCGGTCTACAAGAAAGAAGTGGATGTTATCCGGATGAAAATTGACAAGAATCTCACGTACCCCGAAGCCCGCAAGCGAGTTGAAGCAGGAATAGAAAACTATGCCGCAGCCGCAGCCCAGAAGACTACCGATCGCAAAAAACTGGAGGAGATAGAAAAAAAGATGCAGGATAAGGACAAACAAATTTCCCAGCTCCTTGATGCGATGAAGAAGAAAGACGAAAAGATAGAAAAACTTTTGGCCCATATCAAGATGAATCGACCACCACAATCTCAGCAGTCGCAACAAACGAAGTTCAGTGTACCGATCCCGCCATCAGCTATTCAGCCATCACCGAGTCAACCATCATCGATTCAAAGAAACCAATCTGCAGGCAGATTACCCGAAAATTCTCAAGTAGCCAGAACATCGATGCAGCTCAGAACCAGATCACCTGCCACAATGGAACCCCGGGACAGCAACAACCGTAAGAAAAAGAAAAGACACAGTAGAAGCAACAACACCTCGTCCGAACGACAAAGCCCACCGTTGAAGAAAACCGCCGAAGAAGATGATATATCCGAACAGGAGGCTATAGAAATAGATGAAGAGTACGAGATCGAAGAAATACCTTCTAGCCAGCATCTTCGATAAGAACAACCCTACAGTACGTTTACCGACCAGCAATACCATCCTGTCCAGCGAACCAAACAATAACAACGATCGACTTGAAGGGTGGGAAAGTGTAGTACCCCCTTCACTCTTACTAGAACGAGCGCAGCAGGCTGGAGGATCCGT
Source organism: Aedes koreicus (assembly GCA_024533555.2). NCBI lineage: Eukaryota > Metazoa > Arthropoda > Insecta > Diptera > Culicidae > Aedes > Aedes koreicus. Next base: position 71,029 of record JAHHFK020001097.1, read on the forward strand.
CCGGGACGTCTTACCCCAACCCGTTGATGGTGAATCCCCCTGTGCGGTCGATCATGAAGCGACTGAATCACACAACCTACCTACCATTACATCAACTCGTTATTTATCGCAACACAACGCAATCAACATCTCCGCCGATGAAACTCTTAGTCAACAGCAAAACCAAAACACATCATCATCGCAACCTCAACCAACTATCGCAGAACGAACGGGAAGTGAACCGGTATCCCACAATCGGCGAGGGGAGGGAGAGCGTGAAGTAACCTCCCCCCTCCCCAGAATGGGAGTGGATGTCCGGGGGGATGAGAATGGGACCAGTCACGTGTGTCGTGCATCCTCTTTTTCCTCCTGGAACCCGGTCGATATGTCAGGCCCAACGCGTAGGCCGTCAACAGCATCTTCGTCGTCGTCAGCAACCTTATCCAGTAGGCAACCCGCGAAATGTTTTGCTCTTCAGTGGAACATACGTGGTCTACGTGGCAATATCGGTGAACTCAAGTTGCTCATTAACAAACACGAACCGTCCGTCATAGCGCTGCAGGAGACGAAAGTAAACAACCACTGTATCGCTCCAGACTTTGCAGGCAAGAACTACACATTGCTTCTTCAGAACGGTAATTGTCGGTATTGGCAACAAGGAGTGGGCCTTGCCATCCGTGGAGGGATTCCATTTGAACGCATTGATATCGACTGTGACCTTCAAGCCATTGCAGTTCGCATCCATCTTCCTACTCCAATGACAGTAGTGTCAATTTACATCCCCCCGAATACGCAGCAACATTGCCAAACCAAACTGGATGATTTATTCGAGCAATTGTCAGCACCTTTGTTGTTACTTGGCGACTTCAATGCACACCACCCCGCCTGGGGGTCAACGATGCCGAATACATTGGGCCGTTATATCGCCGAGAAGACGCTAACGGAACAGTTGATAATCCTGAACGACGGATCGCACACACGGATAGATCCAGCAACCGGTCTATCTTCAGCTATAGATCTCTCGATCTGTTCAGAGATGCTAGCATCCAGGTTCATCTGGCGGACACTTCCGGATACACACAACAGTGATCACTTTCCGATTACGGTTTCCTCACCTGAATGCTCACAGATTAGAACAAAGCGAAGAAGATGGCTCTACGACCAAGCGAACTGGACATCTTTTGAACAGTTAACTGCCAACAGCATCAATCCGGACGAGGAGATTAGTGTTGATGAGTTCATCGATCGAATACTATCAGCGGCTATAGCTAGTATCCCACGAACATCAGGACGAGTTGGTCCTAAATCGGTCCCGTGGTGGAATCCGGAGGTAGAAACGGCGATTAAGATACGAAGAAAACGGCTTAGAGCACTGAAACGTAGCAGAGCAGCAGGATCAAACATAACAGATGTATTAAAACAGTTTCAGGAAGCCAAGGCAACAGCTAAGAAAGCAGTGAAGGACGCTAAAGAACGATCATGGGAGGACTTCGTTGGAAAAATATCTCCAAGTAGCACTACGGCAGAAATGTGGCGAACAACGAACATCCTGAGAGGAAAGCGTCAGCACAGTAAGGTGGTTATCAGAAGAAACGAAGGGTACACGGATAAGGCGGAAGAAGTGGCAGAAGAACTGGCTCAACACTACTGTGAAAGATCGGCGACCTCTAGCTATCCCCCACTGTTTCAAACAGTGAAGGAAAAAGCGGAACGGAATCGCATGGACTTTCATTCAGATACCAACGACATTTATAATGCGGACTTCACCCTGGATGAATTACTGTGGGCACTCGACAAAGGGCGAAGTGTCTCTACAGGTCCCGACACGATAGGGTATCCGATGCTTCGACGTCTACCAGCATCCGTCAAGATTGCGTTACTTGAGCTGCTAAACAGAATTTGGCGTAGTGGTGTATTTCCTCTCAGCTGGCGAACCGGAATAATAGTGCCAATTCCGAAATCAAATTGTTCCGACTCAGGACCGGCAGCTTTCCGACCTATCACACTGATCAACTGTATCGCGAAGGTGTTCGAACGTATCGTAAACCGCAGATTAACGACTGAGCTGGAGTCGAACGGACGGCTGGATAACAGACAACACGCCTTTAGAGCTGGGAAAGGTGTCGACACATACTTGGCTGAGTTGGATAGATCACTGCCCAATCGAGACGAACACTGCTTAATTGCATCACTCGATTTGTCAAAAGCGTATGACACAACTTGGAGGTACGGCATCTTGCGCACGCTAAGGAAATGGCAGATTGGAGGGCGCATGTTCAACATATTGAACAGTTTTCTCGCCGACAGGTCGTTCCGGGTAAACGTCGAAGAACACTTATCGCGTGAAATGCTGTTGGAGAACGGAGTTCCTCAAGGGTCGGTGCTCTCGGTCACACTGTTCCTAGTTGCGATGCAGCCGATCTTCAGAGTGGTACCGCAAACTGTCACCGTTCTCCTTTATGCGGACGATATATTGCTGGTGGTTCGAAGAAATAAGGAGCGACCTTTGTACCGCGATTTACAAACTGCAGTGAAAGCTGTCGACAAATGGTCGAAAAGCGTCGGATTTAAAATTTCAGCGGCAAAATCGAACATATTCTATGGAAGCCCCAACGCCCGTCGAGAACCCAGCAGCGACATCTTCATCGACCGAGTAGCTATACCAAAAACGAATAGGATAAAAGTTATCGGTGTCACTCTCGACCGGTTACTGTCTTTCAAACAGCATTGCAAAGCTGTTAAAGCAACATGCGACTCTAGGCTACGGATTTTAAAGTTGATTGGTGCAAAGATTCCTCGGGGACAACGTCACTCTCTCCTGTGCATTGGATCAGCAATTGTCACATCGCGACTCCTTTACGGTATTGGGATCGTTAGTAGAGCGAAGGATTCGGTGGTGCAAACGCTGGCACCTATCTACAACCGAATGGTCCGATTCGCCTCAGGAGCGTACGTCACAAGCCCTATTCCAGCGATTATGGCTGAGGCAGGTACATTACCGTTCGACCTACAGGTACAGCAAGCTGTGATTCGAGTAGCATTCCGAATGCTGGAGAAAGACCAAAGAAATGTCGATCTTCCAGTTGTGCAAAGAGTGTCTGACTGGCTTAGGGTAGTTGGTATGCAACTTCCAAACATCGCCGTTCGGATGCGGTTAACCAATCGAATGTGGTATGAACCCAAGCCATATATTGTGTGGGATGTAAAGCGACAGGTTAAAGCTGGAGATTCACCGGATAGAGTGCGTCCCATAGTACAGGAGTTGCTGGCAAACCGTTTTCATCGCGCTACGGCTATTTTCACGGATGGATCTAAGCGTGAAAATACAGTTGGTGTAGGAGTTTTTAATAGCAGCTTGCAGAGGGCATTGAGTCTTCCGCCACAATGCAGTGTCTTTTCGGCGGAGGCCTTTGCGATAAAATCGGCTATCAACGCGGCGGGAGCAACAAATGAGCTAATCATCCTTTCGGATTCTGCTAGTTGTCTTTCGGCCATAGAATGTGGTAAATCACAACATCCTTGGATACAGGAAATTGAAAACCTATTACGGAATCGTTCGATTTACCTTTGTTGGATCCCCGGCCACACCGGTATCCACGGTAACGAAGAAGCAGATCGACTCGCCAACGAAGCCAGAAATAGCTTACCAATCAACGTCGCTGTCCCTAAAGAGGATGCCATTAAGGCAATGACTCAAGCCATCCGTCAACAGTGGGAAGAACGTTGGAGGCAGCTAACAGGAATTAAACTATTAGAGATTAAACGTGAAACAAAAAAGTGGATCGATCAGAATAATTCCGCTGATCAGCGGGTACTCACTCGACTGCGCATCGGTCATACACGGTTGACACATGATTTCCTGTTGAAGAAATCTTCTCCACCGATATGCGAGTGTTGTGGGACAGTCCTGGATGTTCGGCACATAATCCTGCACTGCAGAAAATTCGAAGCGGCCAGGACAAAATATGGGATCGATACCTCGAGCCTCTATACGGCGTTGTACAACGACGATGATTGCGAAAAGCGATTGCTGAAGTATCTGCATGATAGCAACATTTATCGGAAACTATGAAAAACAAAGACAGAAGCGATTTTTAAGAAATAGAAGTATGTGAAAATAAACATCAAACGGAACGAAAAAGGAAGCAATAGCGAGGAAAAAGTTGTGAAATAGCATAATGGAGGAAAAATGTTCAAAAGGAAGATGACTGGAGGAAGAAGACGGAGAAAAGCACGACGGAAGAGAAGACGGTAAAGAGGAAGATTACAAAGAAGAAGACAACGCTGATGAAGATAATGAAAAGGAATAGAACACACATGACGAAGAAGAAAATTAAGGAGAGAAAGATGACGAAGAGGAAGATGAAAGAGAAGAACATGATCGGGAGGAAGATAATGGAAAGGAAGAAAACAAAGGAAAGCATAACGGAACGGAAGATGATAAAAAGGAAGCAAACGAAGAAAAACATGACAAAATGAAGATGACGGAGAAGAAGATGGCCCAGAGGAAAAGAAGATGGCGCAGAGGAAGATAACTGAGGAAAAGATGATGAAGAGGAAGATAATGAAATGGAAGAAAACGAAGAAGAGTAAGATGGAAAGGAAGATGACGGAGAGGGAGGAAACGAAGAAAAACATGATGGAGAAGAAGAAGACGGAAAAGAAACAACATGTTGAAGAAAAATAGAAGGAAACGAAGGAAAGAAACCTGTCGCAAATGAAGATAGTTATAAAACTTAAGAACATGATGTAAGCCATAAGGAGGAAGCTATTGCAAGTGTTTAAAGAATATTTGAAAATTGAAGTTACCAGAAAAAAACAAGAGAAAGTGCCAACGAGGGCGAACCGTAAGGAGGAGCCCCAACCAAAGGAAAAAAGCTAAGTGAAATTTTATCATATTTTTTATAAACAACACCACTCACCTCATATTGTACACTCTGCTACACTTTGAACAATTGAAACTGACATGAATGCATCCGATGGATGTAAAGTGTCATTAATAAACTACAACAACAACAACAGTAAAAATAGGTTTTTTTAACATTATACAAATTTCCATCATCATCACTGTGACGAACAAAATAGTGAGTATTGTAGTATTGTAAACTTGAAAAAATAAAATTTTAAAAAATAAAATAGCCAATTCATTATAATCCGTTTGTAAAGAACTTCGTCAGATACATTCTTCATTTTTACAAAAAAAAAGCAACATAAATGTACAAGAAATGGTCTACACAAAATAATCCGTTTTATAATAGTAAAACATCGTCAGGTACAATCTTTATAAATATTTGAAAAAAATACGCTTGCTGCTCAGAATGCAGTTTTAACGTGTGAAATACATAGTCTTTTAAATTCTGAAAGTGTTGGTGCGCGTTTAATGTGTCTTGGAATCGAATTGAAAACATTTATTCCTTTAAAATATAATGAGTTTTGTGAAGCACATGTCAAGAAATTCGGTGTTCTTATTTCATCCGCGTTTCTAGTATTATATCTATGAAAATCACTTCCTCTTTCAATTCGATCACACAAATATCGAGGAAGCAAACCATTAACTACTTTAAAAATGAACACCATAGTTAAATACACAATTCTTTGCTTCACTGATAGCCATTGTAAAGCGTCTAACATAAAAGTCGAGGAAGTGAATCTGTTACATCTTAAAATCAAGCGCATTATTTTATTCTGCAAACGCTGTAACCTCAATATTTGTGTTTGGTTGGCCAAGAATAAAATGGAAGGGCAAAACTCTAAATGAGGGGAGATGATTGATTTGTATAGCTGTATTTTACTGCAAGTAGTTAAATCGTTTTTTAATCGGCATAGAATTCCATACTTCTTGGCAATTTTCTTGATGACATTGTCAATGTGAGCGTTGAACTTTAGCTTGTCATCAATAATCACGCCAAGATATTTAATCTCCCGAACTCGATCAATTGTCTCACCATCAATCGTAACTGAGACATTCTCATTTCCTCGATTCTGTGAAATTACCATAAATTTAGTTTTACTTATATTCAATTTCAATTGCTTACATTTCAACCATCTACTTAGAAAACGCAAATCTTCGTTCAAATGGGTAACGGCTTCATTTAAATCTTTAGCTGCAATGAATAACACAGTGTTATCTGCAAACAGATTAATGTCACAAAATCGTAAAACACGTCGCATGTCATTAATATACATAATAAACAAAAGGGGCCCTAATACACTTCCCTGGGGCACACCAAAGTTATTCCCCACGGGACTGGAAACAGAATCATTAAAAACAGTCCTTTGAGTTCTGTCAGACAAATAGCTTTCAAACCATCTGTATGCAGTACTCGAAATTCCAAAGCGCTTTAATGCTTTCAACAACAAGGGCCTAGAAATTGTTTCAAAAGCGCGTTTCAGATCCAAAAAAACAGCAAAAATTGCTTCCGCTTCATCAGAGTCCAATATCTCTCGATTGGTCGTAGCTCTGGGCAATTTGGCGGGTTTGAGGTTTTTGGTACAGTGTTCACTTGATTTGAATAATTCACAGTTTTAGCATAGTGGCATGATGCCAAATCGGGCCAGAACAAAAGTTTTTCTTTGTGACATTTGATGAAGGGTAGCAATCGCTTCTGCAGACACTCTTTCTGGTAGATATCCTTGTTGATTGTGCCTGTAGTGACGAAAGTTTTACTCTTTTTGCCACACGTGCAAATTGCTTGCCACACAAGGTATTTTTTGGGAAATTTCGATGCCTTCTTCGTTCTGAAATGCTCAGCTGTAGCATTTCTGGCCATAGCAGAACAAAAAACCTGCCCTGAAAGCTGCTTGAAATGCTCCAGGACATAAGTTTCATCGTCCATAACAACGCATGAAAACTTCGTCAAATATTCGCAGTACAAACGTCGAGCCCGTGATTTTGCTGCCAAGTTCTGTTTGTCGTTGCGATTTGGAACTGTTTTTACTTTATACGACTTAAGTCCCAAACGTTGTTTTGATTTTTGGACAAAACCAGGCGACATGCGTATTTTACGAGCCACCGTTCGAATGGAGAGATTTGGGTTTTTCGTTAATATCTTTTTCACCTTTCGGTCCATGACAGGATCAGCGCGTCCAATGTTTTTGTCACTTCTCGGTTTCCTCTCCACCGTCAAACATTCCGAAAATGATTTGAGCACATCGTAAACAGTGGATTTAGGCAAATCCAATGTTTTTGCAATGTCCCGTATTGACAAGTCGGGATTTGCCGTACAAAATTCGCTCGCGCACTTGTTTTTATTTCGTCGCCATCTTGAATACTAAACATGAAATGTAAACATCAATCATAGTCTTTTTCATCATAGACTCTCAGCTATACAACAGTGGAATTTTTCATTCCTACGTGCAATATTTCATAAGTTACAATGATTTGAAGGTGTCCGGATTAATGTGGATACAGACCTTATTTTATGATCACTGTGAACATCTTGATAACAAATCCTGTTATGAGAGCAAATTTATTGAAATAGTTTCAAATTATTTTATTAATTTAAAACCAAATTCTTACTCTAATATCTGAAAAAATCTTTTGAAAAATCAAAACGATATCTGGGATAACAGAACTTGTATGATAACTTATATGATACCAGCTGGTTACTTTCCTTTGCTAGGGTGCTCAGTATATTATTTATACATAATAGGGTACGGGGCGGGTTTTAAGCAATTTATTCAGCACCTGAGACATTTGATAAAGCTGTATGTAATCGATAATTAGAACTGCCAATGTTTACACATTAATCCCTCTGCTTACGTCTGGTCTATCGGAAAATACCTTCAGCAACGAGCATTAGACTCAGAAAATTTCATAGCCATGGAATAAAGTTCCCAATTGCAGGGACTGTTTAAAAGCATGCGGATTACATTCCGATTAAAATAATGTTTTCTTCAGCTCCTCAATTTGTACAAAAACTAACAATATTGTATCAGTGCGATTCCGTGCATGTGTGCGAACGCGAAATGAAATAGGCCGGTTCGCGATTTGCTGCAAACGAAAATTTCCTCAACCCGCTCCTTCGTTTTGCCCATCCGCTCTCGAAAACAGTCAACCAAAACATGTCTATTGCTACGATCACAAACTCGTCTACTAGCAGGTTAAGAGACAGACGTACACGACCAAACTTTAAGTTTGTCATTGATCTTTAGATTGGCAATGTGTATTTCTTATTTCATTTACTCTCACGCATATGTTAGCCAAAGCGACTGTGACGACAAACGGGGTGCTTCGTTTAAAAACAAACAAATCTGTATTAACAATAGAAGAGGGCCTATCAACATTTGTAAACAACACTTCTGAGCCTATTTCCTGGCAAAGCGTAGGCCACCCACGCAACCCAATACCACCATCATGTAGGGGAAAGTTTCTCCTACACGACGATTCTGTAGGTTTGAGTGTATAGCCAACGGCTTGCGAGAAAAAGGGCTCAGAAGTGTTTGTTTACAAATGTTGATAGGCCCTTTTCTATAGAGGAATCCAACTTGAAAAAAGAAGAAGACACCGAGTAGTGATAAATCTGACAGCTCTCATGTTAAGATAGGAGAAATTTAAAGGTGGAAAATAAAGAGATTTAAATTAAAAGGGGGAGAGGAGAAGGGGGGGGGTTATATTTTTTTTTGTTTGGAGGTGGGGGGGTTTATAGTGGGGGGTCTTGGGGAGAGAGGGGGGGGGAAGAGAGAGAGGAAGGGCTCCAAAGGGGGGTGGGCGCAGCTATTGGCGGAAGACAAACCGACATGAATGACAATAGAAAATGTCTTAATATTTCTAGAAAATTCAAATAATATTACTGACATCTATCTTCGTGTTCGCTGAGCACGTTCATACCCGCTTGGGAACTTGATAAGAAGGTTCTTGTCTGAGCAATTCTGGACACATTAATTAGATCTAGATAAAATGATTCTATAGGTTTTGACAGATGGGATCGCTGTACATTTGAATCGGTCGTTATGGATTCTTGATCAATAGTGAAGATTGAGTTTCATGTCGGTTTGTCGGTGGATAAACCCCAAATGACTGGGAGAAACATGAAATAAATAGTGATTTCAGATTATCTAAATATGTAATAAATTTAACTCAATGTTCAACATCACATTCTGGCAAAAAGCCTAGTTGTGAGAGAGAGCTGATGAAGACATATTTCTCCGGTGCACGCAATTAAATGCAAAATACACAAAGGCAAAATTTGAGCGAACTTTTTCAGCAGGTAAGAAACTGATGGTTTTCTAGATGATGTATTTTAAATCTTCAAAATGACAGTAAAAAATTGGTAATCAATCATGATTCATACATCGAATCATTGGCCCGATAGATAAAGCTTATGATCGTATCATTACAAGTGAAATAATTTGGAAAATGTAGGAGTTATAGACCTATTTCCTATCAACTGATTAAAATAGTGACCCCTGATTAAGCCGTTCCCTACCCTATTCCTATTACTGCTAGGAATGGAATTAAGTTGTTGGTGAGCATTATTTGGAGAGAAATCGTCGAATTTCTGATAATCTCCATACTAGAAATCTGGCGTAGCGACTTCTGTCGGTTTTTACTGTAGAACTTTTAACCTATTGTTATGAAGTTAGCAGCTATTGAGGTATCATTATCATGTTCGAACTGTAGATGTTGTATAGCGAAAGGCCGAGCAGACTGCTTGCGGAACTCCTGCTGAGATGGATAGACAACTATTTAAGTCACCAAATGGCTTTTTTCTGGATGCAGCTTCGGGTAATTTTAGCAATATGAAAATGAATGTCTCAAATACACGGAAACAAATCCGTTTCTGTTTTCGTGAATAAGACAGCATAAAAAAAAACTTATCTTATTTTATGAATTCATTTAGTGTCATGAATTCATAAAATAAGATAAGTTTTTTTTTATGCTGTCATGTTTTCATTATTGAAATGATGGATTTTACTTCTAATCTTAAGTTGTGTAATCAGCCTCATTAATCAAGAAGCTATTTACAGCAGCAGCGTATTAGTTCGAATCCTGACGCTGGATTTATTTTGTTTACATTTAGTTTCGATAAAGTAGATTTGCCAGATTCATGAATCAAGTTTTCAGTTTCAGGAATTCAGCTCATGGTTTTAACCCGATTGATGCATGATTTCATGCAATGGAAAAGCGGCGGAAAAAAAGTTCATGATATTATGAATATTGTTCATGGTGTATATTCATAACACGAAAACAGAACCTATTCATGAAATCATGACCAGTTTTTCTCATTGTGAAGAACAAAATATTTCCCATGTAAATTCCTCTCTATCAAACCGGATATCTCTCGTTATCGAATACATGGGCCGATGTCATACGATGCATTGTAGATAACATTAGGCCCCTTCCTCAAGAAACCAACTACAACCGAAACCTTCTACTGAGCAGCCCCGTTCACGACAACGACGACGACGGCTCTGGCGGCGTCGATCCTACTGCAAACGTAAATCCCAAAGTTCAATATGCTAACGGTTTGCCAATTGTCGCCATGTGTTTCCTTTGCGAGCGCGTTCGATAATCGCTTCTTCAATCATCGGCCGGCTGACAACGACACAATAGAGTTGAAACAAAAAAACGAGAAGCCGAAAAAAATAGGCATCCATAATGCACTAATCGCATTTGGCACAGATTAGGAGGGAAGGTAAAACAAATGCAATTGCACTTTGCGTCGCTAAAAAAATAAAACGTTTTTCGCCTATCTTATCACAATCTACGCGAATTGGAGAGTCAGATATGTGGTTAATTTTGTGTTTGTTTTACGTAGCTTAGTTAAAATGAATGATGGATTTTAAAACTGAACAATCCTTCTAGATGGATTGGCACCGAAAGCAGTTAACGGCGCTGCAGATTTGATAGATTTTTTTTAGGATTAATTTCGTAACTATCACTTGAAATTTAAATATTTCAATTACGATGACAACACATAAAACTGGTTTTATTCAATTCCGTACATAAAATGTCATATCGGATCCAATCCTCATTAATTGGTGGGGATTTCAGATAGGGAACAATAATTCATTGACAAGCAACTTTGGATTGGAGGGCCTGAATCAACTCCCTATCTCATCGGAGGACCATTGTGCACAGCACTGTTTAGAGATCCACGTTGGTACCAGGATGATCAGTAGCCGCTTCTAATATGGAGAACAGACGCCGTGTTGAGCAGCCCCAGACATGCATCCTAGTCTATACAAGGTGTGTTAGTAAAGCCTCATGTAGGTGTTGGTGGAGGAAAAGTTGTAAACATTGCGAAAGAGCACGCAACAGGATGGTGACGACCTCATGGCATTGGAATATCTGTATAGTGAAAAATACGATAACATGAAATCCGGGATGATTATTGAGCCTCGATTTATGCATTTGAAAGTGCAAACATTCATGAAATTCATCAATTTCATGAAGTCTTCTAAAACATAATACTAAACCAACAGTTTGAAAGTAAAAACTCTTTAGAACGCAGCATTTTCATGGTGTTTTGCAGGTTGATTCAATATACAGCTAGAAAGAGTAGTGTGAATTTCTGTTTAATATTATGCACATAAATGGAGCGTCACAAAACACACAAATTAACATTGTAAATCGTGTAAAGTTCTGGGACATTTCGTTCATTGCGGATACTGTTGTATACAAAAGCTCGTCCTAATTACAAATATTTCATGCAAGTTGCTGGTTCGTGTGGAAGGAAATACAATTTTACTTACTCTGATATTTACATCATAATGAAAATTCCGATTTTTTTTCTTGGCAAAATAGCACAAGTTTCAGTTAATACTAGAATTATTTCAATTCGAATCTCATTTCCTGTGTAAACCTTGATTCAAACAAACGTTTCTTCGTCACTGTGATGATGCCTGAACGTGCGAAAGGCGCCAAGACTACGAAGTGTTTTCATACATTAAGCCAATCAATTCCGCACCTTGTGTGGATCAGGTTGCCGCACATGGAGAACGAACGGTCAGATAGGCTGAATCCTTCAAAGTGAAAAGCCCCTTCCCTCTTCTCTGTAAGCATACGACCAAGATCCCCGCATTGTTCAACTTACTAAACAATTTACTAAACAACTGGCAGACGTTGTGGCCTCTAGATCTCCGAGTTGATCTGGTGGTTTCTGACATTCTTTTTTTTTCGCTGATCGTTGGCCATACACAGGAAAAAAATCTTTAATTTTTATTGTGATGTAAACATACGAGCATGTAAAATTGTCTCTCCTTCCACACGAAGTAGCAATTTGCATGAAATAGTTGTAATGAAGATGAGCTTTTGTATACAAGATTTTCCGAAATGAATGGAATGTCGCAGAACTTTACTCGATTTATAATGTTAACTTGTACGTTTTGTGACGTTCCATTTATGTGCATGATATTGAACAGAAATTCGCGCTACTTTTTCGAGCTGTGTAGAAAAGCCTTCATGGAAACACAATGAAGATTATGTCACCAATCAAAGAGGCTGTTGTAAGATTACTCTCTTTGGACATATCGGAAGAAGTAGTAGTAAAATTGTTTTATTTTTATTTTCATTCTTTCACTTATATTTTAATTTACATTTTAGCCCAAAGGGCTCTTCAGCTTTGTTTCAATCGTGTTTAATATGTTTAGTGTGTATTATGTTTTAAATTAGTTTGAGATCAGCCCTTGGGGCATTGTTAGTTAAAATTTGATAACCTATCTACCTACTTAAACTACAACTACAACTACAATTTGAAAAGCCTAAGAGTGGGGAACCAGATTCCGGATGATCTGGTGATTCGATGTCAGGCAGCGTGCTCTACACCGATTGCTAGACTCACTGAATTGCTTTTCGAGGAGCTTTATCTCGGCCAGACGGTGGACCTCAGATGATCTTGTCCTCGGAGAAGTGTTTCGGATCATTCTATGGAACTTTATTTGAACCCGCTGATGTTTCAAATGATGTGTTTTTGCGCAACTCACCCAGACTGGTATACTGTATTCAATGGCCGGGAGTAAGATTTACTTGTAGACAGCAAGCTTGTTCTTCAGGGTTAATGTAGACCTAGGACAGGACCTGCCAGCTGTTAGTGCAAAAACAAGACCATTTACCTGTCAAAAAATACCGTTTTTTATTGGTCGCTTTGACAACCGCCTCTACCGCCTCCGTCGAGTTATATTACAAACAGGCAGTTTCTTGTTAGTTTGGCGGTGTTGCTAGTAGTCACTGCTTTTTCACTTTTTTCATTTGTGACAACTCACACCAAATTGTTATTGCTGGAAAACAGCAAAGTTTTGCTGATTTTTTTGTGCTGTAATTTCAGCAATGTATACAGCAAACCAAGATTGCAGATCAATCAGCAAAACTGAAATTCAAAAAAGTGACTGCTCTTATACTGAGCCTGCAGCAAACTGCTTACAATTTGCTGGATAAACCAGCAGCAGATCAAGACGTATAATTTTGTTCGGCAAAATACTGTAAGTATTCGCTGAAAATACAGCACAGCCAATGTTTTGTTTTCTTTTTTGTTTTATAAATAAAAACACGTTTTCGGCTTATTTACTAAGCTTTTTATTTATTTTAGTTGTAAAAGAAACCCATGTTTTACAATCGATGTGAAAAATTAAAACAATTTTCTCCAGTGAATTCGCAATCTTTTGTGTGCCCTTGTTGATGCATTTTGCACTACGGGATGGATTTTTTCTCTAATAATGAGAAGTAAGCGTTCCGAAGGAAATAAAAACAATTCACATTTTGTTATTTTATTTACGGTTGGGTATTTTTGGATGTAGACAGAAATTGACCTTTTTAGCTGATGGAAACATTCCGGTGAAATAAAGTTGGATCCAAAACTAATAACTCAATTGTAAAACAAAGAGACAAGAAAGCTTCATTCGTTTTTATCAGCAATCCATCAAATTGAGAGGCAAAATAGTTTACTGGTCTTCAGTAAATATTAGTTACTGATTTACAATCAGTAAGAAAATATTTGCTGATTTTCGGTAAATAATAATGGATTCCACAAAATGTCAAAAAGAATGCTGGTTAACAGCATAAATTTGAATGCTGAAGGATATTCAGTAAATATTGATGCTGCTTTTCAGTTATTTGTTTAGGATATGCTGGTATATCAGTAACAAGTGTTTTGCTGATGTGTTTCCAGCAAAAACTATTGCCGGAATCAGTTAAGATTATTTAGAGTGTAGAACAAATGCGGAAATAAAACTTCACTTTTGCAGTGGATTTTTTTAAATCAGTTCGAAATAAGGTGCAATGCGAAAAATTGTGGTCGCAGTGACGTGTCACATCCAGGTCTCCATTTTCATCGGTGCCCGAGAGATCCAATCGTTCGCCGAGAGAGGGTGAAGGCCTGCATTGGGAACGAAAGCGAGGAAGACATTCTCTTGCTCAAGCTTTCTCCCCACAGTAGAATTTGCAGCGTAAGCATCAATGAAATTCAATGAAACCTTATCAATTAACGTTTAGTTTGATGCAGCTTCATATCCCGAACGACAAAAGAATTTTTTTTAATTACTTCATTTCCAATGGGATTACTGTGTAAACATATTTGGCAACACTGGAGCGACCCCCGTATCATACACTCAGCCAAATAATCTTAAGAAATTCATAAGGTTCAACTTATGAACGATGCTTTAAATTTCATAGGGTTGATTTATGAAGGGATTTTGTTTTACACGACGTTGTTGTTGTTCGCCTTTAAGCTCTCATAATTACAAGTTTTGATATATACTAGTGGTCAAGTCATTCAACTTAAATTCAACGCTCAAGGTTCGAATCCAGGCTGCTCCATAATTTTATTTTTTCAACATCATTATGTTTCATAAGGCAAATTTATGAAATTTATACTGCTTTCTTATAGCAAATAATCATAATGCAATCTTATGAATATCGAAAGTTTATTTCGCTGAGTGTAGCAATCATAAATTTATAAGAGGTCATCGCTCTCTTAGCTGGCAGGTCCTGTCCTAGATGTAGACCTTCTGTTGATCAATGGGTACAGTAGCTTCAACAGAACGTTACACTTTGTTGGGAGAATTGGAATGTGGGAAAAGGAGATTGATTCTGTTTGCTGCTACCAATATCTTGAACTAGATTTTAAAGGAAAATAGCACAACCGTGCCTAAGTGAATATTGATTGTATGAAACATTCACATTGCTTTTTATCTGGTGAAATGCTAGGATTACACCTTTTTGTATAATGTACGAAATGAATTTCGTGAAGACCAACCAATCACTGTTTCTCTATTATCGTACTCAATAATAATTTATTTATCCCAAAATAAAAATTAAAGCCCAATCGAGAGTTATAAATTCTTACACATTAATCAAGTATCTACTCACGAGTCACAATGGCCTACTGAGATCAACCACGAATTCAGTATCAGCACTTTCCCAAAATACTGAATCGAATCCCTTGACAGAAACATTAAAAATAAACTCTGGACAACTCCACGTGGTTGCGCTTTTTTTTTTTCAATTACATTTCAAGTCGATATAGTAGATCTGTCTGACATTCATGTAACCACCATACACTGAAAATTTATTTTCGTAGATTGGCTTTCACTCGCTTCGTAATCATGGATTTTGTGCATAGAACAAATGTCTCGTATATTGTATGAAACATTCATATTGCTTTTCATCTAGTGAAACGCTATCATTACACCTTTTTGTAAAATGCACGAAATAGATTTCGTGAAGACCAGCCAATCGCTCCTTCGCTGATGTTGCTGCTGGGATGGGCGGGACTAATTTATTTATCCCAAAATACAAATTGAAGCGCTGTCGAGAGTTACAACTTCATACTCATTATTCAATTATCACCTCACGAGTCGCCATGGCCTAGTGAGATCAACCGAGGATGCAGTACCAGCTCTTTCAAAAATTACAGGATCGAATCCCATGTCAGAAACATTAAAAAAAGATGCTGGACAACTCCACGGCATGCGCTTTTTTGTCAATTACATTTCGAGTCGATAAAGAAGATCCCGCCGTCATTCGGGCAATCATCAGAGAGACGTTTCTTTTAGATTGGTAACAAAATATTCGTAGCTCTTTGTATTGTTTTCGTACAATACACGAATGTTGTTTCTGTATCAACAAATGCTTCGTGCTTTTGACAGTTGCGCGTGTGCCATTAATTACGAATGTATCTTCATAAAAAGAACAAATCAGTTTCGTTGCTGAAAACAACGAACAGCTTCGTTAGTTCTACCTTCGATTTCGTAATATAAACTAAAACTAATTTTCAGTGTAGAGACGTTTCTTTTTAATTTGTAACAAAATATTTGTAGCTCTTTTTATTGTTTTCGTACAATGCACGAATGTTCTTTCTGCGTCAACAAACGCTTCGTGCTTTTGGCAGTTGCGTGTGTACCATTAATTACGAAGTTAGCTTCATAAAATAAATATTACAAATCAGTTTCGTTGCAGAAAACAACGAATACATTTGTTAGTTCTACTTTCGATTTCGTAATATAAACTAAAATTAATTTTCAGTGTAACCATAGGAATAAACGGGCTGACAGGGAATGGTGCAGTCTATCTGAGCGCCTGTTAAAGGGTGATACGGTCAAAATTTGGTCAAGGGAAAACGCGTGTAAATCGGTGAAATCGTTTATTTAAAAAATCAAATTAAATTTTTTTTTTAATTTTAATTATATTAAAATTCGGAAAAATATTCAGTTAGGCTTCCGCTTTTCCAAATCCGAATTGCCGGGCCTTACGCTTGACCCTTGCCATCAGATTTTGTACAGCCACCTTGTCCACCTTCTTCGCCGCAGAAAGCCAGTTTGCCTTGAACTGCTGCTCGTCATTAGCAGTTTTTTTGGTCTTCTTTAGGTTCCGCTTGACAATAGCCCAGTATTTCTCAATTGGGCGGAGCTCTGGCGTGTTGGGAGGGTTCTTGTCCTTGGGAACCACCTGCACGTTGTTGGTGGCATACCACTCCATGGCCTTTTTACCGTAATGGGAAGATGCCAAATCCGGCCAAAAAAGTACGGAACAACCGTGTTTCTTCAGGAAAGGCAGCAGACGTTTATTCAAACACTCTTTCACGTAATTTCTTGGTTGACAGTCCCGGAAGCTATGAAAATGCTGCTTTTCAAGCCACAGGTACAGATGGCTTGCCAAACCAGATATTTCTTTGCGAACTTTGACAGTTTCGTGTGCTTGAAAATATCTGCTACCTTTCCCCTTCCTTTTGCCGTATAAAACTCCTGTCCCGGAAGCTGCTTGTAGTCGGCTTTGACGTAGGTTTCGTCGTCCATTACCACGCGTCAAACTTCGTCAGCATCGTCGTGTACAGCCTCCGGGATCACGCTTTGGCCGTCGTATTTTGTTTATCATCGCGATTTGGAGTCACTACCTTCTTGTAAGTCGATAGTCCGGCTCGTTTTTTGGCTCGATGCACGGTTGTAGACGATACATCCAGCTTATTTGCGGCATCTCGGAGAGATAGGTTAGGGTTTCGCTTGAAACTACCGGCAACTCTCTTTGTCGTCTCAGCGGCTTCCGGTTTTCGATTCCCCGATCCAGACTTCCTGGCTGTCGACAAACGTTCCCCAAACACTTTAATTACATTTGTAACGGTTGATTTGGCAACTTTTAGCGATTTTGCCAACTTTGCGTGCGAGTAGCTCGGATTTTCGCGATGCGCGAGCAAAATTTTGATACGCTGCCTTCTTGCTTGGCGGCATTTGGCCACCTGAAGAGGGAATTCCAAAACCAAAAAAGGGGCAACATTCTCCCCCCCCACCCCTAAAAGGGGGGGGTGGTTTTTTAAATGAAAAAAAAGGAAAAGAACGGGAAATATCCAAACCATGCCCCGTTATCCATGTTAGAAGCGGCTAAGCATCGCCTTAGTGCCAGCGTGGGATTCTAGAAAATGCTGTGCACGGTGGTCCTCCGGTGAGACAGGGGGTTGGGAAAGGCACAACAAGCCGCTCTTAAAAAAAAAAAAAAAAAAAAAAAAAAAAAAAAAAAAAAAAAAATACAAATAATACAGAAGTAAGTACGGACCGTAACAATTGGCAAAGACCTAGGCGACGAAACAAGGCCTACAATTGGAAACTCGTCACATGGAACTGCAAATCAGCCTACGTCCCAGGTTGCGATCTACGACGAGCTTCAACCACGCAACTTCGAAGTCGTACCACTGCAGGAACTTGGCTGGACAGGATATAAGATATGGAAAAGCGGGTGTCGAGCAGCTACTTGTTAGAAGAGCTGTGACATCACCAACAAGCTGGGCACCGGCTTTGTAGTGCTGGGCAAAATGCCTCAACGCGTGATTGGATGGTTTCCAATCAATACGAGAATGTGCAAGCTGATGATCAAGTGCCATTTCTTTAACTACAACATCATCAACGTACACTGCCTACATTAAGGGAGACCCGATCACGAAAAAGAAAAAGTTCTACGCGCAGCTAGAGCAAGTGTTTGATGCGACCTCTCGTGGTCTAGTAGTCCGAAGTACCTGCTTTCCACTCAAAAATATCTGCAAAGCCACTTGGTGATCACCTAACCAACCAATATAGAAGCAAATCGACGGTAAAGGATCACCCACACTAGATACGTTTGCGTTCCGTTGACGTAAATTTGACAGAAAACCTATGGGAAAACTGTCAAATTCACGCAAACGCATCCGCAACGTATCAATTGTGGGCCAGTCAAAAGTTCTTCTCCGATATCATCAACGTTCGCACCTAGCCCAGATTATACTCGGAAAAAAAATCCATGCCGTGAACTGCAGTCATGAATACGAGAGCAAGCATAAATACACCGTGAACGGAACACGTAATCATGAACCAAATAACGTTCAAAGGGGAAAATCCTGAAAACGTGAACTAGGTCACGGTCAGTTTTCATTTTCGAGAACGTTTTTTTTTCTGTGTAGACTCGGACCACTACCTTGTATTTATGCGCTCAAAACTTCCGACGGTGTACAAAACGCGTCGAATCCGGACGCCGCAACCTAACATTGAGCTTCTAAGAGAAACCGGAATACGTACAACAACTAGTAGCAGTCCTACCAACAGAAGATCAGCTGGGCGCAACTCTTGACTCTGGAAGATGGCTGGAAAGATATTCGATACATCGGTAGCACTGCAATGGCGGCACTAGGTACTTCTGCATCGAATCGAAAAAATGACTAGTTTGACGGCGAATGCAAGCACTTAGTAGAGGAGAAGAATGCAATACGGGCGAGAGCGAATGTGGAACTTTTTGCCTTCGCCGATGACGTTGATCGTAACACTGAACTTTGAGACGATGGCGGAAACGTACATCAGACTTAAGGCTAAAGCTAGTAGGATTGGGCTTGTCATTAGTGCGTTAAAAAAAAAACAAAATATATGAGGGGAAGAGGCCCACGAGAAGACATTGTTAGCCTTCCTCTACGAATTCAGATCGGCGGAAATGAAATCGAGGCGGTAGACGAATTCGTGTATCTGGGCTCAGAGGTGACCGCCCATAATGACACCAGCAGAGAGATACAAAGGCGCATCATTGCAGGAAATCGTGCCTACTTTGGACTCCGAAGGACGCTAAGATCGAACAAAGTTCGTCGAACGTCAAAGTTGACCATCTACAAGACACTATAGACCGGTATCTCCTCGGCCACGAAACATGCATATTGCTGGTAGATGACCAGACACCAAGGGCGCCTTCGAACGGAAGGTGTTGCGTACGATCAACGGTGGCGTTTAGACGGAAGCCGGAACGAGGAGGAGGCGAATGATCCACGAATTGCATCAGTTACTGGGAGATTCTCCCATCGTTCACACTGGGCTGGACATGCGGTAAGAATGTCGGACGATAGCCCAGTTAAAATTAATCTTGATAATGATCCGACGGGCACTAGAAGAAAAGATGCACAACGAGTAATGTGAATCGACCAAGTAGAAGGCGACCTGCGGACTCTTCGCGAGCCTGGAGTCATGGACCGAATAGAATGGAGACAACTTCTGTTAACAACAGAGGCCACCCCGCCCTTGGTATGATTTGTGAGGTAAGTAAGCGTGTGTTAAATGCAAGACAAACTGTGGGCATAAATGCAACACATAAATATGCTTCGAAAAAGTGAATGTGTGCGTGAGGTGATGCAGTGTATTAGTTGAGAATGGTGATGGAGTTCGTGATGGCTCGTGCGAGAACAAAAAATAAATAACCAAGAGTTTCCATCGAGATACCAAACCCTGGCTACCTTTGGGGCCCACTGAACCATTTAAGTAAGTTGAGTACAGTATTCACTGTAATATTTAAATGATATTCAATAGAGAATATCGCTCTCACGTCTTAGATGTTGAAGTTTGAACAATTCACTGTGAGACAGATTTATGGAAATAATCAAGCCTAACTATTTCATCATACATGATATTTACTGCTGATTAACTGCTTCTTGAATGATATATCGGCAAATGAATCATATTAAATCGAAATTTCATTTCCATTCTGCAGCGTTTGGTGGGGCAATAAGAGCGCAAGTCAGTCCAAAGCCGATGATAAAAGAAGGGTAATGGTGAACTAGTCTCTTCAGACCACATGATCTCCATGGGAAGGAACAAGGATAGGTTATGGTGGGTGGTTAGACGTTCTGGACCGGTAAAAAATACTGCAAAAAGAAGCCCCTAAAATTGATTAATCACAATTCACTACAATGAAATATGACATATCCCGAAAAGAGAGAGTAAGATCAACAATCAATGTGCAACTATTGATTTGAAATTGGTTCACTGTTGTAGAACCCTTAGTTCCGAAGTACACCTTGCAGTCTGCACCTTGTCATGCAATCTTGCGCTTTTCAGTACCTCTTGGTACAAGTATCTTTGTCTTTGTTTTGATTTGCTATGTTATTTTGACAGAATATTTGAGAGTGTATTGGTGTGACTTACGGTCTTAGGAGCGAATCATTGAGCTTGGGACCGAGCTTGGGACCGGTGTGCTAGTACTTCCTGAGCCAAAAACAATATTCGTTTTCTTCATGACTATCCACCCGCTGGTAAGATCGTGAATTCTCAAATCACACTTTATATAAAGTCCTTATTTTGATCTTTGATCTTGATCATTAATACTAAAACTACTAGACTAAGCGGACCCTCCGCGTCCTATTCTTTTCATATAACCTTATCCCTTAATACTTTGTCAGCTTCTGTCTTAAGTAACACTTTTCGATGACCTTTCTTCAATTCGAAAGGTCTGATCTCTAGCTAAATAATGTTTTGTTAGAGTTAGGGCTTTGATCACGCCTGTCGTATAGAACGCACATTTAAATTATAATATAGGGTATATGTCCCTTGAGTATTTGAGCGGGAAGCGATATTTAACTAGTTATAAACTTCCCTAGATAAGCTTAACAAGCCATTTGGTAGTATGTATTATAAAAAGTTACCCAACTCATTTTATATAGCCAGAAACTTCCGACGAATATTGATGTAACGTCAGTCTCTAAGCACCAAATTGGGTCTATTCAGGATGCAATATCGTCCCTCTCGATAAATTTGTTATTAAATGTAGTCTACATACGATTTTTTTTCCTGATTTTCTGATTAATGGAATTGCCTCTACACAACACAAAATTTCACAAATCAAATTATAATAGTATTGCTTAGAAACACTTAAGTGATTCTCACATCTGATTTAGCAGTTATTCTATAATCTAAACATTACAATTCACTCTACACAGATTTTGTTCCTTTGGTTTGTGTTTAGATGAGCCATATGAAAAAAATACAACCAAACCTTAGCCATTTTTATTGATAATTTAACCAATAACAACATTTTTACTACGCTTTTCACACAACAGCATAGAAAAAAAATATGCTTCTAACATTGGGTCTACGGTTTTCTTGTTAAATCATTGTTATTTTACCTATGTAAACAGTTAGTTTAGAACGTGTGACTATTTTCTGTACATCTTGGCTAGTGCGGTTTATCGTTTCAATTTAGCTAAGTTTAGATCATTCGAAGATCGTGTAGATAATGTGTTCAGCTTAACCAGTGAAATCATGATGTCTAAAAAGTTGAGAAAATCGAAAATTACGTGGAAGTGAACAACTATAAATTGATTAATAACGTCTCAATTGCATCGAAATAAATCGGTCATCCTGATAGCAACATTATTCTGTTGATTATCACCGAATTAAGGTCTGTATCCACAATAATTCGGACACCTCAAAACATGAATAAAACATAAATTTCGCATTATATTTCCGTCGTAGTTGTTTATTTTAGATTCATGGGATGTGTTTTAACAATTCGTGAAGACAAAACATAGTTATTCGGTATTTGCATAAAATTTTCGAACTTTGCGCTTAACTCCGTCCATTAGGGTTTGTACAGACTCTTCAGAAATCGTAGAAGCCGTCTTTGTCCAAATTTGCTGGAAGTGTTTGATGTCTTTGATTCCTTGCTTCTTTCCAGAAAGCTTCCGCTTCATCAGAGCCCAATATCTCTCGATTGGTCGTAGCTCTGGGCAATTTGGCGAGTTTGAGGTTTTTGGTACAATGTTCACTTGATTTGCTTGGTACCACTCCATCACAATTTTAGCATAGTGGCATGATGCCAAATCGGGCCAGAACAAAGGTTTTTCTTTGTGACATTTGATGATGGGTAGCAATCGCTTCTGCAGACACTCTTTCTGATAGATCTCCTTGTTGATTGCGTCTGTAGTGACGAAAGATTTACTCTTTTTGCCACACGTGCAAATTGCTTGCCACACAATGTATTTTTTGAGAAATTTCGATGCCTTCTTCGTTCTGAAATGCTCAGCTGTAGCATTTCTGGCCATAGCAGAATAAAAAGCCAGCCTTGGAAGCTGCTTGAAATCCTCCAGGACATAAGTTTCATCGTCCATAACAACGCATGAAAACTTCGCCAAATATTCGCAGTACAAACGTCGAGCCCGTGATTTTGCTGCCAAGTTCTGTTTGTCGTTGCGATTTGGAACTGTTTTTACTTCATACGACTTATTACTGCTATTACTGCTGATCGTGTTCTTGGTCTCTCATGACGGCTTTTTGCATGAGATAAGGCCTCTCATCTACGCCAAGGAGACAACCATGATCTTCCAGAGGAAAATGAATCGCAC
Organism: Aedes koreicus; assembly: GCA_024533555.2. Taxonomy (NCBI): domain Eukaryota; kingdom Metazoa; phylum Arthropoda; class Insecta; order Diptera; family Culicidae; genus Aedes; species Aedes koreicus. Next base: position 94,059 of record JAHHFK020001097.1, read on the forward strand.
ACGCTTACATGACTCGAATTATTTCAACAATGCTTCGTGCATTAAGATTAGCAAAATTTCTTCTAAAGACTGGACTCGGAAAAAATGAGACACACAAAAATGATCACCAAAAAATCATTTTAAATCGGATACTTCTCAAATTTTCAGGGATTAAATAACTATATATTAGCTATGTTTTGGCATAATTTATCCCTGCTGAATGCTCGTACATTTCTCTTAACACTGCTCATGAGATCTTGGGCGAGGCTTTGTCCATCTTCCTTACACAATTTCTCCCAGTTTTTCTTCAAAACTTCATCGGTTTTGAATGTTTTTCCGCTTTCCTTCAACTTCTTCTTCATTATCACCCAAAACTTTTCGATCGGACGAAGTTCTGGTGTATTTGGCGGGTTCGCCTCCTTCGGGACCACATTAACGCCCTTCGCTTCGTACCAATCCATTACAGGCTTGGCGTAATGGCACGAAGGGAGATCCGGCCAGAACAGCGTGGGACCACGGTGAGAGCGGAGGAAGGACGAATTGACCTTTTTGGCCACGTCTCGGGTGGAAAGGTTCGGGTTATTCGTAAAGTACTGCCTTATCTTCCGCGCCTTCTCTGGGTATTCCGTTTTCGGTTTTCAGCCGCTTCCAGCGCGCCGCTCGATGGTCTTCGTCTCCTGGAACATCTTCACAACGCGGGACACGGTGGAATGGTGGATTCCAAGCCTTTTGCCGATCCATCTGGATTATCGATCACCGCGCCCAAGATTTGCTGGCGTAGCTCTTCTTGTTTCGAATGCATCTTGAAAACTACTTGACAGATCGCGATAATTTTGCACACATAAACATAACACTCTAAACTAGTATTACCCAAAATTTTATTAATTTTTACCCACGCCGTAAAAAGTTACACCCAAAACAAAGTGTCGCATTTTTTCCGAGTCCAATCTTTATGAACCATGCGTTTTTCAAAAGATATTAATGCACATATTGCAATATTTGGCAATTTTTCGCATTTTTTAAATCATTTTCAACTTTTGGCTGTAAGTTCTCTTTTTTCTCCCCCGGAACTCAAGTTTTCTTTTTGCTTCTCCACTTTTCTCTCTTCACATAATTCTACTCTCCCGCCTTTCCCTCACCATCAAAATGGAGATTCTAGAGGTTGGTTGCAACCTCTGACGGTTAATTATGCACAAGTCCCGGCTTAAAAATTGAAATCTAGATCATCCGGACATCGTTTACATTAGAAGGTTGACAATTACCTAACCCCAATAATTTTCAATGCAACAATGCAAAGAAATCAATCAGACTTCCTAAATATCAGCTAGTCGGTAACGCCTCAGAAAACCCTATAGCATGTTGGACGATACTAACTTTAATTCCACGTTCGGTCCAACATTTTTTAGGTTGTAAATTTTTTCGACTTCCTTATCACAAAATACGTTTACGATTAAGAAGATCTCCATTGTGGAGTACATCTACCTACAACAATATGTTGAGGGCAATGGGCACTAATGGATCCAAAGAAGAAGACCCCTAGACGTAAAACTCTTTTCATTCACATATCGATAGCGATAACGTAAACGTATGGTATTTACCACGCATATTATATAAACAATTCACGTATGGCAAAAAAAAAGTTGTACACGTTTTTCATTGTCAAGTGGCCCATATGTGTACACAAATGGTTTACTTTAGGATACGCCGACAGCTTCACCGTAATTTACGACGATACCCCCCTAATCGATAGTTATCATCTATTTCCACTCGTCGTTGACACTTTCGTTCTGCTGGTTACCGATGACGGTTCCATTATCTAATCAAGCATTTCATTGTTTTTGCGGTTCATGATAACGTTTTCATCTCTAAATTGGCGCTGATTACTACATACATTGCACTGACAGGGCGAATTTTGCGTATTATCCAACTAATCTACAATGTGGTAGAGAAGGATCGACCAATACCCTGATAACGATAAACGTGCTACGACATAGTATATACGTGATAGACTGTAATGTTGCTAATCAACGATTGCACGGGTATACCTTATTCTTAATTTATACATTAGACATTTGGACGATCAAAATTAGGGGTTAAGGCATTATCGACGGTAGGCAAAATAAATCAGCCAGCTATGTTACTCTTTCAAATAGCTAGACAATTTGTAGGTTTTGATTCCCTGGAAGAATGTCTCTAATGTGATCCGGATAATTTCTGGGGATACTTGTCCGAGCGTGTTATTTTGAGCATGGAAGGTGAGTTATCATGTGGTTTGATCGCATGCTGGGTATTGTTTATGAGGAAATCGCGGCTACTGTGATGTGCCTCCTGTTCACGGCATACTATATAAACGAGTTGATGCTACAACAGTCTACAACACTGCCCTGGGATGCATAGTTGACGTAAGCGCCAAGACAACCAAAATTCACCTTTTATTTCATTCTTTACCCTATAATACATTGCCTCCAAGCACTAAAAAAAAAGTTTCTTCGAAAAATTGTGAGATAAATTGAAAAGAACGGTTTGGCGTAAGCACCATTTGGTCGCATGAATGACGACTCTCCACATATATGTTGACCCATAGCTATGCAAAGCTGGCCGTACACATCACGGGTGGCTGTAAGCGAAGTTGAATGCACCAGGGAAAGCAGATTAGAGATTACATACATACATGCCATCTATCGATCTATGGAAAACACCTGGCCGGTTACTTACGATCAGTGGGGATACTGTATCCCTCATACTGCCTTGACATTTGGAGTTGAAAATGGGATAGAATTGATGGATTTTTTTTCGTGGCGAGAAAGTGAAAAGGCCTGAAATTCTGACCATTCTGATATTTAATTAAAACCACAGGTAATAAAATTGCAGAGGGAACTAGCAAGTGGGTGTTGAAATTGACGTCATCATTTATTGTACACGGTCCGAAAGCTCACAGCTTTCCGAGTAATTAAAAGCCCGCCATAACACCACCTCGGCCTTCAAAAGCTCTGCGTGTATGCGCGTAGGATTACAAAGCAAGACCATTCTGAAGGTGCCTGGGTTCGATTACCGGTACGGTCCAGGAAATGTACAGGTAGGAAATTTTCTCGACTTCCCTGGGAATAGAGTATCGTTGTACCGGCCACACAATGATACGAATCCATAAATAGGAACTTTGGCATAGAAAGCTCTCAGTGAACAAATGTGGAAGTGCTAGGCGATCGACTTTTTTTTCCGGCACGAGAGGGTATTCTGGTAGTATATATCATCGGCCACGCCCTTTCGGCAAATGGTTTTCGACCACACTATGTCTTACAACAAAAGCGTCGGCCGGCCCTTCGAGCTCATTTTTCTCGGGATCATTAGCCTCAGGATCATTACCTTGTTGTTCTTGCGGTATCGGCTGATTATCGGGAATTTCCACCGTCAAATCTGCATCACTCTCACCGTCGTTATCTGAACTTGAATAAGACAGCAATAGAGACAGAGCACCTTTGTCTGACATTTTCAAATGAATTTTATTTGTCAATCACTGAATTTTCGGAAAAATATCTGACGTTTCACCACACGCGTCCAGTTGCTTCCTGATTCGTGAATGTACGACATATTATTCAGAACTTAGCAGCCTGGTTTTTACGCCAAACTATGAGAATAAACGTTCAACAATATGCCTGTTTGTTCACATGCGTTTTAAAGATGATAATAAAATGAAACTATTCTGATTATCTTGCTGGCCAACTTTCATTAATAAAACTTCATCAAATGGACAGAACATTTGTCCATAATTGTTGGTATACATTGCATTTCAGCTTGAACCCGGAAAAACGCGTTCTCTCAACAATTGGCATGATGGTGGTTACGTCAACTATGCATCCCAGGGCAGAACAGTCTGCGCAAAATTGATGAAAAATTCTATATTTCCTAACTTAGTTCGTTGACGTCAAACTTATGTTTTGTAAATGACTTTAATAGGAAAGTTGGTCCCGAAAAAAAAGAAGTATGACGTTTAACACCAAAACCATTATGAAAATTTAGTCATGCAACAATTCTTTTTAAAACCCTGGGAAATTATTTAGATTTTGAAAACAATCCCCGATTTACATTGCACTTGAACTTGATACAATATGGAGATAAATGAGATGAGACACCAGCAAGGAAGTCTACTAATGGTATTGTGGGTCACTACCAGCAACATATCAGCATTACGCAGAGAAGTGTTTGAAAATAAATCTAGCCAGCAATGAACCGGTTAGCGAGACTATTTACACTATATGTCAACTACCAACGTACTTGTCCAACGTATAAATTGCCAATTGGATCGATGTTTGCTATGAAGTACGACATGTACGGTCGTTGATTGATAAGTGGACGCACTTATATCAGTTTCAATTGGCGAATCACATCGCATTCAAATGAGCTACTAGTTTGTTTCTAAGTTCTATCGGAACGGGAAGAGTCACGCGATTATAGAAGTTTTTAAGAAGTAGACCAAAGCGCAAGTGAAATTCCAAATTCAATGTCAACTTTTCATTGCACGGTATATGCGAATGCTAATTCTTTATTCCAGCAACGTTTTACTAGTGTATCAACCTCGTCGAAGACGCAGATAAATTTAGTAGTAACGAATGTGTCTCTCGATGACCACACGCTGTACTACACTATGTATGATACCATTATACCGCTGGTTACGGAGTGGAAGTATCAATTTATTTGCGCCAAAGAGTCTCTTAGCAAACTGCCGTCCATTCGTCCGTATAGGTATGTACGTGATTCTGATGGGGACTGATTGAATTTATATGCATACGTTACGATTCTACTCCGGACTGCGTTTGTTTTGATCAGACGAGCCGGTGACCTTCACCTGGTCGTGATGGATGGCAGTTATTGATATATGGATGGTATTTAGATGTTTTCTGTTCCTACGTGATTTTATAAGAATTTTCTTTGACTCATACAGCGGCATCTCGTCCATATGTATATCTGGTGCACTGCACGGTTCAAACAACTATCTAAGCAGCATAAGGATTTTACAGCTGTCGATCTCTAAAAATCAGTCCATTGATTAACCCACCTTTTTTTGGTGTACTGGAACGTCATTCCTCTCACTTAATTTCTCACTCGATGAAGCGTACGAGCGAAATATCCAAGAAAGTGCTTGTATTTGAATGTTTATAACTAAATTGTCGATACTTTAGCGTCATTCGGGTGCAGTTTTCCGGCCGACATCGATATGAAAGAGATCAGTCCCATATAACACATCGGTCAATAAATCCCGCGCCTAAGTAGGAAAACAACATTTTTTGCCAAAATTCATTTTTATTCATCAACATAATCTCCTTTTAGAGTGATACAATCATTCCAACGTTTCTCTAGCTTTTTGATACCACCGGTGTAGAATGATTTATCGAGACCTTCAAAATATGCTTCAGTTTCAGCAAACACTTCCTCATCTGAGCCAAATCTCTTTCCATGGAGCATTTTTCTGAGTTCTGCGAAAAGCCAGTAGTCGCTGGGGGCCAGATCTGGAGAATACGGTGGGTGCGGTAGCAATTCGAAACCCAATTCGACCATTTTTGCGGCTGTTTTCATTGACTTGAGATACGGTGCATTGTCTTGGTGAAGGAGCACTTGTTTCTTCTTCAAATGAGGCCTTTTCTGGGCGATTTCGGCCTTCAAACGATCCAACAAACCGACTATTAAGTCGCTGTTGGTTGTTTTTCCATGTTCCAAGTAGTCAATGAAAAAAATTCCATGCGCATCTCAAAATACAAAGGCCATTCGACTTTATCAGTCGATGTTTGCGTTTTTGCACTGAAAATTAATTTTAGTTTAGTTTTAGAGTAACGAATCTATTCGTTGTTTTCTGCAACGAAACTTATTTGTATTTTTATGAAGCTGCCTTCGTAATCAATGCCACACGCGCAACTGTCAAAAGCACGAAGCATTTTTTGACACACAAAGAACATTCGTGCATTGTACGAAAACAATACAAAGAACTACGAACATATTGTCACAAATTAAAAAGAAACGTCTCTCTGGTGGTTGCATGAATGACTGACAGATCTACTTTATCGACTCGAAATGTAATTGAAAAAAAAAGCGCAATCACGTGGAGTTGTTCAGCGTTTTTTTTTAATGTTTCTGACATGGGATTCGATCATGTATTTTTGGAAAGAGCTGTTATTAAATCAGTGGTTTATCTTTCTAGGCCACGGTAACTCGTGAGAAGATACTTGATTAATCAGTATGAAGCTGTAAATCTTGACCGCGCTTCAATTTTTACTTTGGGATGGATAAGTAATTGTGGAGGCTCATCCCAGCAGCAACATCAACATACAGTACGATAAAAGAGAAGCAGCGATTGGCTGGTCTTCACGAAATCCATTTCGTGCATTGAACAAAAAAGTGTAATGATAGCATTTCACCAGATAAAAAGCAATATGAATGTTTCATACAATATACGCGACATTTGTTCCATGTACAAAATCCATGTTTACGAAACGAGTGAAAGCTAATTTACGAAAATAAATTTTCTGTGTGGCCGCTTCGGACGGCTTTCTTCGTCTGCACGCCACTCAGCTGACTGCCGATTTGATTCCGGAGTGAAGTGGTGAATCTATGTTTCATCCATTCACAGTGGGAAAAAATGATCCCAAATTCCCAAGGTAAAACATGAACATGAAATTATCCCTGTTAAGTTTCTAAATGTAATATGTGTAAAACTGACATCGAAGCAGCCTCAACCAATTCAAGCAATCGTTAAAATTCCATCATAGCAATCTTGGCTTCTTTGACAAGCATTCCGAAACTAAACTTCGAATAAACCACACGTTAATTAATCAAGCTCTGCACTTATTAATAGAAGGTTATGAGCACCTCTACGAGAGAAGCTGTGTGTGTCATCCCACAATTCAACGGTGGTGCAGGATTCCAGCACTGGAGTTTCCGAGTGAAGATGTTCTTGGACTCCGTCGGCGTTTTGAAAACGCTAACTGAAGATGCACCGCAGGCTGCTGCTGAGAAGGTGAAGTTTTTGGAATCCGATCGAAAGGCCAAATCTTACATCGTCAGTTTTCTTGCTAATGAATGCCTGACGATCGTCTGTGAGAAGGAAACGGCTAAAGAAATGTGGAAGGCACTTGAAAATACCTTTGCGAAGCGATCGATCAGCACTCAGAACCTGGTGAGGAAGCAGTTTAATCGTCTGAAGCAGCGGGACGCATTTGTTGGTTTTTGAAGATTTGATCCGGCAATTGAAGACCTCTGGGGCGAAGATCGACGAAGCTGACCTGGTCATTTTGCTGTTTCAAACCCTACGGGATACGTATGACCCGTTGGTGACTGCACTTGAAAACATTCCTGAGGAAGAGCTGAATTTGGAAGTAGTGAAGCAACGCTTACTGGCGGAAGATCTGAAACGAACCGAACGTCACAAGGACAAGGAGGTAAAATTGGCGGCGTTTTCTGGAAACAAGAACCGGAAGCCCATGAAGTTTCAAGGCAAGTGTCACAAGTGTGGAAAACGAGGACATATGAAGAAGGACTGTCGAGAGAAAGGCGGTGAAGCTAATTCAGCGGATCAACAAGACCAACGGAGAGCGGTGAGTTTTGTCGCAAGTCAGAAGACTAAAAAATCACGAAGCGGAAAGGTGGTATTCAAGCTCGATTCGGGTTCAAGCGACCACCTGGTGAATGAAGCGAAAGTATTTTCGGAATCTCGCAAGCTGAAGCAACCCATCGAGATTCAAGTAGCCAAAGACGGAGAAATACTGGTGTCCAAGTTTTTTGGAACCATCGTCGGATGCAGCAACAAAAATACGCCGTTGCATATGAAGGATGTGCTCTACTTTCCTGAACTACGAGACAATCTGATGTCAGTTAAAAAACTGGTAAAGAGTGGAGTTTGGTAATCTTCTGCGATTCCGTAGCGATTCTGAAAAAGGACGACGAAGTCATTGCTACTGCGAATTTGAGAGGTAACTTGTACGATATTGAGGTCGACATTGCAGTGCCTTCTGCAAATCTGTGTCAAGCTGAAGCGACTAGTTTGTGGCACCGGAGGCTCGGGCATCTCAGTCAACATGGAATGAAAGCGATCGTAAGTAACAACCTTGTTGATGGCGCTGATTTCAAGGCAGACAAGTTGGCGTTCTGCGACGCGTGCGTACAAGGGAAACTTTGCCGTGAACCGTTTAACGGAACCCGTCCAATATCCTCAAGACCACTGGAAAAAATCCATTCCGACGTCTGTGGGCCGATCGAACCAGCTGCGTGGGACGGATCAAAATATTTCGTTTCCTTCAGAGACGATCACACCCACAAATTGGAATCCATCGTTTGTTTAAAGAAGCAACTATCAACTGTTTTCTGCATGACCAATTGTGGAGACGCACCTCATTTCCTGGGGATGAAGATCGCGTACGACCGGCAAGCTGGAATTCTTCAGCTTTCACAGCAGGCGCACGTGGAAAAGGTTCTGAACAATTTCGGATTGGCTGCATGTAATCCCGCAAAGTCGCCTATGGAAAAAGGACTGAAACTACAATGAGAGGGGACACCTACAAGAGAACCCTATAGAGAACTGTTAGGCAGCTTAATGTATATAATGCTGAGCGTTCGCCCGGACATCTGTTTTTCAATAGGGTACCTGGGCCGATATCAACAAAATCCAACGGAAGCTCACTGGCAATGTTTGAAGAGAGTCGTCCGTTACCTAAAAGGAAGTGCGAACGCCATACTGTCATGGTGTAGTAAAAAACAAACTACCGTGGCCATTTCTTCAAGTGAATCCGAGTACATCGCTTTGAGTGTTGCTACTGCTGAAGCCCTTTGGCTGGCTGGAATTCTGGAGGACATGCAGGTGAAGGATTCCAAAACACCTGTAACAATTTTAGAAGACAACCTGTATAGGCATGGGACCATATCGCTGAAGGACGAATCCAACTGGAGACAGTTAGTACTCAAGACCAATTAGCTGATATATTCACCAAGTCCCTGGATTCTGGAAGAATTCAAGAATTACGACGGAATTTAGGACTGTACGATTGAGAGGGGATGACATCGAAGCAGCCTCAAGCAATTCAAGCAATCGTTAAAATTCCATCATAGCAATCTTGGCTTCTTTGACAAGCATTCCGAAACTAGACTTCTAAAAAACCACACGTTAAGTAATCAAGCTCTGTACTTATTAATAGAAAAAACGTATACATTTTCACACAAAATATATTGCGGAGATTGCAACTATATGAGCAGAATGAAGAAAAACCATTAATTTAAGGTATATTGGGGCAAAACGGGCTATCTACAAGACCCAAAAACACGCAAAGACGCTTCAAATTACTTCTATGCAGACGTTCTGTGGAATATGTACTTTTAATTATATTTAAGAAAGTAACAATAAAAATCAAATAATATGAATTGGGGTAAGACACACCAGACACAACATGAAATTATCCCTGTTAAGTTTCTAAATGTGATATGTGTAAAATATATGCATTTTCTCTCAAAATATATTGCAGAGATTGCAACAATACGAGCAGAATGAAGAGAAACCATCAATTTAGGGTGAATTGGAGCTAAACGAACCACTTCCCGTGCTCTACTCAACACGAAACCTGCGCCAATCAATTTATTAGCCCATTTGCCTTCAGGAATGCATTTGGTTTGGTTAAAAAACCAGCGGCTTTTCTTACATGGGAATTTGGGTTCATTTTTTCCCACTGTGCATTGTGATGTATTGACGCAAAAACTCTTTCTCATTTCGCGTGAACAACTCCAAACAGCTCTTTGAATCATCGCCTCGTTGTTGTTTTTGCTCTGGTGTGAGCAATCGCGGCACCCATTTGGAAAACAGCTTTCTCATACCCAAATGTCCGTGTATGATGGTGTAAACACTACCTTTTGATAGCTTCGGAGTGTCAGCTATCTCTTGCAATTTCACTTTGCAATTGCCCATGATGATTTTCAGGGTTTTTATTTCTTCAATATTTTCCGGAATAACTGCCTCATTTGGCCGACATCATCGGTGTCCGTACGACCACGTTTGAAATTGGCAAACCATCGTTTGATGATCGTTTCCGATGGGGCAGAGTCCGGATAACATTTTTCCAGCCAAGCTTGGGCTTGAACGGTGTTTTTTCCCATCAAAAAGCAATGATACATCAACACACGAAATTGCTTTGAATCCATCGTTTTTAAGAATCACAAAAGTAGCTCGATAAATAATAAACCAAACGTCATGAAATTTTGACAGTAATCTTTTGAAGGTTGGTACTCTTGAAAAATCATATGGATATTTTATTAGTGGCGCCATCTTGTAGGCCTGGGACTTATTGACCGATGTGTTACAAGGTTCAAGAACTTTGCTAAAACCTGCAAATTGATCCATAGAATGTAACCTTTGTAGCAATAAAAAGTATGCAAATGATCCGTAAATTATTGAAAATGTTCCACAAATGAATTGCGAATGATCCATAAGAAGGTTGAATAATGAATTATACACTTATAAATATGATCCATAGCCAACTTTGTGCACTGGATAATATAGTAAAGAGTGTATCGAAAAGTAGTTAGCAACATTCAAACAGTAATTACTCTAAAATGGCTTAAATTTGTTTAGTGTGTTTTGCGGTGACATGTTTGATTACATGTCAATAACAGTCGTGCGATCGATTGGTATCGGTACAGTTAATCGTTTCAAAGATGAGTCGAATTGATCTGGACACGCGAAGGAAAATTCTGCACATTTGGTGCTCGTAAAAACGTGTCACGTACAACCAAATTGCAAAACGGGTGAAAGTGAACCACACCAGTGCAGTGTCAAAAATGTAACCGAAGAGTTCGGTGAGACCCTTTCCGTGAAAGATTTGCCCCGATCCAGGCAGGAACCGGGTCCCAGCCAATCCGGTCGGGACTTGAAAGTGGTTGTGTACATAAGGAAAAACTCATCGGCGTCGACACGGGATTAGGTCAAGCTACTCAACACCAGCATCGGGATGATTCCACGGATCAACAAGAGCGCTAAAATTTGTATAACCGGATTCTGCGAAATCGGTGTACCAGGAACTGGACGACGCTGACACCACGATGGCGATGAAAAAGTTTATACGCAGACAGACGTTCGACTTCGTCTCATTAATCTGTGTAAAAACATGGCTTCCCTTAAGATATCAAGTAGCAATAACCTAACAGATGGCGCCACCGATTTGTTTTTATGGGTAAGGGAAAAATGGGCTGCCAGTCAAACTATCAGATTTAAAGTAGCAATAAGTTGACTAGGCGGCGCTACTGTGCAAGACGATTCCAACGTAATTAGGTTTGAAATTTTACGCAACAAATTTAAATTGTTTTGTTCGACCTTGAACGTCTGTCTGCGGTTTATACAAAAGGAACAGGTATGGCAAGCGATTTCTACCTGTGCATTGCGGTCGTCGATTTTTTTTCACGAAGGGTACAATTTACGCCAAGGTGTTCAGAAAGCATAAGGCTCCTCCTCTCTTCTGGTCGGATTTGGCTTCCACCCACTACGACAAGTCGGTTCTACAGTGGTTGTCAAACAATTATGTACAATTCGTGAAAAAGGACATTAATTCGCCGACCTGTCTGGATCTTCGGCCAGTTGAACGGTATTGGGCGATTGCCAAGCGGCACTTTCGGAAGGAAAAAACATTCAGGAGTTCCAGAAAAACTGGACAGCAGCCACAAGGAAAGTCACAAAAGCAACTGAACAGAATTTTTTGAAGTAGTCAAGTCCAAAGGGCGAGAGTTTTACAGAAACTAAGATTTTTATTACTATAAACAGTAAAATGCAACAAAAGGTTGTTTTTCTCCAATAAATCGAAAACTGAAGTCAAAATATGATTTTTTTTTACTCTTTTATTCAAAAATCAATGTTGCTAATTACTTTTTCGATACACTCTTTATGATCCATACACCATGTTTGCATTTTTGTCACTATTTGGGCACTATTTTCTACCTTTCGTTCCATAAGGAGTGGGAAATGGATTCTTAAATGCGTTACTATACTCAGATTTAGTGACCTGCCGAGGCTATGCTTTTGAGTGAAGAAGACGTTTTCTCCGGAGTGGAGTTTTTTACGTGCTCATTAGTACATGCCTGAAAAGCTTGTCGACACTTTTGAATATTTTTCGCGAGTGATTCCCAAATTGGAGAAAAGCACCTGTGCAATTGATTCCGTTCAGCTTGAGTTAGACGAGTTTTGTGTATCTTGGGATACAACTGTTGACTTTTGGTATGTTTTGAAATCAAGTGAGCTCAAGTATAAAGCGTCTTTTAATCAAATTTTTACGTAGAATTCATCATCCATTATTACCCATGCCGATTTCCTACACAGCAGTTTATCGTATAATGTACGGGCCCTTGGTTCGACAAATGCTGCTTGTTTTTAACTTCGGTTTCTTCTGCTTCTTGAAAGTCCTCGGTCCATTTCTTGTCTTTGCTCAGTCGACGATACTCTTCGAAGTTCCCAGCTTTTTGAATCATGATATCGCAATCGCTAAACTTGACAGACTAGGAGTTGGTGGTAATCTTTTAAGATAGTTTCGATCATATCTCACAGGGCGTCAATTGACAGTTACCTTGGGTGACCTTCGTTCAAGGAGTTTCTGCGCCACGTCCGGGATACCGCAGGGTAGCCATCTGGGACCGTTGATATTTCTTTTATACTTCAACGACGTACACTATGTTATCGGAGGGCCCCGCCTGCCGTTTGCTGATGACCTGAAAATCTTTATGCGGATCTGTTCAACCGCCAATTGCCATTTACTCCAAGCGCAGGTTGATGCCTTTGCTGATTGGTGTACTCTAAATCGGTTGGTGGTCAACCCGGCCAAGTGCTCAGTGATAACCTTCGCACGTCAGAAACAACTAATTCTGTTCAACTATCATCTTCTCGGTACGACCATCGGACGAACGCAGTGCGTTAAAGACCTAGGTGTTCAGCTGGATTCGAAACTGACATACACGCAACATTTATCGTATGTTGTTGACAAAGCTTCAAGGACACTCGGTTTTATATTCAAGGTTGCGAAGAACTTCAGCGACATTCACTGCCTAAAATCGCTCTATTATTCTCTCGTTCGTTCGACACTGGAGTACTGTTCAGCGGTCTGGAGTCCATGCTATGATAATGGCACCGAGCGAATCGAATCTATTCAACGCCGTTTTCTTCGGTTCGCACTTCGTAGACTTCCTTGGAGCGACACTTTTCGTCTTCCTAGCTACGAAAGTCGGTGTCGGGTGACGTCCATTTTCAATTTCCATCTGACGCGGAACGCACTTCGTCGGAGATTTTCTACCCTTTTTAGAACAATTGACGCACGTAGTTAAGATAGTGTATAGCTTTAATTATTTTATTTTTGTGTCTTGACTCCACTTAAAAGGTTATGTACTCGTTTCTTGTTGTAATTTTTTCCTATTTAATATCATTAGGACCTAAACACGGTCTGTTGATGTATACTTCAAATAAACAAACAAACATATAAACAAATCTCGAACGGAAGTACCCTTTTCACGGGCGAAAGCTTGCGTGATTTTTCGGTCCAGGTTTTGGTCCACATGGCCCGGTTTACGTCCAGATTTTTTCTTGTCCTGAAAGGAACACTCCTCACCACCCAAGTAACACCAAAAACATCTTCTTATTCAGTAATCTTGAAATTTTGTTGTACAAGAGTATTAAGAATGATATGGAAAACATTTAAAATACTTTTAATCGACAGTGTAGACCATGTGTCTCATCCAATATGACGATTTTTGATGCTACAAAATTGCAAAATATAAGAAAATTTTCTGTTGCATTTTTGTATCTTTAGAATGGCGCATAAATTATGAAAGAGTAAAACCAAAAGTTGTACCATAAAAGCTGCCTAGCATATGATATTTTCTAAGTTTCCTGAGCGTTAACCATCTTCGATGGTAATAATCGATTTGGTCAAAAAGGATTGTTATTTTTTTTACTATGAGTTGTGCACATTCTCTTCATAAACAAACATTTTTTTTCGAAGTCAATCTTTGTTAACTTCTGTTCGTTTGTCATTTCTCAAACTAGCATGTTATGTTCATGTGTTTCTGCATTGTTTTTACTTTGGAATAACTTGATTATAACCTATTTGTTATTATGATGCTAGAAACTACCGAGATAAGACATCATTATGTTGAAAGCATGTTATTCAAAGTATCTTAAGAACGTATTATTAGTCCTAAATCTTTATCTAAACACTTCTTGTGTGACCATAAAGATGTTTGGTGGTTGGTTGTTTTGGTGTGGTGTTGTAGTATTATATAAAAAAAAAAATATGTGTTTTATTTTTTTATTTATTTATTTAATATTATACATCAACAGGCTTCTATGCCCCAATGATGTGTTGTTGATCTCATAAAAAACATAAACATACAAATAACAAACTAAAAGCTTATCTAAACACATTAAAAAATCTAGTCCGAAGTGTATCACGTGAAATGTTGAAATCAAATTCCGTTGCCACCCGATTAAAAATCCTTTGTAGGCCAGTAATGGCGCTGTTTTGTCCGTAATTAGTGCGGTGATGTATTGGTTGCAGCAGGTGATTGTTCCGCAAGGCTCTAGGTCGCACGAAGAAATTTATTTGTCCTCGGATTTCGGGGCAATCCACTCGATTCTGCAAAATGTCGGAGATAAGAAGAGCCTTAGCAACATTCCTTCGTGTACTTAGGGTATCCAGCCTAATTAGTTGACACCGATTCTCGTAGCTTGGCAGACGAATTGGATCATTCCATGACAACCGTCGTAGTGCGAATCGAATAAATCGCCGTTGAACTGATTCAATTCTCTCGATTCCATTTTGGTAGTGAGGGCTCCAAACAGTTGAACAGTATTCCAATGTTGAACGAACCAACGCACAGTAGAGCGCTTTTAAGCAGTAAATGTCGGTGAACTCTTTAGTTAGACGGAAAATAAACCCTAGGTTTTTCGAGGCTTTGTTCACTATGAATGACACATGTTGCTTGTACGTCAATTGGGAGTCAAGAATAACTCCCAAGTCCTTAATTTGATCCACTCTTTCCAAAGGAATTCCAGCGAAGGAATAATTGTGAACTATTGGATTCTTCAATCGAGAAAACGTGATAATCGAGCATTTTTCAGGATTAACGGTCATACGATTCCTTTGGCACCAATCAACGAAAGAGTCCAACTGTTTTTGCAGAAAATGCGCATCAGCTTCTGAGCGAATGTTGAAGTAAAGCTTGAAGTCGTCCGCAAAAGAAAGTCTCGGTCCAGCCAGAACTGCGTTCACGTCGTTGAAGTAAAGAAGAAAGACGAGTGGCCCAAGATGACTGCCTTGTGGAATTCCTGAGGTGATAGGAAATGATGCCGAGGTGGATTCACTAATGACTACTTGCGAGGGGCCCCAAACAAAAAAAAAGGGTCAAATTAAAAATCTTTCGTTCACCTTTAGGTAAAATGTGCCTCTAGATGGTGGTGGTGCATGCTGATCCGTGCTCAGGTGTTGCTTGCAATGGAAGAACAGTCGGTCTATCACAACTAGCTCGAAGAGTTTGGAAACGGCGCATAATAAGGATATTCCACGATAATTGTCAACATCTTTCTTATCACCTTTTTTGTGTACTGGAAGCATGAACGCATTTTTCCAGCAGAGAGGAAACACTCCATCCGAAAGCGAGTGGTTGAAAATCTTTTGTAAAGGGATGAGCAAGCTGTTAATGCAATTTTTTACAAAGAGCGACGGAATTCCATCGGGTCCTAAGCACGTTGACGGTTTCAGTTTACGTGCTGCTGCTAAAATGGAATCATCATCAACGATGATATCGGGCATAACTAAGCCTGACGATTGAGTGATACTAGATGCTGATGTTATCTGTGTGTCAGTAAGCCATTCATTAGAGAACATGCGAGAAAATTTTGAGGCAAACAGGTCGCATATGACTAGAAAAATACATGAGATCCTGTCTTAAAGATGAATTTGTGAACGTTACATAACAGGTTGTGTTACTTGGGCATACTTCCGAATCGCGTTACGAACTGCTCTGATGCTCACACCTTCCATTTTCGCATACTGACTCAGCGAAACGTTGGGGGAAATGCACCATTTGTGCACGATCTGTTTGCGCACGGGAAAGTTGGAAAAAAAAAACAAACACGGGGGGAAGAAAATAAAATGAAAATAAAAAAAAAGCAAGGAGGTTCGAGGGGGCACAGGGCACAAAATGTTAGATCGGACACTAGGTGGGGAAAGACATTAAAGTGTGTATTCGATAAAAATGGCACACCAAAAATCTTCTGTTATTTTTTAACCGTATGAGTAAAAAACCTGAAACTTATTCATAGTGTATTGTTTATATCTGTCAAGTATCATAGTTATTCAAGCAGTAGTTCCAGTCACGTCGTCGAAACAAGAAAATCTAGAGGCGTCCCAACGATACAAATATGATACAAATACAACTGTGTCTCGTGTGATAAGAACCTTCAAGGAGTGTCTGATAGAGCGAGGTAAGGAAGGAAATGGTCGTAAAAGTGGCCCAATGGACAGTAAAATGGCCACGAAAGTGGGGCAACAATTCAAAAACCGTCCATACATGTCAATTGGAGATGTCGCTAAGAAGTTCAAGGTCTCAGTTGGTTTTGTGCAGAAAACCATGAAGCGTGCTGGGTTACATGTTTGCAAGGTGCAAAAATCCCGAAACCGGAATGAAAAGCAAAACATCACAGCGTAAACCGCGCCCGGAAACTTTACACGAAGCTGCCCACCAAATCGTATGGCATCGTGATGGATGACGAAACTTACGCCAAAGCCGACTTCCGTCAACTTCCTGGGCAAGAATATTTCGTTGCCAAGTCTAAGTTTGATGTTCTGGAGCATATTTGAAAGAAGAAACTATCGAAATTTGCAAAGAAGTTCCTGATCTGGCAGGCGATTTGCGGATGTGGTGAAATAAGCGCTCCCTTCATCACTTCCCGAACAAACAACGGTGCAATTTACACGGAAGAGTGCCTTAAGAGGCGTCTCTTGCCATTCATAAAGAAGCACAAAGGATCAATTCTGTTTTGGCCTGATCTAGCATCCTGCCACTACGCTCGAAACGTATTGGAGTGGTACCGAGCCAACGGAGTCAATTTTGTGAAGATATGAACCCACCACATTTACCGGAACTTTGCCCAATTGAAAAATTCTGGGCAATTATGAAGACGGAACTTCGCAAACATTCCAAAACTATTCAAACAGAGCTGGAGTTGAAGAAAGTTTGGGTAAAATCAACAAAAAACACTAGGAAAATCGGTTGTACAAACTTTTATGGTTTAGTGAAATGGATGGTGTGGGCATTCGGGATGGGAGATGAAATTAAATAAAACAAATTTTGTAAACAATATCTCCTTGGTAGTTTTTTATTCCATGAGAATTTCAAGAAAATCCGATAATCGGTTTAATTGTGGTGAGTAAATAGAAGTGTACCATTTTTAACGAATACACCCTTTATGTATACACATTTTCACAACTATACTAACATAAACCTCGCTTAAATATACAACAAACTTGTGGTGAAGGGATCACATTGTTGTCGGGGAGGGGTGGGAGGGTGGGTGGAGGGAGGTGATACTATTGTGAGGCGCGGAGAAGTGTAGGTGGGGTTGACGCAAGGGCGGTAGGGGATGGGGGGTGGGGGGGGTAGGTTTTTGGGGGGGTGGTGACGAGGGGACGGTCGGGTTGGGGTGGTGGAGGTGGTAGGGGTTCGAGGCACGAAATGATATTTACTAACGCAAAAAATTGCAACGGAAATATCATCATCTATCAAATATTTTTAATAAGAAACACAACACCTTGTGCTTTGATAAATTAAGCTCGGAGTTTAATGGAGCTATATACCCAATCATTTCCTACAAATTATATTGAGGTGCCATTCTATAAAGCTATGTCCATTTAGAATCTGGAAAAAAAATCATCTGTATCTCGGTATCGGATTGACGTACAAATAACGTTAATACATCAAAACAAAGGTAATTCACTGTACTTTAAGGAAAAAATATCAATACAAATCATTTCTCTTCGTTTCTAATGAAAATTCGCACTTTCTTCTTTATTCCTCCCATCAAACGCTGCACACCTTCGGAGTCAACTTCCTTGGCACATTTGTTCCACATTTTGGTCCTCTGAGTCGCGTTCCGAGCCGTTTTCGACTTTTCTTAAGCTTCCGCTTCATTATTGCCCAAAATCTCTCGATGGGCCGGAACTGCGGGCAGTTGGGTGGATTTATGTTTTTATCGATGAAATCTACGTTATTATCGCGGTACCACTGGATGACTTCCCGGCTGTAGTGGCAACTCGCCAAATCTGGCCAAAACTTCACGGGACCTTTATGGGCTTTAATGAAAGGTAGTACGCGGTTTTTGAGGCATTCTTCCTTGTACAGCTTCGAGTCCACCGTCTTATTCGTCACGATCCCTTGCTAAATCAGCATTTTTTTTTGGCAAATTTGTCCATAAAAGCAAACTTAAACTTCGCAGGAACATCTCCTCGTGCCGTCGCCATGTAGAATTTTTGGCCAGCTGTCCGAAATTCTTTTGACGTAGGTTTCATCGTCGATGAGCACGCATCCTTGGTACTTCGTCAAAACCTGCTGGTACAATTTTCGAGCTCGAGTTTTGGTGACGAAACTTTGCTTCAACGTTCTGTTTGGTAGCTTGGTGGCTCGATAAGAACGATATCCTGCTCGAAAACGAATTCTTCCAACGGTACTGCGAGCTGCAGTGTATTTTTTGTGCGATTTCATTATCTGATAGTCCAGGGTTTGCTCTGACGGTTCTCCACACCTTCTGGTTCAGCTTGCAGTCATATGTTCCACTACGACGCTTACCTTGGCACTCGATACACGCTCTTTCGCTCCCTGAAACGTTTGAGCACATCATACATGGTTGATTTGGCGATTTTCAACGTTTTTGCGATTTTTATTGCGGATCCAGTTGGATAATCAACGTGGATGTGCAGAATTTTTTCTCTTCTCTCGGCTTCCATTTGGAATAACTTTTGACTCACTGCACGAAACACCGGGAAATTTATACCACAGAAAGTGGGAGCCTAGGTAAACAAACCGCTGTAAGAGAATTCTTGCAGCGGTCACTTTCCGTGCCGCTGCAACACAATAAGTGATTCTGGATTCTAACTGGACAGAACTTTAATGAATCATTTAGAAATCTCTGAAATGAATTGCTCCATACAACCAATGTGGTCTATGAATTTTTTCCAAGTACCATGTTTGTCATAAATCAGTAATAGAAACTTCTAAAAGAGTGATTTTAGACATAAACAAGTTACTGCTATTCATTGTGATGAAGTGTACTGTTTGGTTCGTCTCAAACTCGCACCTTGAACCTCTCTTAGTCTCTTTGACAGCTCTGATGTTTGCAGATCCTATCTGGAATTTTTTTTGTGATTTCCTGAACCAGCTAAAATTTGCGAAAATTCTTCAGGTTTCACAATTTCAATAGTTAGGTACGAATGAAGCTATGGGTTTAAGTCTCTCTTTAAAAAAACAACAACAATTTCAATAGGTTAAAATACAAAACGCTTTACTTCGTGAAATTTCCAAAATCTAGAGAAGAAACCAAAATTGTCAATATAGACATGATATTTGTTTTGGTGGCATTCTCTGTGCGATAATAAGTCAATGGTCTATCATTTAACATATTTTTATCTAAACATACTTCTTGCTTCCCTTGCATTATTTCGCGAATGTATTATATTGAATCGTTAAAAAATGTTTAAAAAATAGCTACTTCAATATATTTCCTATGCCGCGTCATTGAAAATAGCTAAAGAATATAGTTACTATCCTCTCCGACTATTAATTTCTTCAGGTAGATACCAAATCACACAGAATGTCAGCCCTTCGCCGAACATTTCCAATCGTGTTTGCTTCTCCGATTTCGACAATTCGGTTCATTTTGATTTATCCATGAAGCAAGAGCTTCATGGAATCCCAGAGCATCATCGTCCTATGATTGCTCCGGTAATATTTGCTGCAAAGTTTGGCCAAGTTAATTCCACTAAATCGTTCTTCACTGACGGATCTTTGATAGAGGAGTCAGCAGGCTTTGGTATATTTAATGAAATTTATAGCGCCAATCGTAAACTTCAAGCTCCTTGTTCCGTATATGTCGCTGAATTAGCGGCAATACACTTTACGCTATAAATGGTTGCCTCATTAACACCGGATCAGTACTTCATTTTCACGGATAGTCTCAGTTCTATAGAGGCTATTCGCTCATTGAGGCCGGTAAAGCACTCCTCGTATTTTCTCATGAAAATACAGGAGCTTCTCAGTGCTTTATCTTCGCGTTATTTTATCATCACCTTTGTATGGGTCCCATCTCATTGTTCAATTCCGGGCAATGAGAAAGCGGACTCGCTTGCAAAGGTGGGCGCTATGGAAGGCGATATTTGTGATCGACAAATCGCCTTCAACGATTTTTTTCCTATTTTTCGTCAACAGTCACTCGTCAGCTGGCAGTATAAATGGAGTAAAGGAGATTTGGGGCGATGGCAACACTCTATCATCCCAAAGGTGTCGAAGAAATCCTGGTTTAAGGGGATGGATGTGGGTCGAGACTTCATTCGTGTCATGTCTCGCCTCATGTCCAATCATTATTCTTTGAACGCTCATTTATACCGGGTTGGGCTGAGCGACAGCAATCTCTGCGAGTGTGGACAAGGCTATCAGGACGCAGATCACGTTATTTGGTCTTGTGCTGAACATCGTGGAATCAGATCGGAGCTTTATGATTCCCTTCGGGCTCGAGGTAGACAACCCAATGTGCCAATTCGAGATATTTTGGCTGTACGTTATTTGGAGTACATGAAACTCATTTATGTGTTTTTGACTCACATTAGCCTTAGATTGTAGTTAGTTTAACCTGTATGTTTACTATAAGTTTTTTTTTATCTGTGTATGTGTTTTTTTTTCTTTTTCAAAAAAATTTCAAGTCAAAAGTAAACCATAATTTGTATAGTTATAAGTTTTTAGATAATTTAGAATTTAAATTTAATGTGTTATGTAAACCATACCTTAAATTCCCACCCTCTTTCCCATCCGTAATTTGTAATTCCTATTAACCTCGAGACGGCCGCGAGTAATCGGCTCTATCCTCCTAACTTTAGTTTTAAGATAAATGATGTAGGGAAGATGTACCTATATTAATCTCATCACTTTGCAATTCATCCTACCTGAATTAAAACGATATACACGTGACAAAATTAATTAGTAATGTTTGTTGTAGTTATTTAACGTAAGCAAACATTACTAGAAAACGAAACCGATCCTTCAACTGCCCAAGTGTTTGATTCATCGTAGGATGAATATAGGAACAATGAGATTAATATGGGGGCAGTAACCCTATATAAATATGAAAATTTGGCTCTGTAAAGTTGATTCGATTGAGCCTGTACAAATAAACGATTATTATAATAATAAGATACCAAATCCTCCCTATCTCCAACGGTTGCATGGGCGTGGCCAAGTGAGCGATCGAGGAGTGTCTTCGTGGAGATTATTGCGTGAAGAAACGTATCAGTAACTGGATCCGTTTCATGGTGGCATGTGATGTCTTCAACGAATTATTCTTCATCGTAGCTCCATCCACGAAATGTGCAAACTTCAATGCTAACGCTAATGCTGTGCTAATGCTAATTTTAAAGAGATGGGTGTAGAAGATGCATTGGTAATGTTTGAACATAACCATGGCTCTTTTGCGATGTCCAAGAAGAACCTTCGATGTCGATTAAGAGGGGTGTTGGCGGTCGTAGTAATCGGCGAATAACTGACCTTAACTTTGCAAAAAATAAGTTCTAATTATTCGTAAAGACTGTATTCGATGAAATTTGGACACACTCAATTGTTCGTAACTTTTTAGCGTGTGGGTAAAAATTATTGAAATTTTAACTGAATGTATTTCATTGTGTTCTGTCAATTGTGTAATGAGTTTCGTGAAAATCGGTCGAGTGATTTCAGCGATGGCTTCGAATGAAGAAATAGTGCGCCAACAAATTTTGGGCATTCACTTCGAAAACCCAAACGCTTCTCATCGATGGATCGGAAAACAGCTCGGAATCGCACATTCAACCGTATCTCATGTGATCAAAACGTTCAAGGACCGTAAGACAACCAACCGGAAAAATGGTAGTGGCAAAAAACGTGGCACATCAAATCCGGAGAAGGCCAGGATGGTATTGAACCAATTTAAGCGTTATCCCAACATTTCGATCAGGGATGTTGCGAAAAAGGCGAAAGTTTCAGTTTGTTTTGTGCAGAAAATAATGAAACGTTCTGGATTACATGTGTGCAAGGTCCAGAAGGCACCCAACCGGAGCGATAAACAGAACTCGGTGGCCAAAACTCGTGCAAGAAAACTGTTCAGGGAGTGGCTCACAAAACCGTTCTGCATTGTGATGGACGATGAGACCTACATTAAAGCCGACACCAAACAAGCCTTCTGCGGATGTGGCAAAATGAGTCAGCCCTTCATCACCTCTGGGACCGTCAACGAACAAATCTACAAGGACGAATGCCTCCAAAAACGACTTCTGCCCTTCTTGAGATCTCACGATGGCCCGACACTGTTTTGGCCGGATTTGGCATCTTGCCACTATGCCCGGCCCGTCTTAGACTGGTACAAAGATAATAATGTAGTTTTTGTACCAAAAGACGTCAACCCTCCAAACACCCGGGACTTCGCCCAATTAAAAAATTTTGGGCAATCATGAAGGCAAAGCTGGTTAAAACTCCAAAACTGATAGAAAATGAGCTTGAACTAAAGAAAGTGTGGTTAAAAGTAAGTAAGCAAGTCGGTCCTATCATTGCCCAAAATTTGATCAAATGGGTCAAGGCAAAGGTGCG
Organism: Aedes koreicus; assembly: GCA_024533555.2. Classification (NCBI taxonomy): domain Eukaryota; kingdom Metazoa; phylum Arthropoda; class Insecta; order Diptera; family Culicidae; genus Aedes; species Aedes koreicus. The sequence goes on from JAHHFK020001097.1 coordinate 116,919, forward strand.
GGCATTTGGGTTGGGAGAAGAGGTTCAATAAACCAATGATGTCAAAACTTAACCATTTAGTAGTACTTTATTTCCAGAAAGTTTGAAAAGAATCGAGCTCAAGGAAAATTTTTGGTGACCTATTTTGTGTGTCCGAATTTCATCGAATACAGTCTTTATTATAACCAGGGATGCCAATGTGCCAGTTTAAACTGGATTCTTCCAGTTTTTTTACGGGAGCCAGTCAAACAGTTAAATCTTCAAATCGTCCAGTTTTTTCCAGTTTTTTTTTTCACAACCATGTTTGCTTTACCCATTAATTGTAGGACATTTTTTTAAAATGTGGAAAGATTCCTATCCCCTTAAAAAGGTTGCTGTTTTATTAGCGTTTATAAATCAACATTCTCTATCTGTCAACTGCAACTGTTTGAAGTTTTATCGACGCACACTAGTGAATCATTTGAATTGAAGAAGTGTGAACAAGAGGGAAACAGATTAGTTGGGAAAAAAAAGATGATAAGTATCAAGAAACTGATAATGAATTCCGGGAACTTAGAAACATCGACTTTGATGATTTGAAGCATGAAAATGATGCCATGTTGCTTTGGGGAAAGGTTTTAGCATTGAAAAGATTTTATTTGCTTTTTTCAATCTACGGAACTTTATACCAAATTTATTAATTCTTCCTCATTTATCTGCGACGGTGAAAAGATTTTTTTTCATTTACAATATAAACAACACTTAAATTTCAAACAATTTTTAGACAAACATGATGAAGGGAATTTTGGCAACCAAAAATTTCAGGAAAAAATCAGGAAAAGGGAAGGTCCATTAATTATGTCACGCAGTAGGGGGGAGGGGGGTTTCGAGAAAACGTGACGATCCATACAAAAAAATTTGAAGGTCCATACAAAAAACGTGACAAGGGGGGGGGGGGGCTTACAAAAAGTCAATTTTTGCGTGACGTAATTAATGGACGTTCCCAAACTTAAAATAAATCAACACATAAAAGCCAAAGAACAGTGAATATTTGTTATTGTTATTTGGGTTAAGTTATATTTGTAATGTTTATATATTGACCAGGCGAACAAATAAATATATATTGTACTTTAAATTCAATTATAGTCTTGGTTGAGGTTTTATTTGTTAACACATAAATGATTAGGTCTGATTTTAAAATAACACCTAGAATGCTTTAAACATTTTCTAAAATCTATCGGAAACAAATGACTTGAAATATTATCTATTTTTCAGCTTGGAAAACATTGTGTCATTCCTCAACAAAAATGGCCGTGGAATGAATGTGGTACATGTTTAATACCACAGCAGATTCAAAGATCGAAACGTCATTTAGGTCAAGCGTTGTATAATTAATAAAATGTCCTTTGGGGGGGCAACTCCGGCGTAGTGGTTAACATCCATACCTCTCACGCCAAAGTCACGAGTTCAAATCTCACCTCCGCACAAGTTACGAAAATACCCAAAAAGGTATTTGAGTGACTACGACGGGAGATGAACCAGCCCAGGGCTGAATATCTCGATAAAAAAAAAGTCCTTTGTGGTTCCACGCATAATTAAAAACCATTCATTGACAATTCCCCATATTATGGATAACTATGTCCCATATTGTAGTGACAATAACCCTAAATTTGATAAGTATAAGTTAAAAGTATCCTTTACAGTTTTAACCATATGGCAGAAGCCAAATTATGCTGAATAGGCGGTTGTATTCGCTTTATTTTCGTTCTATTTTATGTCAAAATGTTGGGATATAATCCAGAATTAAAGATATCTTACAATGACAATATGGCATACAGTAACCATTGTGTTAGTGTAAAGAATGTTTAGTTAAAACCATTACAGAACAATTCCACATATTGTAACAATATATCTTACATACAACATATAAATTGTAATATGCGACAAAGGCTTTTTTTATTACGTAGGCTATTTCTTGATTTTTTTAGGATCCAGTTTTTTCCAGTTTTTTTTTTTTGAATTCTTACAGTTTTTTTCAAAAAAAATATTGGCAATGCTGATTATAAATCTCAACCAAGAAGGAAGTCAATAGAAGAGCTTATTAGCCGATAACCCAGTAGCTCGTTTCAATTTTAAAACTTAGATCTGGTGAGTTAACGGCTAATTAGTTTTTGTTATTGACTTACTCCTTGGTCTAGAGTTGTAATACGAATAATAAGAAAAGAGACAGCAAGGACCGATTACTATGATCGCCTGCAATAAATATTTAATAAAGAAAAAACCTCATAAACAGTATTACATATTATTAGTAATTTTCATTCGGTTCTTTTTATTAACAAAACAAAAATTTCTTTTTTTTTAGTATGCGATGTTCAGGAGTGTGATGCCTTTTTAATGCAACGTCATCTTTTTCCTGGTATTAATATTTGATTATAAATAACCTAGTTCTAAATTAAATAAGATTCTGTCTAGGTTGAAAGCGTTTAATACAAGTATTTCATTGTCAAAAATGTTCGTGCTAGTGGATATATATGGACTTGTCACATTCAGCAAATGTTATGGAATTAAAAATTATCACCATGGCAGTATACTAAGCTGTCTGTCGAACCATGCTTGTTATTGATTTATATTACGTTCATTGTTGTACTCGAACGAGGATGTTCTACATGTTCTACGACGCTATGCAACTCGGCCATTGACATTTGTTACGGATACTTTTTTAAAGTTTGATTCGCAAACACGGTTGAAATGGAATGTGTACAGGACATTCTAGCACTAATAAAATGCATTTAAAATAAATAAAGGAAACATAAACAATATTTCTGAGTGAATAAAACTGCACCTATACTGAAAACCACAATAACAAAAATCGATACCCATCCGGCTTCATAGGACAGCGAACGACCAAGAAAAACACCTTATATTTTCATACAGGAAATTTTTGTTGTTTATCAATTCGTTTTCTTTGGTCGTCTCCCCCATCTTAGGTTCAAACTTATCGATTTTCCGGTTCTTTCGATGTGCTGTGCGCACCAAATGGAAAAAAAGGCATTCGTTTTACCCAGGCATTATTCCCTTCAAATTTTTCGCCTTTCCTTTTCGTGTTAAATATACTTACATCAAATTTCGAACATCCTTGGGGCGGAACAGCATAAATGGGGTCAGTATCAATGAGTTGATCATGACCACGAAATAGTAAACGAAGAATTTAAAAAAGTACCGAAATTTGTGGGACGTTTCGTAGAATATGGGCAACAGTATGATGCCGCAGATGAGGAAAATTTCATAATAGCTAGTCATCATTTTCCTTTTTGGCGTGGAAAATTAACTGTAGGAGCAGGACACTTAACTTCGCTCTTTTCACTCTTCTATTGACACAACCGACAACCCACTCTATGCACCACCACCTTATTATTGAATTAAAGCCAATTTGGCACGGCGGAAATTGCGACACTAAACAACGACAACGACCGAACCGATTCTGGATCTGATTATGCAAACTTCTTGACCGATGACTGGAGGCTCGATTACAAGCACAATGTGGGGGCAGGTACTTATTACAATCTGTCTGGAAAGCCGTTGAGAGGGAGCATGCACCAGCAAAAGAGAAGAAGTAACAATATTATTTCTACTATGCTGTTTCACCGGACCGAAACACTCCCGGCACACGCACGATGCGAACCAAGATACCGCCAAATGCTGACTGCCGTAGAAAGAATTTATTTACAGATGCTTTATTTTCACTCGATTCGTTCCTGCAGCTTTGCTCTCGATTCTGATGCGAGTCGCTCTCATTTCATTCGTCCTTTTCGTTGAAACATTCTCTCTGCTTTCCGTGGCGTGCAAGTATACGTATATATGTACCCATATTTAAGCTTTTGTAACGCTATATTCGTTTGCTGCATGGGCACATTGCGCTTTGAAATACGCTTATTCGAAGATCCCAAAATATCTGCATGTTACTTCTCTGCGTGAAATTAACGTGGCAGACAATCGGATCTCTCTTTGTATGCCTTATAATTTTTGTATGGTGTCTATATGTGTGGTGCACCATCAGTACTATCATCAATCAGCATCAATCAAAAGGAAACTACACGGTGGAATAAAAGTACTCATAAATGGGTGTTTTTTCACCCACCTTCGAAATAAGTGGACTAACCCACAAGGTGGGTAAAAGGATTGTACCCATATGTGGGAGCAAGGTCTGTACGTCTAAATGGATGTTTACTTTTCACCCATCTTCTCGAAGCCAGAATTTGGTCTAATGGGTTAAAAGTACTCATCAAATCAAAATACGCACATTTTTTTTATAGATAAGTAAAAGTTTACCGAATTCTCAACAGCTGAACGTTCGGTAATCCGATTTAACGGATTTCGTTGAAATTTTACAGATATCTTTTAAAAATTTGCCGGATTTCAGTAAAATTTTACCGAAATCCGTTAAATTGGTTACCAAACGTTCAGTTGTTGAGAATTCGGTAAAATTTTACAGATTTCTGTAAAAAAAATCTGAGTGTGTAGATTAAATACTATTTTCAAAATTGTTCAGAAAAATCTTATAAAATTGAGAAAGAAATTAGCACATTGTATTTAATGATATTTTATTTGAGCAATTATAGGGTAACGGGATGTAATGTCAGCCTAGCTTCTTGATTCGGCCTATGTACCAAAAATGACATTAATTCGTCGAAAATCAACAAAATTATATTCCTATCAGGATGACCGATTTATTTCAAAGCAATTGATTCATAATTGATCAATTAATAATTGTTCACTTCCGCGTCATTTTCGATTTCCTCAACTTTTCAGACAATATGACTTTACTGGTTAAGCTGAACAGATTATCTACACGATCTTCGAATGATCTTAATTTGCAGAAATTGAACCTATAAAACGAATAATACAGCCTAGATGTACAGAAAATAATCACACGTTATAAACTAACATGTCACATAGGTACAATAACGATGATTTAACAAGAAAACCATAGACCCAATGTTAGGAACATATTTTTTTCCACGTTCCCAACTATGGCCTGTTATAAGGAAAGCGTAGTAAAAATATTGTTATTGGTAAAATTTACAATAAAAATGTCTATGTTTCGGTTGAAAGTTTTCCATATGGGTCATCTTAACACAAACTAAAGGAACAAAATCTGTGTAGAGTCAAATATAATGTTTTGATTATCAAATGGTCGCTAAATCATATGTAAAAATCACTTAAGTGTTTCTTAGCAGTTTTAGTATAGTTTGATTTATGAAATTGTTTGTTGGGTAGAGCGAATACAGCTGGAAACGCATTGAATCAGAAAATCAGAAAAAAAAATCGTACGAAGACAACATTTAATAGACCGACATTACATCCTTATCCCTCGAAAGTTTCTGACTTTATAAAATGAGTTGTGTAACTTTTCGTGATACATACTACCAAATGGCATATTGAACATATCTAAGCAAATGTATAACAAGTTAAATATCGCGTCCAGCTCAAATACTTTATGAGTTATAGTAAAAAATGTAATCGATTGTTGCATATTAGGCTGAGTCAAGGGACACATACCCAACATCGAGAAAAAATTAAACATTTATGTACTACATAATTATAAAAATGTTTTTTTCTATTAGTAGAATCACTTTCCTTCTAGCTTCCGGAAACTTTTTGGATCCAGTTTATCCCTTAGCATCCCATTGAACTTGAAATTTTAATCCCGAAATCAGAGCTGAAAAGAAGATTTACCACCAAACTACCAGAAAATGGCCATTGGAAAGACTTGAAATTTATACCGGAAAACCTCTTGCAGCCTGCTGGTCCTCAGCATCGGATGATACTTGAACGCAATCTACGATGAACTGCATCAGAACTCGACTTACAATGCGACGTGTTCTAGCCATAGCGCATGAATTTTTTTATCAAAACTAGTGAAGAACATCAATCAAACAAAATTCAAACAACAGAATCTATGTAAACTTTGGATATGCTATGAGCTTGATGATGAGGTAATTTGTTTTTGAGCTATTAATCACTGCATTCGAGCACTTTAAATGACGTTATTCTACCACTCGAATTTTGAAATAAAACAATAAATTAAGAATACTAGTCTTTCCATTCATATCGAAGTAGAGATCACTAGCAAAAAAATGTAACTGGATATATTTGTTATAATTATAGTTAAACAAATTAGAGTATTTTGTATTTACACTGCACTGCCTATGGCTTCCTAGAATCTGAAAATCTGCCGAAAGGCCTCAGAATGCAAGCCATTTCTGCCTTATATTATCTTTCTTTGGAAACCGGAAGAAACCCACAGAATTCACTTCACATCGCGAGTTATTGCCACAATTTTGCTCCAAACAATTCATTTTTTACACGGCACTTTTCACTATGCTTTTTAATGAATATCTTCAAACGGAATCAAAACAAACTACCAACATCGAAACCGAATCTTTTTTTTAGACTATTGCGCTGTTTACTTCAAGTTTGTACAAATACAAGTGGTGCCAGATCAATTGCTCAAATTTATGACATTTTTCAGAGTTGGCAGATTGTATGATTTTGCGTTGTCCGGTCTATATACAGTGTCTATAGTTTTCACGAGTCTCGTTGATCAGATGCACACTAATTTCGTCTTTATAAATTACACCACAGATGCACCTAAAAAACTCCACAAGCTTACACCAAGATCCAAATAATGCAAACCCTACACGATTAGAAAATTTTACAGTATTCGGTAATTTTTGAACGAACTTTCAACAGCTGAACGTTCGGTAATCCAATTTAACGGATTTCGGTAAAATTTGACAAGTTCCGGTATTTTTTTTACCGGAATACCGGAATAAACTTTCACCGAGATCCGGTAAATCGGATTACCGAACGTTCAGCTGTTGAAAGTTCGGTAAAAAAATACCGAATACTGTAAAAAAATCTAAGTGTGTATATCACTATCAAGAAAGATCAACATCAAGCTTCACCAATGAAGCAGAGAGCAGATATGCGTAGATAAAAAAAATCCCAACCTCTCTCTTTGTTGCACGCCATATACCTACTAGAATACTAGATGCAAGTGAATTTCCCGTAACATCTTGGATAGCCAGCATTATTCACTCAATAATGAAACCCATATGCTGCTTAAGTGGTACTCACTCACATGCGAATGGTTTCCTCTTTGTAGAGCCGTAAAAACCACAGCGACCAATTAGAGGAATATTGTGGTAGAATGGCTTCCTCACCAATCAAATAAAGTTCATTTTATAGAATGAAGAGATAAAACCGCTATTGCAAAAAACACACACATTCTTTCTCCTGTGGTAACAATAGGTGGATGATAAATAGCGGCTTTATTTTTTTTTTGCTCTTCTCTCTTGTGTAGAGAACTATTGGCTGTCAATTGTGAAATTGCTCATGAATCAACAAAATCATAGACTCAATGTCAGAGACACATTATTTCCTATGTTCCTTACTATGGCCTAATGCATTTATTACAAAGTAAAATGTTGATATTGATATTTTTGATATTTTTTTCGATGGAAATGTATGAGTGAAATCTATATAGTAAGATCATTAATGTTTTGAAATGGAATGACGATTGAACATATGTGAAAATCATTTAGATGTGCTTAAGTCGTTTTAAGTTGATTTGATTTGTGAAATCTGGTACTCAGTATCCCGAAAATAGCTTTAAATGGAATACCCGAATAGATTATAAAAATAACCTTCACGACAATTCTATTGAACAAGAATCCTCGATGATGAGATGAAGTTCTTCTTCTTCTTCTTTTAGCATTTCAAGCTTATTGCTTTCATTATTAGCTTATTGCTTGCTCTCAACTTAGTGTTCTAAATGCACTTCCACAGTTATTAACTGAGAGCTTTCGATGCCAAGTACCATTTTTGCATTAGTATGAATGTGTGTACAATCATACGCTATGCCCAGGGAGTCGAGAAATTTTCCTTAACGAAAAATTCCTAGACCATACCGGGAATCGAACCCAGCCACCTCCAGAATGGTGCCCTGATAAATTTCGTATGGTTATTTTTCTTAACGACCTATTTGGGGTATCATAAAAACCATTAAAGAAATGGTTGGAGGATTTGTTATATCGTTCGTTTAAGGTAATTTTTTATCAGGGTGTTGCTTTGTAGCTGCGCCTTTACCGACTGAGCTAAAGGAGGACCCACATTGAGATGAAGTTGCATCCTCGAATAGACCCAATATGGGCCCATAGACCGACATTGAAATAAAATTAGTTAGTTAACTTTCCATGGTTAAGAATGGTGGATATGTAAAGCATTTTTAAGCAAAGATACGACTATTTGAATATCTTTTCCAGCTCTTCACTTCATGAGTTATAATTAAAATTGTAATCAATCGTTGCATAGTAGGCTTACCTAAGTAACAATTTTAGTTTTATTCCAGCTGTATAGCACACCTCCCGGCATTGTTGATAAGACTACATTCAAAACGGTTTTGTCTACCAACACCTCCTCTATGCTTCTTTAAAGCCGAAATTTGTACAAAATGACCCACTCTTTAGACGGTTCTGAAAACAAGTTAATAAAACCTTTATAAGAACATAAAGATTTTGAAATATTATTCATTTATAGGTACATTTCTAAACTTCTTAGAAAACATCGAAGACATCTAAGAGTTATACATCTCATCTAATTCTTATGAAACATTCTTCGTTTCATACTGGTCATACATCTCGTTTAGTGAATAAATAATAATACGTGGTGTTTGGCGTTATATCATCAATTTGAATCGCAAAACAATGGCAAAACAACAATAGGTTATCTAAGTTTCCAAAAACATATGGATTTTTGCAGCTCATGAGAAAAACATGATTTGCTTAGAACATATATTTTTTTCTTGCTCATAGCCTTTTATTTTGATTTTGAAAACATGTTTTATGGCAAAATAATTATTTTACCTTACATTACTTCGGTTAATTGTTGACAATTCACTTCCGTGCAAAAGCTTTCCGAGATGTAAAAGGATGGTGCTCTTTCATAATATAATCATACTCTTATTTGATTAATTAAAAATAGTTGTTGAGCACTAATTTTTTTTTAAATCGATTTTTTTTCCTCTGTTCGGGACATAAACCACTGCGACCAGTAATTTGATCTATTGTATTGTATCCTTTGTTTAGTGCATGTCGAGTTACTTCATCACTATTGAGAAATGATGAAGTATTCGGTTTTGTTACAGTTGTCATTGTTTGTTTTGTTGGCAATGAATCGAGTTTTATTGAAAGTTTCCGCTATTTAGACCCTTTGTGAGCGACAGTACTCTTCAAAAGCGCGCCCCTTTATCGGTCAAAACCAGATTCATTGCAAACAATACAAACAATGACTCCGATACTGAGCATGCATCAGAACCCTAGTCATAACCAATTCAAACTATAGAACATCAAATAGAAAAATGAGAATTCACATAAATGACTAAAGGACTAACAACCCTGTTTCCCTTATTCCAATCCGAGTATTGTCACTTTTCACAAGACATAAAATGTAATAAGGACTAACATATGTTCCTTTGATTACAAAAACAAATATGTTCCCTAGTTTAAATTAATTCAGACTAGGGTTCGGTGGTAGATCTGATACCCCGTAACGCACCACGAAAAGGTGATCTACCAGCGTTACGGGTCATATGAAATTCGATTACATTTTAAATGCATATTACAGAAATACAATAAACTACTCATAAAATCCATAGCTATTGTACCCACATAATTTCATTAGAACAGTACACTAGGCTGCATATATGTTTCATGTGCGAAAGTAACTGGTTCAATGTGCCGTGCACATTTATTAAATATGTACTTTCTTATAAGTGTAATAAGCCGGATACAACAACAACCTATACAACGTGATATAGATTATCTTGAAATCAAATTTCATACGTATTATTTCCAGTGAAAACTAGATGTGTGACTGTAGATATCAAGAAAGGATACATTAAGTAATTTTGGTTGTAATGTGAACGGATTATAACTATAGGGTTGTACCCCGTTCGCACTACAACCTATATTACTTGATATGTGATTATTTCCAGTCAAAACTAGATGTATAATGCTTATAAGGTATAACTTATATGTAATAATAGCTGTCTACTCAAATCACCGCTATCCCAAAATTAAATAATCATTGAGTGGTTTTTGTTTCCTGCAGGGACCTGGCAACCCTATCCTATTTACTAGCTTTTGACAGTATGCAACATATCGTGGGCCTTATTTGAATAAGGCCCATCTGACGTCTGTTACTACAGGTACGAAAGCCAGTATTGTTTACAAACAATGCATCTTTTGACATTTGGTTGTAAGAGGTGTTGGTTACAGCAAAATGACAGCTTGCCAGATCCCTGGTTTCCTGTATATACCGAGTTCTAAACTTACTCATTAAATTTTGCTGTTTGGGTGCATTGTACTAATCAGCGTGTTTCACCTCCTCACTGTGATGAAAATATTTTGACAGTCTTCCGACCGATCATCGTAGATTAAAAATCTCTGAGTACTTTCAACCATCGAACTGGTGTGTGTTCCGAAAATGGCAGCGCTCATCAAAGGATTAAAGTTAGCCAGCCAAATATCCTCCAAAAATCCAGCCTTATTCGCATTGGCTGCGCGAAACGCTCGTACGTATGATTTGTTAAATAATGATTTGTGCATTGCAGTATTTTTGGCGAAATAGTTGGTTGAAAATAGAATCATTGCTTACGATTCATCTTTACGTAACATCAAGAATCGTTTGCCTGCTACTGTCAAAAATAATCGAATAGCTCTCAGCGATTGATGAGATTTTTATTCCCTAGTTCGACTTTGTTTACGTTTCTAATCTAATTTTCACTTTATATTTTCTCACAGACGGCTGGAACAAAGACTTCAAAGCGGGAAAATATCCGGAAACGGATAAGGAACGTGATGCGGCTGCTCGGAAATATGGCCTCCACCCATCGGAATATCAAACGTACCCAAACGATGGCACTGGCATCGGAGACTATCCGAAGTTGCCGGACGTACCAGTAGAAGCGCGTGATCCCTACTATCCATACGATTTTCCTGAACTGAAGAGAAATCTGCACGATACGGTATGGACAAAGAGGTGGCTCTTGGATACGGTTGTTCAATGACGGTTTGATTCGTTTTAGCTCCATGCAGAAACACCCCTCTGGTCCGAGGATCGTTTCGGTACCGCCGAGCCGACACGCTTCTCGATGAAGTTTTATTGGCTATCGTTCGCGGGTGTTATGGCTGGATGTTTTGCCGTATACTATTGGCTAGAAAACTACAGAATGTTCCGACCAGTGGTAGCCAAGCAGTATCCGCGCGATGGCACCCACTATTCATTCGAGACAAAGTAAACAGTAGCGAGGCGAATTGAATCAAGTTGAGATCGTTAAACTGCATAACACTACCGATTGTTTCCAATAATAGTGCAACATGTCATTTGGATGGTTGATAAATTACATTGTAGGTTGTCGGAAGAGTGCACTCGTGCATGTCGTTCTGCCATGATGCTAAAATATGTAAATAAATTGGTGGAAAAGGAACTTGTTTGCAACAAAGAAGATCGATGACAAAATATTCCAAATTGTGAGCGAACTGTGTAGCTATTTTTGCCTATTCAGCCTCTTGTGCCTATCTATTAGCATAGACTGAATTTCAAAATTGTATGCATCAAGTTATTTGGTCTGATGTTAAGTCTAACTGACAGGTTGTCGTTTAAAAACTTTTATAATAAATAAATGCATTTGGACACTTGCATACAAACTTTAACCCGCTTAGAAACTGGGTAAATGTTGACCGATTTGCCTCGAATTTCAACCAGAGGTTCTGGGTGGGATTGGAAATAAGTGCTCTGTGATTCGCTGGATACTCATTTTTTCCGGAAGCATGTCAAAACTAGAGTCCCTATAAAGAGTCACGCAAAGAGAAACATGAAACACCTATTTCGATTAGTTCTCATTTTGCGTGCATGTACATTTCAGATGGGCTGCTAACAACAGTTCAGAGCTTGTACCAGCTACGCTATTGTACTTACCTTACCAATCAGACTAAGGCCGGTGTGGCCTCTGCTGTACACAGAAGTTGTTTCCATTGTAATCGGTCCATGGCTGTACCTCGCCAGCCTCGCTGCCTTCGGAGGGTCCGCAGGTCGCCTTCTACTTGATCAATCCACCTTGCTCGTTGCGCGCCTCTTCTTGTTGTACCTGTCGGTTCGTTTACGAGAACCATTTTCACAGGGCTGTCGTCCGACATTCTTATGACATGCCCAGCCCATCGTAGTCGACCGATTTTTGCGATGTGTACGATGGGAGGTTCTCCCAGCAACTGGTGCAATTCGTGGTTCATTCGCCTCCTCCACGTTCCGTCTTCCATCTGCACGCCACCGTAGATCGTACGCAGCACCTTCCGTTCAAAGACTCTAAGGGCGCGTTGGTCCAACCCTACGCTATTGTGCGACCTGGTTTATGCTATGTACATTTCAGGTGGGCTGCTCGATAGGTAGATTTGGTTGCACTCTTGGCGCGGCCCTTTAAAGAGACAGCCAAAACGACTGTTTTCTCAAAAATGTCTGTCAAGAAACCCTCCGTTTCAACATCCGAACATGGTGCAATTTGAAAACGAATAACTTTTTAAACGAACTTTTTAAAGTGTGAGAAAAGTGCTTCTCGAGATCCATTTTAGTTTATGTTAAATTAAAAAAAAAACAAAGGCAAATTTTTTTGTGTGGGTGAATCATCGTACATGAATAATTTGGGTTGTGTTTCCTTTTGTCAGATAGCCCGTTTTCTTGGGTTTCGCGAAAATAATGGAATAAACTAATGCACAGAAAAAGCTAACCTCACTTTTCACCATGAGAGTATAAAAGATAGAAACAGCCATCGTATTCTCCGACCTTTTTTCTCTCACACGAATTTCTGAACACAAGGGCACCAGTATCTGTCAAATCTGAGGTGTGACGTCACTGTGATTTGGACCATACTGTCTGTTACATCAAAGTTTCTATCTAACATAGTCGTTTTTTCTTCTTTTTAATTTAGAAAGGAACTTTCTGCCGATAAGTAGTACCAACAATAAATAAAAACTAGCGATTTTAAATTTGCTCACTGCTGGCAACCCCATTGATCTCAAGTAACCTTGTACCTTGCAATACATTCTTGCGCTTTTCGGTATCAAAATCGTTGTTATTGTTTTGATTCGCTGTGTTATTATTATACAGGTTATCTAGGTTGTTCGTTGTGAGTTATGTTTAGAGGTGATTCATTAAACTTGGGACCGAAGAGCTGGTACTTTCGGTGCCAAGAACTATACCCATTTTCTTCTTGACTACAAAGAGGCAAATTTGATAGTAAATTTTACCATTATTGGGGGTTACGATGACTATTGCAGCATACTGATTTTGAACCAACTATATTATTTCTTATAATAAATATATAATCTATATGATCATGGTCAAAACGGCAATTAAAATAGTTGATTCAACATTTATCATAATGTCGGAATAGCCCTTGTTACCATGATCATAGTCAAAAATGCCATGAACGTGGTAAATTCGTCCATTTTCATGGTTATTGTTACCATTATATGAAACAGTCATCTTCACTCAGCCAAATTAGCTTAAGAATTTCGTAAGGTTGAACTTATGAACGATGCTTTAAATTTCATAAGGTTGACTTATAAATGGATTATGTTTTACACGACGTTGTTCTTGTTGGCCTTTAAGCTTTCCTATTTACAAATGGTGATATATACTAGTAGTCAAGTCACTGAACCCATAACCTCAACGTTCAAGGTTCGAATCCAGGTTGCTCCATATTTTTAATTTTTTCAACATCATTATATTTCATAAGGTAAATTGATGAAATTCATAACGATTTCTTGTAGCAAATAATCATAATGCAATCTTATGAATATCGAAAGTTTAATTCGCTGATTGTTGACCATGATTTAATTGTCGGTATAACGATAGAATTTTTCTCAGAGTACACAGAGAGGAATTTGATGGTCAATTTTACCATTATTGGGGGTTAGGATGACTATTGCAGTATAGTGATTTTGAACCGACTATGATCATGGTCAAAACTACCATTAAAAATAGTTGATGCAACATTTTCCATAATGTTGGAATAGTCCTTGTTACCATGATCATAGTCAAAAATGCCATGAACGTGGTGAATTCTACCATTTTCATGGTTATTGAAACCATTATATGGGATAGTCATCCTGACCATGATTTAATTGTCGGTACAACGATGAAATTTTTCTCAGAGTAGGCGATCTGAAACAAACTCTGAGAAAAATTCTATCGTTATACCGACAATTAAATCATGGTCAAGATGACTATTGCATATAATGGTTACAATAACCATAAAAAAGGACGAATTTACCACGTTCATGGTATTCTTGACTATGATCGTGATAACAAGGAGTATTCCGACATTATGGTAAATGTTGAATCAACTATTTTTAATGGTCGTTTTGACCATGCTCATAGTCGGTTCAAAATCACTTTACAGCAATAGTCATCTTAATTGGAGGAATAATGCACTCAGCGAGATAAACTTTCGATATTCATAAGATTGCATTATGATTATTTGCTATAAGAAAACAGTATGAATTTCATAAATTTGCCTTATGAAATATAATGATGTTGAAAAAATTAAAAATATGGAGCAATCTAGATTTGAACCCAGAACATTGAGGTTATGGGTCGAGTGACTTGACCACTAGTATATATCAACACTTGTAAATAGGAAAGCTTAAAGGCGAACAAGAACAACGTACGTTTGCCATAATGTCGGAATAGTGATTGATTACATGATCATAGTCAAAAATGCCATGGTCGTGGTAGGTTCGACCATCTTCATGGCTTCGTGTTACCATTATATGCGATATCATCCTGACCATGATTTAATTGTCGTACAACGATGAAACTTTTCTCAGAGATTGTTATCACGGTAGGTTTTTCTGCGTGATATTTCAAAAATCTTCACTAGAGTTCCACTGTTGGTTCCACCGTTTCAAGCCGGTTCCGTGAATGCGTGGCACATTTCAATTACTCTGAAAAAATTCTATCGTTATACCGACAATTAAATCATGGTCAAGATGACTATTGCATATAATGGTTACAATAATCACGAAAATGGACGAATTTACCACGGTCATGGCTTTCTTGACGATGATCATGGTAACAAGGACTATTCCGACATTATGGTAAATGTTGAATCAACTATTAAATCGACCATTAAATCGTTTTGACCATGATTTTGAACCGACTATGATCATGGTCAAACCGACCATTAAAAATAGTTGATCCAATATTTGCCATAATGTCAGAATAGTCCTTGTTACCATGATCATAGTCAAAAATGCCATGAACGTGGTGAATTCGACCATTTTCATAATTATTGTAACCATTATATGCTTTAGTCATCCTGACCATGATTTAATTGTCGGTACAACGATGAAATTTTTCTCAGAGTATGACGGCCCGCCAGTTCCCTGCCCCCTGCTGAAAAGACCATTATTCTCGGCTCTCAGTCACATGTTCAGCACACTATACACAACATGTTTGTGCCCTCGCAGCATGAATCATATTTTAGTACAACACCCACTCAGGGAACGTTGTGGGAAACGAAACTTGTCAAACGAAAAACAGAAGCGGAGTAAAAAAGAAGTAAAAGACGAAAACCGAAAGGAGCCACCAAAGAGGAGAGTGCAAAAAGAAAGGAATTCCGAATCCAAGCTGTCACCGAAATTCAAAGATTCTACCTAAATTGGCCGAAAAATAGTGAGAATCCCCCGTTTGACCGGTTCCGATCGTAGCGCGAAAGTAAGCGAACCCGGTCGACGTGAAAATCGCTCCGCGAATGCTCTTGAAAGCGGGAAATTTACAATTAAGTGAAACGCCAAAAACCAATTACCTGGGAGAGATAGCCGTGCTCTGCTGCTTGTGTTTTGAATGACCAGTTGCATCGGCGGAGGGTATGGTAAGTTTTAGTGGTTTCCTACTGTTATTCTACCGAATAGTTGAGCAAAGTTTGAACGTTTCCAGATGGCCCCTTAGGTGGAATGCATTGCGATTACTTACCGCCGTCGCACCAGCAACAGCAGCAGCCTCAAGTCGGAAGAAGAGGTATGCCGAAAAAATCGGAACCGGGTGAAATTACTGGACCGGGTAGTCGTAGTAAGAAGATGAACAAATTGGAAACGGCTGGCGGACCAGTACAACAACAGCAGCAACATACAACGGGAGGACCAGGTGGGGACAACGATTTGATGAGCAGCTTCGGGCTGAAAGAAGATAATTCACCGATTATGAAAGGAGGAGCTCCGGGCAACGGACCAAAATCTTCAGACTCGTGCAGTATAAACAGTAGTGTGGCAAACAGTGGACCAGGAATTGACACGATGTCCAAAATGGGTCCCGGTGGAGGTCCGGACGGTCATCCGGATGGTGGTAAAATGAATCAAGGAATTCCGGGAATGATGTCGAATAAACCATCGAATAAGCTAGAGTATACGCAGCAGCAGAGTCAAATTTTCGTATTTAGCACGGGCTTGGCGAACAAGGGAGCGGAAGCTGTGATGAGTGGGCACTTCAATTCGATTATTGCATATCATTGCGCTCAGATGCAGAAACAGAATCGACTGGGACCGTGCGGGCCAGATGATGGAGTAGGAGGGGCAATGTCTCCATGGATGGATCACGGACACGGTTCACCTGATCATCATATGCGGATGAATGCCGGTCCCGGAGGCCCTCCGGATGGGGTAAAGAAATCAGCCACCATTCATCACACGCCGAATTCCTGTTTAGAAAATGACAACTCGGTGCCAATGTTTGCAAACGAACATCACATGGGACGAATGGGCCCCGGACCCGATGGAGGTCCAATGGGTGGAAAGAAGTCAGCCACAATTCACCATACCCCAAATCCGTGTATGGATCAAGATGGATCGCTTCCAATGTACCCAAATGATGGTCACCATATGCGTATGTCAGGACCCGATGGAATGTCCAAGCCTTCGACGATACATCATACTCCAAATTCTTGTCTTGATGGGTCTGATCAAACAGGTGATCACTCTGGAGGTCCTGGTGGGCACCAAGGACCAGTAATGAAAATGGAAAATCCATCCCCAGGAGGACCCGGTGGCCCTGGCCCTGGAAGTGGTGGAGGTCATTCCAGTTCGACTATCATAGATCAGATGAATTCACTGGTGGCTTCTCTACCCTTGATGAAAGGAGGAAACGTTCTCTCACAATCTCGAGCTCACCCTCAGCCTTCGTTGCAAGGCGTGAAAGTACCGGATGAGAACCTCACTCCTCAGCAGCGACAACATCGGGAGCAGCAATTGGCCACAATTCGGCAAATGCAGAAAATGTTCTTCCCCGAACAGCGTGGTATGATGGACCCACATGGTATGGGGATGAGGCCTCAGTTTAGAGGTGGAATGCCATGTCCAGACTTCGGAGGTCCACCAAATCGACCAATAAATCCGGCTTTCATGAACACTCCTCTAGGGGCAAATGGTCCAATGGGTCCTGATGGACCTGGGCCCGGTATGATCAACGAACAGATTCCTCCAATGCAATACAACAAACCTGGGATGATGAATCCCGGAATGTATATGGGTGGTCCAGGTGGAGGGCCGATGGGACCAATGGGTGGTCCTATGGGTCCAGGAGGTGGCGGTCCTATGGGGCCTGGAGGTCCCATGGGTCCAATGGGTCCTGGTGGTCCAATGAATCGTATGTACAAACAAGATCCAGATCCTATATTTCCCCCGATGAGTGAAATTGGGGGATATAACAACATGAACAATCACGGCGGACCGGGACCTGGTCCAGGAATGTTTAATCCTGGTATGCAACGAATGGGAGTCCCTGGAGGTCCTGGTCCAGGTGGGCCTGGAGGTCCAAACATGATGCCCAAGATGTCCGATCAAGGTGGACCACTGCCGCATTCTCCCCTCGTTGACGATGTTGACCCTCTGAAAGCCGGAGGACCTCACCAGATGATGCTTCCGAATGCACCTCAAAATCAACAGCAGCAGCAACAGCAACCAGGAACGCCAGGAGCGAATGGCCCAGGTGGCAGCAATGGAACTCCCAACCCGCAAGGTGCTCAAAACTCAACCAATAATGGCAAATCGAAGGAACAGTCCGTTTCACCGGAACACCATCAGCAACAGCAACAGCAAGGTGGGCCTGGTAGCCAGCAAGGACCATTGACACCTCAGACGCCCCAGGGCGGACATCTGACTCCAGGTGGGGCCGGTGGACCCCTTACGCCCCAAACATCAATGGCCAACACCTAAGGGTAAGTAAGTTGCAAATGAATAATTTTCTTCTGAAAATCTGCCTTATGAGAAAAAACACAAACCCTTCGGGTCGGGTCTGGAATGGGAGTACGAAACGGATAAGTAATAAAACAAAGAAACTTCACGCAGACTCAGCAATGCGGTCATGTGCGGTTGAATCTTTGAGCATGCGTGGCAGGAGCGAGAGCATAAAGCAAGCAAAATAGTTAAGTGACAAAAAGTGGTTAGGTAAAACAAGCAAAAAAAAAAAAATAAAAAAAATATCGAAGGACAACTAAAGTGTACATGTATAAGCTAATTTTTTTTCTATTTTATCATTGAACAAAATTGCCCTTTTTGGTGTTTATTTTATGTATTTTGGGAAATAGTACCATTTAGTTGGACGAATCAAACAATAATTACATTTTACAACAATTAGATTGTGTAGCTAACGTTCAGACACCAAAGCGGTGGAAAAGCCCCTTTTTGAGCCCAATTTTCTTTTCAATTTTATGTTTATCCTTAATTTGGATCTGTCAGCTCCCAAATGCAGCGTTTTCGATTGATTACATAAATAAGACTAACACAGAAAGTGAAAGTAATAATTAACAGTTAAATAAAAAGTGTAATAATTTTAAAGATGAAGAAGCTCGTAGGGATTTGCCGGTGGTGAATATCACAGGTCCGATATGTGTTGGTATTATAAGTAAAGTAACGGTAAAGTATAATGAGTTATTACGTAACGCAAGAAACCGTTCTATAATTATTATCTACTTTTTTCGCATAAGGAAGGCTTTATACAGTTGAAAAAAAAATCTCGGCGAAATTTTAAACGTACGGTAAAACAGAACAAAATGAACGCTCGAAACGCTGATGTAAATCCCTGGAGTGCACAGAGAACCAACGAAAAAACCAATCCAACAAAAGTAAAAAAAAAACGTTCCGGTTCGTGAGCCGTCTGTGGAAAAGAACAGTGCTAGTGCTGTTGCAGTGTTATTTTAGGAAGGACTTAAACCAGAAACTAGAATAATACGCACAAGGGCGAAAACATACGCCTACCTTTTATTTTCCCCTGGGTTAACAGACAGCGTGGAGTTAAAATTTTAGGGATTTCCTAACTTTGACAGTTGATTGCGGCCATATTGTTGAAGCAACAAGTGTCAAATTAGCTTTCATTTATTCAGTGTGTCTTGCCAATTAACGATGGTGAGTTATAGCGTCCAACAATACGTGCAAAGGATAAAATTGTTTTATCAAAATAAGTGTTCTTTGCCAGCAACGCTTCGCCAATTTTACGGTCGCTATGTGGAGAACAAATTCGAGAAAACAGGTTCGGTGAAAGCTCAACCACCACTTCGGTGGAACGCAGGATCTGCCGAGAATATCGCCGCTGTACGCGAAAGTGTGCAGTCGATTCCGCGCGGCGCACAAGAACTCGGCCTCTCGCAGACTTCAACTTGGCGAATTCCGCGTCGAGACTTGGGTCTGCACCCATACAAGATCCAATTTACCCAGGAGCTCAAGCGATCATAGACAGCGCCGTGTGTTCGCTGATTGGGGAATAGGCCGTTTGAAACTGACCCAATTTTGTCCGAAAAACCTTCTTCAGCAACGAAGCCCATTTCTGGATGAACGGGTATGGAAACAAGCAGCATTGTCAAATTTGGGACAAGGCCAATTCACACTAAGTGGTATTGCATCCCCAGAAAGTCACTGTTAGGTATGCATTTTGGGTAGGAGGCGTCATCGGTCCGTACTTATTCGAAAACGACGCTGGCGAGGCCATCACCGTCAACGATCGATCGATGATCACCGACTTCTTCTGGCCTAAACTGGACGATATGGTTGTCAACGACATGTGGTCTTGCAACGGGTATCCAGATACGGCCATGTGGTATCCGAGCCGTATGCGAATGCTGTTTGCAAGAGAAGATGGCAAGATTGCCATTTTCCAAGAAAGAGGAACAGAAGTCCAAAACTGTGCTGGATCTTATTCATAGTGATGTGTGCGGTCCTATGAACACCAAAACGATTGGAGAATGCCGTTATTTGTTCGTTTTCATCGACGACTTCAGCCGATATACCTGGGTGTTTTTCCTGCTTCAGAAATCTGAAACGGAAGACTGCTTCAAGCGCTTCGTGCGGATGACCAAAACACAATTTGGAAGACCGCCGAAGAAGTTTTGCCATGAAGAAGGAATACTCCAGCAGTTCACCACAGCTTATACGCCACAGCAGAATGGCGTATCGGAAAGGAAGAATCGCTCGTTGATCGAAATGGCACGCAGTATGCTGTTAGATGCTGGGATGGTCTCTCGATACTGGGCCAAAGCTGTAAATACCGCGAATCACTTACAGAACATTCTTCCAACAAGAGCGAAGGATAGGACACCGCATGAAATCGTGTTTGGGGTGAAGCCAGATCTTACCGATTTGCATATGTTTGGTTCCCTGGCATGCGTCTTCGTGCCTAAGAAGAAGCGAACGAAGCTAGAAGCGAAAGCGGTTCGAATGACATTCGTCGGATATTCTTCACAGCATAAAGCGCTTCGATTGATCGATTTGGATACCGATAAAGTAGTCATTAGCCGCGATGTTCGAAATGAAATCTTCCGTCCTGTTGGTCAGGCCAAACCAGAAGATATTGTGGTTTTTCCTATGGAAGCGAACCCAACCGTAGCAGTTGAAGAAGAAGATGACGAGATCAGGAGCAACATATCCGACTACGAAGATGCGTATGATGTGGACGCTTTTGAAGGGTTCGATCAGGAATCAATTTTTCGTGGTAGAAATGACTCGATTCAGGAGGAGCCAGCAGTCAGCGAAGTTCGGCGATCAGAACGAAGTACACAGGGAACTCCGCCACAGCGATACCAGATCAATGGTCCAGTGAAACAGTGTTTTGATGAACCACATTCATACCAGGAGGCGATTAGTGGTGCTGAAAGCGATCAATGGACAGCTGCCATTCAGGAGGAGTTCAAATCACTTATGGATAATCACACTTGGGAGGAGACTGAGTTGCCACCAGCAAAGAAAACAATCGGGTGCCTCTGGATCTTTAAGAAGAAGTGCGATGAAGAAAGTAAAGTTTTCCGATGTAAGGCCCGACTTGCAGGGCAAGGCTTCACACAAGTCTACGGTACCGATTTTGTCGAAGTATTTGCGCCAGTCGTGAAACAGGCAACGTTTTGAGTGCTTTTAACCGTTGCAGCTCGAAAGAATTTGATAGTAAAGCACATTGACGTAAAACTGCGTATCTTTACGGGAGTCTTGATGCGCAGATCTACATGCGATTGCCACCAGGATTCAAAAGTACCAGCTCCGAAGGAAACACCGTTTGTTTGCTGAAAAGAAGGCTAAAGGGTGTCCACGATGAAATTGCCACACTATGAAATTGCTCTAACTTTTTAACCGTTGGGTAGAATTTAATGAATATTTGAGTGGATTTAGTTCATAGTGCATTATTTACATCCTACAAGTTTTAAAGTCCTGTGATCAAAACTCGCGGAAATGGAGTCGAAAGAACAGCTCGTGCGTGATAAAATCTTGCGCATTCATCACTAGAACAAGGATCTCTCGCATCGTTCCATCGCTCAAACGTTGGGAATCGCGAATTCCACGGTGTCGCGAGTGATTAAGCGGTTCGAGGAACGGTTGACCACCGATCGGAAGCCCAGAAGTGAAGGATAAAGTATTCCGTACAACACCAAAAATCACAACCGCGTAGTTGGGGCCTTCAACCGAAATCCGAACGCCTCCGTTCGGGATGTGGCTAAGAAGCTGCACCTAAGCCGAAGTTTTGTCCAGAAGGCCAAAACTAAGGCTGGGCTTCGAACGTTCAAGGTACAAAAGGCCCCTAATCGCGACGAGAAGCAGAACAAGTCCGCCAAAACCCGTGCCAGGAAGTTGTACCTCAACATGCTGACGAAAGTTGAATGCTGCATCATGGACGACGAAACATATGTGAAGGCCGACTTCAAACAGATGCCCGGCAACCTGTTTTTTACGGCCAAGGATAAGTTCAGCGTTCCGGAGCATGTCCGCACTCAGAAGTTGTCCAAATTTGCGAAGAAATTCCTGGTTTGGCAAGCCATCTGCACGTGCGGGAAGCGGAGTGCACCTTTCGTGACCCAGGACACGATGAACGGACAGGTGTACATAAAAGAGTACCTCCAGAAGCGGCTGCTTCCTCTCCTGAAGGCCCACAACGTCCCAACAATCTTCTGGCCGGATTTGGCCTCATGCCACTACTCCAAGGACGTGCTGAAGTGGTATGCGGACAATAAGGTCAATTTCGTGCCGAAAATGTTCAACCCTCCCAACACTCCGGAGCTCCGCCCCATCGAGAAGTACTGGGCGATTATGAAGCAGCACCTTCTTAAACGACCTAAGGTAGTGAAGACAGTCGAGGAACTGAAGAAAGTATGGGTTTACATGCAAAAAACGGTTGATTCACAGGTTGTGCAGAATCTTATGGCCGGGGTTAAGGCCAAGGTGCGGGCATTTGCGTATGGACTGTAAATAAAATACGAGTAAAATGGTAAAATGAAGTTTAATAGTTATTTCTCAATCCCTGACAATTTGATGGCAATCGGATGAAAACTCGAATTTTGCCGAACGGTTTGCATTGCATGAGGCGAAAATTTCGTACAGCGAACGGAGGAGGAGGATAAGCTTCCGAATAATGATCAGTACCAGAGCCTTATGGGGGGTTTGCTCTACTTAGCCGTCAATACTAGGCCAGATATTGCCATTTCTGCGTCGATTCTTGGAAGGTGACTTTCTTCAGTCAACCCACTGCCGCGGACTGGACGGAGGCCAAACGCGTTCTCCGCTATCATGTCGGGACTTGTGACTTGAAGCTTTGGCTTGGGAACGATGCAAGCGGGTTTGGAAGGTTTCGCCGATGCTGACTGGGCAGGAGACGCCACTGACAGGAAATCTAACTCTGGTTATCTGTTCAGACTTGGTGGTGGTCTGGTTGCTTGGAGTGCAAGGAAGCAGTCATGTGTAGCTGTGTCATCTACCGAGGCCGAGTACATATCGCTGTCGGAGTGCTGCAAGGAGCTGCACTGGTTGCTTAAATTGCTGAAGGACTTCGGAGAGAACCAGAAGCTGCCGATTAAGATCTGTGAACACAGACAAAGTTGTATCAAGCTGTTGAAATTCGATGGTGGTACAAAGAGGTCCAAACATGTAGACACAAAGTACCATTTTGTAAGGGGTATGGCCGAGAAGCAGCAAATCCATGTTGTTTACTGTCCGACCGAAGAAATGTTAGTCGATGTGCTGACAAAACCGTTGTCCCGTGTAAGACTGGAAACGTTGCGGGAGCAAATTGGACTGCGAGCACTTGTTGAGGAGGAGTGATGGCGGACGTTATCTATGTGTGCCATGCAACACCGCGCGTTCACAGTTACAACTGGGCAACCTACGAGAGAGGAACCATTATTATTCCACTGAACTAACCATTTGTTGTTCCCTCTAATTTCCACATCCGTCTGTATGAAATAAATTGAATAAAATCATTCGTGTTCAAACCTCACTTGCGTTCACTTCGTGTTTTATCGCGCCTTCAATAATAAGCCCTCTCACCTACGACAAGGTGACAACTATGATCTTCGAAAGGGGATGGTATTGATATGCATAAACAAAAAAATCACGTCAGTATCTCACGTCCAATTTGTTTTATTCAACTTTGTAGATAGGAAACGCTTAATGGAAAATCCTTTACATGCATAAGTAATTCTCACCTGGTCATGGTTGCTTCGGGTTCAGTCGATTCAGTCATTCAGCTGACGTAGTCATCTGACGAAGTACAACCAGTGCATGTGATCTGGAATATTCAGCCACTGGCCCCCGTTTCCGGGAGTTCCGATT
Source organism: Aedes koreicus (assembly GCA_024533555.2). Classification (NCBI taxonomy): domain Eukaryota; kingdom Metazoa; phylum Arthropoda; class Insecta; order Diptera; family Culicidae; genus Aedes; species Aedes koreicus. The sequence continues at coordinate 141,071 of JAHHFK020001097.1, forward strand.
ACATGTTCAATTATGATCATTTCACTCATCTCGTTGCAGTTCTATTTTTGACAATTTCAAATTCAAACTGTTAATTGATTTGAAACAATTTCAAAACATAGCACTGCGAATCAGTTCTGTTTCTGCTTTCGATTGGAACGGTTGAGAGTTTTGTTCATTCGCGCGATAGCCTTCTTCTCTACGGCATTGTATTCAATTTGCATTGTTCTTGTTTCATCAACCCGGTCGCTTTTGTTATAGCAACAATGTGCGAGTTGAAAAATACTGTGCGTTTTACCTTCGGCCATGGAGCGGATAAACCTGCCTTAGGCGAAGTGGCAAATTTCGTCAAAGGCTTGGATGTAGAGCTTGATGAAATTGAAGCTGCATATAGAATAGCAGCTGAAAAGTCCCTTCTCGTCAAGTCAGAGCAGTCGATGTTACACGCGTTGACCGCCAGTTCGGATGAACTTATGTTTCATGATGGGAATGGAAAAAAGGTTAAAGTGCACATGTCGCATGCCCAGGATCACATCTGCTATGTGCGAATATACGATCTCCCACCAGAGGTTCATGACCAGGAGGTAGTTACGGTGTTGTCAAAATATGGACATGTAAAACGCATCGTGCGGGAAAAGTTTCCGCCGGAGCTGGGCATACCCGCCTACACTGGTGTGCGCGGTGCGTACATGTATGTGAAACAGGAAATCCCGTCATCGCTGCACTTTGCCAGCCGGAAGGGAAACAGTTATTCCGAAGGCAACAAAGACAAACGCTTCATCTGCAAGGAAGAGGGACACCTGATGGCTTCCTGTCCCAAGCGGAAAGATCGGAGTCAGCCGAAATTGTGTCGTCAAGAGAAGGAGCAGTGCGGTAAAATGAAGAAAATATCCGGATTTGCAGTATCTGGAGGTACAGCCACCGTAGCACCAGAAGCTGAAGGTGAGGGAGAATTGGAAACGCTAGAGGTGCTGGAAGATAAAACGGATGAATCTGTGGACACCGAAATAAATAATGATGAAGCAAAGGAGATGGAAACTCGCAATCGCGCGTTGTTACAGTTCGCCGCATTCATATCAACGGGAATCAGTGAACAAAAAGAGTCAGCTAGAGTTGCAAAAGAACAAGAAGAAGCTAACATAAAATCGCCCCCAAGAAAGAAGAAGAACCCTAGTATGTTTAAAAAATAGTTGTTTTATGTGTGTGACCCACAAACATTGCCTATGGCTCCGTAAAGCTTACACGATTGAGCCGTACAAATAAACAAACTGGTTAAAAAAATAGCACTGCAAACGGCCTAAGATATAGATAGGGGGGAAAGGGGCATAATGAGCACCCTAAGCTATGCATAAGTTTTTTGTTACTAAATGCAATCAAATTCCATGTGTTTCGCTGCTATATTTCAATAGCAGTCTTTTCATCAGTGATCTGATAATAAAAAGTATGAAATTAGCCATTTTGGACCATAACAATACAATTTTTATGATTGGATGGAAATTATAGCATTCCTAGAGGTACGGGGCTAATTGAGCACATCTATAAAAATCGGTAGAAATTGTAGCTTTGAATCCTTAATATATTTTAACGACTAAAGATAGACTTATGAGGAGTTAAGAACCGTTTATTGGAGCATTTTTATGTTAATATCTTTACATCAAGATAAAAAAAGAAAGAATCTTACGGACGGTATGATGAGCAGTTTTCACCGCTACATTCGTGAAACCCCAAAAAGCACAGGCTGCATTTGCGCCAACCATGCCCACCATTGGAAGAACTGAAGCATTTGCCGCATATATCACAAAGGGATAGGATTATCCAATTATTTTTTCAAAATTAAGGGAAAATCGCGCAAAACGAGCGAAGTCTGTATAAGTCGACATCCACTTCATTCGATTTTCCAGACATTTTCATAATAGTGTAGTGCATTTGATATGATTCTAATGCGCAACTATTCCAAAAATCGCATTTTATTTATTGATTCTGTATGTAGGGAAAAGCGGGCAAAATGGTCAATAACTGATGTTTACACAAGGCGACATACTCTCCATTCAGTTCCCCGGACAGTTCCACAATAGTGTATTGCATTTTTATAGATTCTAATTCGCCCAAGTTTCCAAAACCACATGGCATATCTAGTACTTTAGCATGTGGGGAATATCAGGCAAAATGTTCAGTTCTTGACGTTATTACAAGACAATATTACCTCCATTGGATTCTCCAGACATTTCCACAATAGTACATCATAAATAGATGCAATATTATCAGAGCTAATATGATAAATGTTTGATTATTCAACTTTTCTTCCGAAATCAGGGGAAAATCGGGCAAAATGAACCACTTCCCGAAGTCTGCCCAAGATGAAACCATCACCATTCGATTTCTCGCATTTTTTTACATAAGATAAGCTGTTTTACAGGGCACTTATCCAGCGGCCTTTAATTAGTTGTGATTTTGGGTCCCATTTTTCCCACTGTGCATTCCTATGCTGCTACGGCTGTCCTCATATATCGTCATCGGGTTCGCAATCTTCAGGTCCAGATAGCGAAATTGCTTCTGGTACGCCAGCTATGTACGTCTGCTTTTAGCTTGACCAGAAGACCGTGTTGCCATAAACCTGGAATAAGATTCCACTCACCGATTTCCGAACCACAGTATCTGTCGCCTAATCCGCATCTGTAAACACAACCAACGGCTCGATTTCCTTGTTGCGAATGAATTCTTAACATATTACCTTAGTCCCTGTCACGTACCACACTGCCCGTTTTAAGGCAGTCTAATGCTGCTGCTCCCTTTGATGCCGGAAACTTCCTAGAGGGCCTACCATAAATTAAAAAAATAAAACGGCCGGGTTGACATTATAATATATATCGGGCCTTATTGCGGGTGTCACTTCACGGTGAAAAAACGTGCAAATCACATGGGAATTACTGCCTATATTATGGGTGTCATGGGTGAAATGAGATCCGTAATAAGGCCCACCAAGCTGCACAAGACTTCACGGTTCGGCCAGTCACGCCCTTCGATGTCTCGACAGTGGATCGCGGACTCAAAATTTCCAGCAGCAGAGGTTGTGCTAATTCCGGTTAAAAAATCTAGCAACTTACCAACTATTTGTTGACTCTGGACAGTCGTCGCTTTTTTGTTGCGAAGTGGTTACGTATCCAGCCAATGACAGATACGTCGCAATTTAGACCGTGTCTGACTACAGTTTTGCGAACTTTGGAACCGAATATAATTGATCTCACCTTTTCAAACAGTGTCCGGTTAAAACGTACAGAAATATCGTTTTGCTGTGGAGAATAAGCCACCGTAGGCTGAACTTCTTGTACTAGCCACGCCCATTCGAGAAGATTTCTCGTCCCTGGTTTACAGTACACTTTCAGATTATTGACTAGCACTGAGTAGTAGCCATAGCTGCATACTCTTTGAAACACCGGAATACCTCCGGCTTTTGTTAGATAATATCAAGTGCGAAATGTGTCCATTCGTCAATGAATAATACAAAATAAAGCGATGCGACCCAGGCGGCTGGTTCTACGGGGCTTCGCACATCCCAATGAACCCGTTCCAACAAACGGGTGGCTCGCTCTCGAACACCATTAACCGGTTCATGACATTGTTTCGCCATAACACACGTTTCGCAAAATCCCATTGATTTTAGCTTCTTTGCAAAATGGATAGCCATTACACGCTTCATAAGACTGTTCAAAGTTGGTTGACTTGTATGACCCATCCGTCGGTGCCACAATGTACATGCGGCCAAACTGATGTTGGGATCTAACATCCAATTCCAGTTGGTACAGGTTTCCATTGAGATACCGTTCTGCGAAAGTTTCCTCACCGAGGCTGGATATGAAACTCAATACTTTCGAATATCACCAGCATACTTCCAGGGTCACATCGACGATGAACGGATCTTTCAACATCCTCACCTTGGATGAGATGGCTCTCTGTTTGAGTTGCGAAAGTGACAATAGTGACAATAATTGTCACCTCCTAGGTGAGAACAAGTCCTGTAACCTCAGACAAAGCACAAAATAACCCTGAGTTTCGATCAGCAAGAAAATATCAAATAGCTCTGAGATTAAAGATGCCTGAGTGATGCTATGTTAGTTTGCATGAGTGTGTTGAGTTTCCCTCAAATTCGATCATATGAAACTATGTCTACAAAAAGATAATAATAATAATTCACCGTTTAAATAATGCAGCCTAAATTCCTACGAAAAAAACTTATTGGCTGCTATTCTGCGTAACGTGTGAGATTAGACTCTCCATTTGATTTGCACGGAAATTTACCTCACACGAGGCGACCGTTGTCTCCTCGTATGTGAGAGCGAATCGTCTTACCTCCGTTCCGCGGTCTAAACGAGATTACGCGTGAGTTTAGCTCTACCTTCGATTTTTACAGATAGATACACTTACCCCTCGTTCTACTATTCTGGGTTCAGCTTTTCTTTGAGAATAATCGACGGAGATAAGCTCGCGGTAATGTGTGATATAGTATAGAATCAACAGTACTTTCAGATTTCATATATTGTAATCCTACAAATGAACAACTTGTCACAAGTCACGCATCAGAGACTAGTGTCACTTTTTCTACCCTATGGTCACCTCCGTTTGGCGTTTCTTTTCAATTTGATCCCTCCACCGCTACTTGTACCGGTCAGTTTGTTTATCTCCTCTCGGGCGATCCTCTGTATGTTGGACACCTGATTCCGCACAGCTTTGTTCTTGTACTCTATGTTTTCATTTGCCACATCATCTAAGATGTCTTTCACGTTCACCAACCGTTTCGTGAAGAACATTTGCGGGGTAATTCGTTCCTTCACCTTGTTTTCGAATAAACTGACCAGTCCCCAATTGGTTTTACCGGTTACGTTAGGTTTGTCGTGTGTATCCAGTAACCAAAGGGCGTTTCTTACCTGTATACGAAACATTTCAGTTTCTTCGAGATTAACGTTTTTACTAACGTTCAGAACCGTTTCCAATGGATTTACAATATACATTGGACTATGGTCAGGTTTTAGAATCGATGAACCCATGTTCAAACTGATGGCTCGCTGGTTGAAATCAAATTGCGAGTAGAATTCGAAGAACTGCACTAGTAATTCAGCTAGAGATGAGGTGTTTGTGTTCTTGAAGTCCATTTTACTGATATCCCGTAGAAAGGAACAGTTAATCTGATTATCAACTATCCTCAGGTCGGATTTGGTGGCATTTTGAACCAGTTTATTGATTGGCGGAAGTATGGGCTCTTTAAGTTGTTGTAAAAAGAACATCACCAACATTGTAAGTGAGAAATTTGATATCCAATACCCAGGAGCATGGTTTGTAAGTCCAACAGCTTGAGCCCACTTTCGAACACAAAATGTCAACGGTTGAACTCGTTGGTCTATTTGTCCAAATAGGTAAAGCAGCTCCGACATGTAGACACCAGTCATATTGTTCATTGTTAGATCTATTTCTAGATCGAGGTGTTCGTGATGGTACTTGATGATAGGGACACGAGCTTTCAATATTCTACGTACACTGTTCACCCCTGGAAGGAACAATTGTAACACGTCTCCGATTGACTCCAATTGTCGCTGAACTTGTGACCTCTCGTTTGGGTTAGTGGCTTTTGTGTGAAAAACCAATCTTGAATCCGTATTTTGTTTAGCTCCCGCTTCCGAATCAAGATCTAAAATCAAATCCAAATCGCATCCCATCTTTCCGTAGCCATTCACAGATGACCCAAACGGATACGCCACCGCCTGCGGAAACATACCCTGTAGTGATGACTCCATCTGCCTCACCGCCAAAAACCGCAACCGTTTGCCAATGTCATTTAAACACGTTGCTCCGTGCAAAATCTTGACCTGATCTTCAATGTTCTCAGCCGACATCAGGAGCTCCTTCAATTCATCATCTCCAACGATCCTGGAACCCTCCACGCTACTTAATGTTGCCTTCTTATCCTCTTTTCCTTTGGATTCTTTAACAGCTAACTTCTGCCGTGGTCCAGCTCTAAACCATAGGAAGATCGATCTTGCTCTTACTCCTGGCTTCTCTTCATTGAAAACCGCCGATCGAATAGCGGCATCCGCTGCTTCTGGTTCACTGAATTCTACCACTATATAGTGATAATCTCCCTCGTCATCTCCGAATCCTGCCGCTGCTCCTACTCGATAGTGGTGTGAGCTGGCTATACTTCCGAACTGCGCACAATACTTGGCAAGTTCTGGGAATGATCGCTCCGAACTAACCTGAACCAGAATACTACGGCGAGCTTCGGCACGACGGTTGAACATCATCGATTCAAAAGTATGCGTGTTGCCTAAAAATGACAGCATTTAGTAATTTCACTAAAAAGTTAATTTTTTTTTAATTTACCACTGACGGATTGCATCGTGGAACCACATTTCGCCAACGGAGCACGGAGAAAGGAGTTTCTCTTTAGCAGATCACAGAGCACTTTGAAAGTAGACACTTGCGGAGCTCGCCAATTCGATCGACATACGTGGTACATTGTGTTGCGTTACATTTAAATTTGTTGCTCGAAAGCCTCAAATTTTGAAAATAATAGCGAAAATTGCACTGCACAACGACAATGCAGAAAATAGCTGCATGCGACGAAATTGATTACATGAATGTAGATTGTGGAGAACTGTCAGGGAAATATTATGTTGAGATTGTTTACTAATGTTTCGAGGTTAGAAATTCACCGAGGGGTGCCAGGAAGCGGACTGGAAAGCGATACTCATTGATAAGGGGGTATGAAGGTACAAAATCGAACACTTAAGAAACAAGTAGAATATTAAGGCTGACCTGCTAAATTTCGTATGGTTATTTTTCTTAACGACCTATTTGGGGCATCATCCAAACCACTAAAGAAATGGTTTGAGGATTTGTGATATAGTTCGTTTAAGGTAATTCTTTATCAGGGTGTGTACCAATTCTCGGAAACTTTTTCAAACAGACGTATGTCATTTTGTAAACAAAGAGGGGAAGTAAGATTCAAAAGTAAATTTCTCGAAATTCTCAGTACCCTCACATAAAGTAGCATCACAATCATGTAAAGCAATGTTATTCCTTGTGTTGGTGGCCCAAGTTTGCATGAAAGTGCTAAGGGTTTCGAGAAATTTACGTTTGAATCTTACTTCCCCTCTTTGTTTACAAAATGACATACGTCTGTTTGAAAAAGTACCCGAGAATTCGTGAATTAATTTTAATTTTCACTTAAACTTGACAGTTCGAAAATAATCGATTAAGTCTGCTACTCGAGCTGACTTATTTCTGACAGACGGGAACTCAATTTTGACAGACACCTTATCGAAAGCTTGTTGATCAATCACAAAGGGATTTTAATCGATTATTCGATTATTTTCCATCTGTCAAGTTTAAGTAAAATTATTCTCGTTGCAGTTGAAAACCGGAAAAATCACTCGCGCGAATCAATATAACTGCTTTTCCGTATGCCAGTAAAGTGTCGCATCTGGGGGGGTGTGTAGAAAACCGGGGGGCTGTACAGCACACTAGATGCACCACAATTCAATCGTACAGAACGAGAGAAAACCCGTTTGGTGCCAGTGGGTTATTCCGGTTTTCAGTTGCAACGATAATAAATTAATTCGCGAATTGGTGCACAGCCTGAGAATACCCTGATAAATTTCGTATGGTTATTTTTCTTAACGACCTATTTGGCATCATCCAAACCATTAAAGAAATGGTTTGACGATTTGTGATATAGTTCGTTCAAGGTAATTCTTTATCAGGGTAGTACTCTCAAGCACTGATTTGCGTTAATGGACTATGGCGGTAAAATTCTCAACATAAAAATTGAAACACTAATATAAATGGTTTGTGTTAGGAAACGTCAATCCACGGCCGGATTGTATCGATAAAGAATCAATGAGACGATCCAATTTAAATCCAGTAAATTTTGAAAATCAAACAAACTGAAATGGTTCAAGTCAGGCATTTCTTCACACATATTTAATACTCTGTTATAAAGAACTTAAATAAAAAGATCTAGCAATTCACAATCATTATTATTTTGAACTTGTATTACACCTTCTTCATTGTGTTCGATTTCACTTGAAGTACTTATATATTTTCCGCCTAGTCTAAATGCAGTAAAATTCCTGCGAAATACATACTTCTCCAACTACAGTAATGAGTTGCAAGTTGGGACACAACTTCACCCCGTTTACGGAATTCCATTCGCTCGTTGGGATGGTTTTTCAGTTTTCAAACTTTGGTATTCCTGGCAAAACAATGAATCATCACTTTTGGTTGCACTTCCGAGGTTCGCTAGCTTTCGATGTACACATTCTGCTCGTGTAAGCCCGTCGGAAGCGTGTCATTTGATTCGTGCGTCACAACCAGACTTTGAATTATATCCTTCTGTCACTTACTTTATAGCAAACACCTTGATCTGCACCGGTAAATATTTGGGTAATTCCTCATTCAGAACATAGAATTTTCCGAGTGTAGTACGAAAAAAAACTGACACAAACAAATATATAAACATAAACCTCGCCAAACATTAAATTTAAAAATTTTGAGCGAGAGCCGCTGAACATATCGAAAGGTCCTATTTGAGAAAAGCGTTTATTTTATTTTGATTTCGAGAACCGCAAATCTACTACCATCTTTTTTGCTCTACTTTATGCATTTTATGCTAATATAAACTATCAACTTGCTATTTGTACGACGAAATTCTTGGATATTTGCCTACGACGTCATAATAATTAAAAAGTAAACTTAACCTTGAAAGCAACAATGAGAGTCGCTTTTTCGGATAGAGCTTGTTAAAAAATTGACTTTGAGCTGACAAAAAGTCGAGGTGTTGCCAAACACGACAGCTGCGCCGCATGTTCTTTGCAGCAATGCACCACGAATTAAAGTTGATGCAGCTTATTTGAATGGATCGAATCGAAAAATATTTTTCATTAGCGCCTAACTGACAAACGTAAACAATGGCTTTTTTGCAAATTTCTCGTCATTGAATACTCGCCTAATCAATCCACCACGGTCAGTTCTAAGAGGAAGAGTGCACCCATCCGATAGAATTGGAGGCATACATGGGTAGCCTTTGTGCCACGAGAAATTTACGGAAGAAACCATTGTTTATGTTTGTCAGTTAGGCCCTAATGAAAAATCTTTGTCGGAATGAGTTTTATTAAGGTAAAACTGGAGGGAGTCCTTTTTCCATATGATTTATAGGTTAGGTTAATTAATACTTCACGATTTTTGAGACTAAAAATCACAAACAAAACAAAACAAACAACACTCAAATTGCTAACCAATGGATGCTCCAGTGGAGCAAACGATTATTGAAAATTTCACGCCTGAAGTCCTAATAGTACTTGAGTTTTGTGCTCAGAAAACTTCGAAATGATAGGGACTTGCTCCCGCGTCTTTAAATACTATTAATTGAGTCCATGTGAGACACCCCTTGGTGTGAGTGGAATAACCTCGCACGCAAAACAAAACGCAGTAGAAACTACCATTTCGAGGGTTAAATTAAGCACAAACACCAACAATTTTCACCTGACTATAGATGCGTTTGATTTTACCATGCCTGCGATTAGATCAATCATGGTGCGGTTGATATCAATATGAGGTCTGTCAAAAATACTACAAATGTTGTACCATAAACGTACACTTAGTGAAATAAACGTTCGATATTCATAAGATTGCATTATGATTATTTACTATAAGATAGCAGTATGAATTTCATAAATTTGCCTTATTCGAACCTTGAACATTGAACATTGAAAAGCCTGGATCCGAACCTTGAACATTGAAGTTATGGGTCGAGTGACTTGACCACTAGTATATACCAACACTTGTAAATAGGAAAGCTTAAAGGCGAACAAAAACAACGTCGAGTAAAACAAAATTCATTCATCAGTCAACCTTTTTATTTATTTATTTATTTATTATTTACATGGCATAACTTCACAATACTATAACATAGCCTGATACACAATATCCCTCGATAATGCCCGATTCGTGGCTGCTCCTCTCCAATCCCTTGGACACCTTGTACCCCCTAGGTCTTGCTCCACCTGGTCTGACCATCTCGTTGCGCCACACGTCGTCTTGTACCAACCGGATTTCCGTCGAACACCATTTTTGCAGGACAGTTGCCGGGCATTCTCGCAACATGTCCTGCCCAGCGTATCCTTCCAGCTTTTGCCACCTTATGAATACTGGGTTCGCCGGCGCGTTGCGCGAGCTCATGGTTCATCCTTCGCCTCCATAGTACGTCCTCCTGTACTCCACCAAAGATGGTTCTTAACACCCGTCGCTCAAAAACTCCGAGTGCTCGCGGGTCCTCTTCAAGCATTATCCAGCTTATCAACCTTATCAAATTTAAAATCGTTCACTGATAGAAAAGCAATGATAATGTATATGTGTCCCATCTATGATTTTTTGCTATGCGATCAACAAATGATAGCTATTTGTAACCACACATACTTCCTATGTGTACACATAAGCATTATATGTGTTCACCCAAGTAACCACGAGGCTATAATAGGTTGCATATATAGGGCATATGCATTACATCTAGAGCATCATTGAAGTTGGATTAAAGCTGAAAAGGGCCCCACTAAGATCGAACTAATGCTATATCTTTTGTAATGCCATAAGACATTGCTAAAGTAGCATTATTGCACTGCCCTGGGATGCATAGTTGACGTAACCACCATCATGCCAATTGTTGAGAGAACGCGTTTTTCCGAGTTTAAATGCAGTGTATACCAACAATTATGGACAAATTTTCTGTCCATTTGATGAAGTTTTCTTAATGAAAGTTGGCCAGCAAGATAATTAGAATCGTTTCATTTTTTTATCATCTTTAAAACGCATACGCCAACTTATGTGAATAAACAGGCATATTACTGAATGTTTATTCTCATAGTTTGGCGTAAAAACCAGGCTGCTAATCTCTGAATAATATGTCGTACATTCACGAATCGAGAAGCAACTGGACGCGTGTGGTGAAACGTCAGATTTTTTTTTCCGAAAATTCAGTGATTGACAAATAAAATTCATTTGAAAATGTTCGACAAAGCTGCTCTGTCTCTATTGCTGTCCTATTCAAGTTCAGATAACGACGGTGAGAGTGATGCAGATTTGACGGTGGAAATTCCCGATAATCAGCCGATACCGCAAGTACAACAAGGTAATGATCCTGAGGCTAATGATCCCGAGAAAAATGAGCTCGAAGTGCCGGCCGACGCTTTTGTTGTAAGACATAGTGTGGTCGAAAACCATTTGCCGAAAGGGCGTGGCCGATGCTATATACTACCAGAATACCCTCTGGTTCCTGTAAATATTTCGATCGCCTAGCACTTCCACATTTGTTCACTGAGAGCTTTCTATGCCAAAGTTGCCATTTATGGATTCGTATCATGGTGTGGCCGGTACAACGATACTTTATTCCCAGGGAAGTCGAGAAAATTTCCTACCTGTAAATTTCCTGGACCGTACCGGTAATCGAACCGAGGCACCTTCAGAATGGTCTTGCTTTTGAAAGCCCTAAGGATGGCCGAGGTGGTGTTATGGCGGGCTTTTAATTTCTCGGAAAGCTGTGAGCTTTCGGAACGTGTACAATAAATGATGCCGTCAATTTCAACACCCACTTGCTAGTTTCTTCTGCAATTTTACTACCTGTGGTTTTAATTATATATCAGAATGGTCAGAATTCCAGGCTCATCCCTTTTCACTTTCTCGCCACGAAAAAAAATCCATCCATTCTATCCCATTTTCAACTCCAAATGTCAAGGCAGTATGAGTGATACAGTATCCTGATCCAGTATCCTTACTGATCGTAAGGAACCGGCCAGTTGTTTTCCATAGATCGATAGATGGCAAGTATGTATGTAATCTCTAATCTCCTTTCTGGTGCATTCAACTTCGCTTACAGCCACCCTTGATGTGTACGGTCAGCTTTGCATAGCTATGGGTCAACATCGTCTTTCATGCGACCAAATGGTGCTTACGCCATACCGTTCTTTTCAAATTATCTCACAATTTTTCGAAGAAACTTTTTTTGTTTGTGCTTGGAGACAATGTTTTGTAGGGAATTTTGGGAATGCAAAAAAAAACAAAAAGTGAATTTTGGTCGTCTTGGCGCTTACGTCAACTATGCATCTCAGGGCAGTGCATTGGTAATGCATAATTGCATTGTTAATGCATAATTGCATTGTTAATGCATCATTACATTCTTAAAGCAAATCTAACGCTTCATTACTTGACAACTGTTGAATTGATGCGATCCCGCATTAATGATGTTGATTTTGTGTTGAATAAGCCAAGGGGCAAGACAGCTTTCTCGTGAGTAACTTTTTTCTTCAAAATTACTCAGGATTCATCAAATTGGCCCAGTTTATGATTTTCTTCTCCCCCCAAGATATAGAGTGGTGGGAATGCCAAAAAATGTGAGCGAAAACGAAAAAAAAACTTCACTCATAATTGATCATAAAACTCATGTTTGCTCAGAATGCATCAGCTTCCACCAACTTGTATAATTATTAGCTCGATCTAAGATATTCTGGCAGCATTGGCTTGAATAAGACGGTGGTGACGGTGGCAACCTTGGCAACCAATAACAGCAGTTTGTTGACTGTTTGGGAATATTATTTACTATCGTATCTTAAGAAGCTCTCATATCAGGCAAGATAGGTCGCAATATTTGGAAGAATTCCAAATATTCCAAATATTCCAATATTCTACTTCGGGGCCCCCGAAGTAGATTGTTTAATATTGTTCCGTTGTTTTTCTTGTAGGAAGACGAAAAACAGATGGAATCACCTCCTTAAAGAGAACAAGCCGGCTCGACCAACCGCAAATATTGAAATCTCCTGTTTTGCGATTGGTCGATCCGGGTTCCTTTCTTTTTGGAGGTGATCCGTTCGGCAGTCATTAAGGATTGATTGACCCAACCAATTCGACGTTGGCTTCGACTGTGGGAAGCATTGCTGATGCAGTGACGCATATTCGATTTGAGGGAACAGGACAAACATCGGATAGAGTCGTTTTGATGAAGCTGGCGTCTGTATGCGGACACTGATTCGCAGTCCAGAAGCGAAAGTTCTGTAGGACCATTTAAAGTTGGATACTTAGAGGGGGGGCCTGATGATGGCGCGACTAATTGATTTTCATATGGGGTGGTCGGCTTCAGGTGAATAGTAGATGGGGGCTGGCAATGAGCTGTGCTTGGGCTGGGGGGCCGACACAAGTTTCAACCAAGCTAAAAATAACACAATCTACACATATTATTATTAATTACATATTAATTTAATGACTAGCGGGTGAGGATTACCACAACGTAACCCTCCACGACAGAGCTTTCTTGTTTTGACTATGCAATTTCACTGTCAAAACCAGGCTTTACAAAAGGTAGGAATGTTGAAGAGCATAAGATGAATCCAGTGAATAAGAGTTGCTCATAATTGCTCAGAGTTACTCATGATTGCTCAGTGTCTTGCTCCTAGGAATAAGCGCAATAATATAATGCTTGTGGTTACTTGGGCACTCATACTTTTCATTTGTCACATAAACTTCATTTGTATTTCTCCGAGGGTTCTGGTTATGTGTGAACACATCAGTATTATGTGGAATTTTCCATGGATTTTTGCCAATAGATATGTGTGGATTATTTCCCGTGTTCATAAGTTGAATCTCATGAAATTCTTATGATTATTTGGCTGAGTGTAGTAAATTTGACTCAAATTAAGATTTTTTTCTGTGTGGAAAACACCGATGTTTTCAAAAATAAATCCTTCATACCATTCCTATCCCCAAATTTTCCAGGTTGCAGAAATCGGTTGTCAAATACTGGCATCACTGGTTAACCATGCCGTTTTGTTTACAACATAATTCTCGTTGATATTTTGTCGTTGATCATTGCGGTTCTCGGTGCAAGTCGTGCGTCGTCAAATTTGTCTGTAAAACATATATAAAATACTACCATTGATTACAACTTTCTATCAAGACAATGGCTAAATCCAAAAAGAATAAAAATCCCACTAATGGAGTGCCCAAGAAGCAGCCAACTGGCGACAGTGATGAAACGTCGAAAATATGGAAAGACGAGCGGTTTGCACACTTGGTCAATGATCCACGTTTCAAGGGAATTCCGAAGACGGAAAAGAAGGTAAAGATCGACAAGCGCTTCCAGTCAATGTTCAAGGATGAAAAGTTCAACGTAAAGCACACTATCGATAAGTACGGCCGGAAGGTAAAACAGACCGAGACCAGTGAACTGCGGAAGTATTACGAGCTGGGATCGTCTTCCGAAGGCGAAGACGATGGGACGGAAAAGGCAAAAGAGGAGGATGATGATTCGGAATCAGATGGACTGGAACTGGATGCCGAGGAGAAAGCGATGGCAATGCCAGATAAGGTGAAATCGAGATTGGAAGATTTAGAGATTGACTACGCCAGAGGAGAGGGTGAAATTGCGTCGGATAGTTCTTCGGATGATGATTCGGCGGATGAGGGCGACGACGGAGAGGAAATGTTCATCGAACATGTTTGGGGCGAGCTAGATGCTGATGCGGAGCGGACTGACGAATCGACGGCGAGGTTGGCGCTATGCAACCTCGATTGGGACCGGGTTCGAGCGGTCGATATAATGGTCATGCTAAGTTCTTTCCTTCCAAGAGGGTCGACGATTTTGAGTGTCACGGTAGGAGGAACATATTTCCGAGTTAAATTATTATTCCGACGATATTTGTAATTTTAGATCTATCCGTCGGAGTTCGGTAAGGAGCGAATGAAAGAGGAAGAGGAACAAGGACCTCAAGAATTGACGGCTCCCAAGGTGGATGAGTCGGACGAAGAAGATCTGGACGAGGAAGAACTCAAAGAAAAACAACTGGAACGCCTTAGAGAGTATCAGCTGAATCGACTCAAGTACTATTATGCAGTGATCGTATGCGACAACGTGGAGACGGCCGATAAATTATACAAGGAATGCGACGGGGTTGAATACGAAAGCACCGCGAATAAACTGGACTTACGATTCATTCCGGACGATATGGAATTTGATGATGATCCGAAAGAAAAGTGCTCCGAATTGCCAGAGGTGGGAAAGTATGAGCCGAGAGTGTTTATCACAACAGCATTAAATCAATCGAAGGTGGAATTAACATGGGACGAAAACGATGTGGAACGTAAGGAATTTAACGAGAAGATTCGCGCAGGAAAATTGACAGAAGTAACGGACACCGATTTAAAAAAGTATGTGGCGTGCAGTAGCAGCGAGGATGAAAATGACGTTGAAGTGAGTGAGGCAGAAGAACAAGCAAGTGATTTTGACGAAGACGGCGATGAGAGTGATACAAAGTCCAAAAAACA
The DNA here is from genome assembly GCA_024533555.2 of Aedes koreicus. Lineage (NCBI taxonomy): Eukaryota > Metazoa > Arthropoda > Insecta > Diptera > Culicidae > Aedes > Aedes koreicus. The sequence continues at coordinate 156,407 of JAHHFK020001097.1, forward strand.
AGACAGGATCGCCAAATACAAGGCACTGCTAGGGGAAATCAAGGAGCATGAGGAAAAAGAGAAAGACGAAAAAGTCGAAATGGAGTTCACTTGGAAGGTGAGCGAGGAAGGGCAAGAGGTTGAGGACTCCGATGCGAATACTGAGAAAAAGAAACGGGACAACGTCAATCCGTTTGAAAAGATCCTGGAGAAGGCTAAAGAGAAGAAAAAACGTCGCAAGGAGCTGAAAAAGAAGAAGAAACGCGGTGAACTAAATAGCGATGGCGAGGCAAACGAGGATGAGTCGGAAGATGACTTGCCATATGGAGTTGATTTGAATGATCCTTTCTTTGCCAGTGCCTTCGATGAGAAGGAATTCGGCGTGAAGAAACCCGGCCTAAAAGATAAAAAGAAGAAAAATAAGCAACATAAAGAAGAAGAAGATGAAGAATCTGCCCGCCAACGAGCGGAGTTAGAGTTGATGCTGGATGATGGGGAGGACGACAAGAGCCACTTTAATTTGAAGGCTATTCAAGAGCATGAAATAGATTTGAAGTCAGTGTCCAAATCGAAACGGAAGCGAATCCTAAAGAAGACTAAGAAACAAATTGAAGAACAACGACAGTTTAGTACACCCGGGGATGACTTTGAGATCGATGTAGATGATGATCGGTTTAAGGCGGTTTACGAGAAGCCGGAATTCAACATCGATCCGACGAATCCATCGTTCAAGAAAACTAAAGGTGTGGAAAAGCTGATCCAGGAGAAATTGAAGAAGCGACCGTTGAAGGATAATGATATGCCGGGTGCGGAAGCGGAATCGAGTGAAGTCAAGAAGCCGAAAAAAGACGTGAGCACCAGTCTCTTGGTGAAAAGTATCAAACGGAAGATCGGAAAATGATTGTAAGTACGGTTATGTTTGTTTCTGTATAAGTTTAAACGAATACAATGTGTTGCACATTTGGATTGAGCTGTTGTATTTGGAAGGAAAGAAATTCCTTGAACTATATTTATTGATCACACATAACTGAATTAATCGTCGAACTCACTATCGAGATATTCTTGCTTTATATAGTCGACCGACTCGTGGAACAAAAGCGGATCAGGATTTCCACTGTAGCCGCCCTCATCGGGCTTTTTATCGGGTTCTTCGATAACCGATTCTTCATTCCCCTCTCCGTTATGATTACCGTCATCATTGAGGCTATCATACCTTCTCTTTTTGACGGGAACACTGTCCGTCGTTTGCTTTAATCCTTGGCACTTCTCCTCAAGCAGTTCCACCCGCCTATCCAGCATTTCCACCAGATCCTTGATTTGCGTCACTGTTTGTCGAAGTGCGTACACTTCGTCTTCAAACCCGAATCCATCGGTTGAGTTGGCTTGCTGGGTTGGTCCCGTTCTTCGCTTGCTGTTCTCTTTCTTTCCGACAATCACAAAATTTTGTAGCAACTTTTTCGGGGGTCTGTTGAAGCAATGTTCCCGTTGCCTCCTAGCCGGTTGTTGCACGATTAACCGAGCCCACAATCTGTATGCATCGTTCGTCCTTGGCACCAAATATGCCTGATGAATTTTCTTTAGCTTTCTTACAATGGTCTGTAGTTTTTGTTCCTCTATGGACTCCTTAATAATTAACTTCTTGGCATCTGTGTTACTCGGATTAGCAAACAAAACTTGCGTGACTATATCCCACATCGGACGGGACTGGATGTTAATCGAATAAATATACACTTGCAGTATGAGCACCCGATTGGCCCACTTGAGTAACATATGTTCATCAACGTTTTCCAATCGCCAGGAACGTTTCTGGATTCTGTCTTTGAACGCAACGTACATCGGCAAGTCTTCTTTTGTGGGATACTCCTTTTCAGACCAGCATGGATCATTTGGCATTGGAAATTCTATTGCACGTTTTATATACGGCTGTACAAGTTGGAACAGATTATCGACGAATTCTTCGATCGAACTCGATTGGATGACCGAATTTTCAACACTGGGATCACTCGTTTGTCCACGGTATTTCAACTTGCAAAGGGTGAATTCGTTTATGTAGGTAGATCCTTCCTGACCAACTGTTTTGCCTTCTGGTACCGATTCGACTCCGTTGATATCCAGCGGGGTTTCCTCAAGTACAGTTTCCACGATTAACGTTTCTACTTGCGGTTCGTAATACTCTTCCTCCTTGGGCTCGTCCATCACGCTGAAAATGGAGTCAGAAATATTGAAGTTACTGGTCGAGTTGTCTGTGAGTGGGTTACACCGCAGTGCAAGTATTGTCAAGCTTGTTGTGGTTTCGTCGAGAGAAGTTTTCAACAATTTGCGACCATGGATATCACAACCGCATTCCATTTTGTTCGATATAACTGTACTTACTCTGTTAAACTGTGTGTTGATAAAAACTAATCGCTGCAAATTAGGTGCCGCAAATTGATTTTTCTTTCTCAAAAAGTCGATTGCGGCCGAAAGACTGCTTTGCTGTTTTCACTGTTGATGGCTGAAAATGTCATTATGGATGTGCGCTCGGTTCGCGCAGAACAATGATCTATATTTAAGGTCCGACTGAACAGAAAGTTTGCTTGTGTAAGAGTGTAATGGCTGGCTCACAATTGATACGTTGCGGATGCGTTGACGTAAATTTGACAGAAAACCTATGGGAAAACTGTCAAATCTACGCAAACGCATCCGCAACGTATCAATTGTGGGTCAGCATAAGGGTGTCGTTCGTTTATCGTATATGTTTAGTATTACGCGGTATTACCAACAGTATTAGGTATTGCTGACGATGAGATCCTATAGAGGAATCCAACTTGAAAAAAGAAGAAGACACCGAGTGGTGATAAATCTGACAGCTCCCATGCTAAAGTATAGGACGAAAATTTTAAAATGCTTCTAAAAAATTCAAATGAAATTTTAATTAAAAGCGGTTTGTTGATGATGTAAGAAAAATCCAAAACTGCACAATAGGAGCATTATTTTAATTTTATTTTTATTCTGCTGAAAATGTCTTTATTGAGTAGTTTTGGATTTTTCTTGCATTATACAATAAACTGCTTTTAATAAGAATTTCATTTGAATTTTCTAGAAGCATTTTCAAAGATTCTTCCTATACTTTAACATGGGAGCTGTCAGATTTATCACTATTCGGTGTCTTCTTCTTTTTACAACCTGAATCGAAACTCATAAGATTTGCTTTATAAAACATCATGAGCCTATATTATATTATGATTTCATAAGGCCCATAATAAGGTTTTTTAACCAGTTTTTTTATTTCTACTGCTCAATCGCGTTAGTTTTACGGAACCATTGGCAATGTTAGTTGTCGTACACTGTGAGATTTTTCTAATCGTCGATAGTTTAAAAACAAATCGTATTTATCGTTCACGGGGTTTACATGTCGCATACACTCGCAAATAAACTTAAGAATTTCATAAGGTTCAACTTATGAACGATGCTTTGGAATTTCATAAGGCTGACTTATAAATGGATTTTGTTTTATATGACGTTGTTCTTGTACGCCTTTAAGCTTTCCTAATTGTATTTTTTATTCCCTGTCGGGTATTTTCATCACTGCGACCATTTTTTAGATCTATTGTGATATATCCCCCCTTTTTATTAGCTCTGTCCAGGTGACGTATCACTATTGTTAGGAGTGGTCGTCATTGCTTGACTGAGAGCATTATCCTAGCACGGCATTGCACTTCGAATGAATTGCACTACCGCACTGGGATTTGTTCTCCAAATATCAAAGGGTTCTATTAGCCCTTTGTCGAAGAACTGACTTCTTTTAATGAATATTGCCGGACAGTGGCATAACAAATGTTCCGAGTTTTCTTTCTCCATACCACAAAAGCGACATGAATCATCTAAAAGTTTTCCAAGCACTTTCAAGTGATAGCGGCTCGGACAATGGCGTGTTAAAAGACCAGTATATATGCTTAGATCTTTTTTAGAAAGATCAAGCATTTTGCGAGTCATAGAAATATTTGCAGTAATGAACCGCTTTGATTGCCTAGCTGTGAAAGTGTTGTTCCAGTTTTCATTCATTTTCGAAGATTCCCAGGCTTTGAGCTCAATTTCAGGGGGTGCGACTCTATCTCAGATGTAGGATATTTTTTGTTATGCTTTTGTGCGATGTGCGCACGCTTAGTAGATAGAAAGAAGATTTTAAAGATTTTGATGAAGATTTTAAAGATTTACTGCAAAAAGATGCAGCACGATGCAAGTAGATGGATTAAGATTCACTAGCTGAAACAAGATTTTTCACAGATTGATTCGCTAGCGTGAGATTTTTCGATCATCTTGAATAAGGATTTAGATGTGTCGCACCCCCAGCTCAATTCTAAGAGAAGTAGCAGATAAACTACAAAAGGGCTCAGGTCCTACGAACTGATTAGACGATCCGAGTCTTGCTAGTGTATCGGCTCGTTCATTTCCTCCAATTCCGCAGTGACCAGGAACCCCGCTCCTCGCTCAAATGTTCTTTTGCTTATCCATAGAGCATTGGTAGTTTTGGTTATCGTCTGCTTGATGTGTATTCCAATTAAGTTTGCTGTCAAGGATTACTCCAAGGTATTTGATAGTATCTGAAATGTTATATTTTCGACTGAGTATTTTCTCCTTCGTGTAAATGGCACAATCGTTGTTTGGGAAGGGTTTATGTTCAGCCCTTCTCTATCACACCACGATGAAACAAAATTTAAAGCAATTTGCATTCTGTTTGCGATGATACCGTCATATTTTCCTCGTACTATTATAACTATATCATCTGCGAAGCCAACTATTTCGAAGCCTAGAGCTATCAGATTTTTGAGAAGATCATCAACTATTAAAGACCACAATAGAGTTGATAACACGCCTCCTTGCGGGCACCTTTTAATTGCTCTAACACTGATGAATGAGCTTCCGAGGTTCGCTGATATTTCTCTTTTTGATAACATCTCCGTAATCCAACCAACAATGCATTTGTCGAAATCACTATTCGACATAGCTGTGATCATTGACTCATGAGATGTGTTATCGAATGCACCTTCGATATCAAGGAAAGCAGCTAGTTAAATTTCTTTTGCTTCAAAGGATTTTTCTAGTTTTGTAACAACCGTGCGTTGTGCTATTACTGATGATTTATCCTCCTGATATGCAAACTGAGTCGTTCGCCGTTTCGTCACTTGCGACGGTAAGCGCGTAGATGTTGCTGCTACCACCCTCCCGGGCGGTTTTCGCGTTTTGCTCCGGGGGGGCTTTTTTCTCTCTGTGTGTCTCTGTGGGGTGGCGTTTGTGGTGGGGTGTTTTGTTGGGGTGGTGGCCCATCTGTTTTTGTCCTGTCTTTTTTTTGGGGTATTGAGGGCGACAACAATTACCGACTCGGCCGAATCCCTTTTGTCAGAACGAATCCACTCACGCGTCTTGACCGGACGAATGAACTGACAGAAGTGAAAAATACTACCGGCGCGTTTTTCGCACTGACTGCTGCGATCACCTTTTTTATTATACGACTACTACATAACCACGTTTCCAAGTGAGAACAAGTGTTTCTAAATAAAGTCATTTTGTTGTTATTAAATCTTAATTCCGGTGTTATTATTCCTCTGCAAGCTATTCCCAATAGGTTATGGGCCCAGAGTAACACGGAATTTGTACGGATTTCTGGACATTTTGCGAAAAATCGATCGGTGGAGTGTTTTTTTTCGGAACGAATTGTGTCGCGTCGCGTGTGTTTGTCAAAATGGCGGATGTGAAAATTTCGTTGGAGAAGCTGAACGACCAGAATTATTCGATCTGGAAGTTCAAGATGGAGCTTCTGTTGGTGAAGGAGAACCTGATAGCATATATCGTCGATCCGAAGCCTGGTGTGCCGACCGCCGACTGGACCCTGCAAGACGGGAAAACTCGTGCAATGATTGGCTTGGCGGTGGAAGACGGTTAGTTGGTTCACATCATCCGAAAAACGACTGCTAAGGACATGTGGGACTCGCTTAAGCAGATTCACGAAGCATCGTTTTTATCGTCGACACTCCATGTCTTACGCAAGCTGTGTTCTCGGCGGCTTTCGGAAGAAGGCGACCTCCCTCAGCACCTGAACGAGATGACCGACTTGCAAAATCGTTTGGAAGTGATTGGTGAAGGTCTGAAGGATCGTGTTTTCATGGCGCTGATTTTGTCGAGTCTTCCGCCGTCGTATGGCAGCTTGATAAATGTGATCGAAAGCAAGCCGGAAGCAGAAGTAACGGTGGATTTCGTGAAAAGTAAACTGCGGGAAGAATGGCGACGCCGACTTGAGTGCAACGGCGGTGGTATGCATGCTGCTGAAAAAGTGATGAAAAGTGTGAAGTCAAAAACGACGGAGAAGAAGAAGAAATATGTGTGTCATCACTGTCACGAGGAAGGGCATTTCCGACGCGACTGCCCTAAGCTAGCCAGAGGACAGCAGAAGAGCTCGGCGGATGGCAAGGCGAAGCTAGCTGCTGAGGTGCCGGATGGAGTGGAGATGTGTTTAATGGCTGTGACGACCTCTGGCGCAAACCGGTGGTACTTGGACTCCGGTGCTACGTCTCACATGACCAGCGACAGAATGCTCCTGACGGACATGAACCCAGTGAAGCAACCGGAAATCTGCCTGGCTGACGGAACAAGGATCAAATCGAGTGGTGCTGGGAGCGGAAAATTGGAATCAGTGGCAATGGTGTACGGATGAATGTAACTAAAGGATGTGTATCATGTTCCTTCGTTATCAGGTAATCTTCTCTCAGTGAGTAAAATTTGTGACCTGGGGTACAATGTTTTATTCGATCGAGCTGGGTGTAAAGTATTGAATGGTCAAGAAGCTGTACTGATTGGTGAGCGAAGCGGCGGCTTGTATCGCTTGAAGCAATATTCTCAGCAAGCTTTTGTAACCAAGGCTGAGCATCCGGATCTGTGTGAACACCTGTGGCATCGAAAGTTTGGTCATCGGAGTAGTGATGCAATCTCGAAGATAGTCCGTGAAGAGCTTGGATTCGGGCTAAAAATGAAGAAATGTGACATTCAATGCGTTTTTGGTGTTTGCTGTGAAGGAAAAATGAGTCGCATACCGTTTCCAAAAGAGTCTTGTAGCAAATCAAAAGCAGTGGGGGACTTAGTGCATTCCGATCTTGGTGGTCCAATGGAAAACCCGACTCCAAGTGGATACAGATACTACATGATGATGGTGGACGATTATAGTTGCTATACGGTGCTTTACTTGTTGAAAGCAAAGTCGGACACCGAAGACAAAATTCAGGAATATTGTGCAATGGTGAAGAACCAGTTTGGACGTGCTCCGCGAGTGATTCGTACAGATGGAGGTGGCGAATATTCAAGTTTGTCATTGAAGAAGTATCTGACAGAGAACGGCATCATTGTGCAGCAAACAGCCCCCTATTCTCCTCAGCAGAATGGGAAAGCAGAGCGGAAAAATCGATACGAGGTCGAGATGGTAAGGTGCTTGCTGGCGGAATCGGGGCTCGACAAGAAGTACTGGGGTTAAGCAATTTGCACTGCAAACTATTTGCAGAATCGCTTGCCAACGTCTGCAGTCGAGAAGACACCATATGAGTTGTGGCACGGCAAGAAGCCGTTATACACTCACTTGAAGACTTTTGGGTCGGAGGCATATGTCCATGTGCCCAAGGAGAAACGCTTGAAGCTGGATGGAAAGGCGAAGAAGTTGATTTTTGTGGGCTACGCGGAAGGGCGAAAAGCTTACCGGTTCCTGGATCCGAAGACTAACTGGCACGATTAGCCGAGATGCCAAATTCTTGGAGCTTGGTGACTCAGAACTGATGCAGGCGGAATCAACGGTTGGAGGCGAGGTATTACAGCCGCTTGAGAAGCATACGTCTGCTGAAAAGGCGGAGGATCGGATTGTGCAATTGTCTCTGGGATCGTCTTCGAATCAAGTGCCAAATTCTGATACAGCTGTTATCGTGGATGATGATGTTGCGTCCGAGAAGGAACATGATCATGACAGTCCGAGTGCTGGTGCATCGTTTTTGGAGAATTCGTCGGAAGCAAGTTCCAGTTCGCCATTGAATGGGTTTCCTCTAGATGAAATATGTAGACGTTCGTCGCGGTCGAACAAAGGCGTGGCTCCGAGACGGCTAATCGAAGAGATTTTTGCTGTCACTGATGCGGTTCTTCACGATCCGATCGAACCAACCGATTTTAAGGATGCGTTAACCGGTGAGCAGTCAGGTGAATGGAGGAATGCCATGGAAGCTGAAATGAAGTCTCATGAAAATAATGGTACATGGGATCTAGTGAAGTTACCCAATGGACGTAAACCCATAGGATGTCGTTGGGTGTATAAGTTGAAGCGGAATGCTGCCGGAAAGGTGGTGAAATATAAGGCCCGACTGGTGGCAAAGGGCTTCAATCAAAAGTTCGGACAGGACTACGACGAAGTGTTTGCTCCTGTGACTAAGCAAACGACGCTGAGAACGTTTTTGGCTGTTGCAAGCAAAAGAAAGCTGCTGTTGAAACATTTCGGCGTTAAGACGGCATATCTCTATGGCGAGCTCGACGAAGAGCTGTACATGAAGCAGCCGCCAGGTTTCGAAATCAAGGGCAAGGAGTCGTTAGTCTGTCGCTTGAGGAGGAGCATCTACGGATTGAAGCAGTCGGCCAGATGCTGGAACCATCGGCTGCATTCCGTTCTCCAGGACCTAGACTTCGAACAGAGTGCTGCAGATAAGTGCTTCTATATGAAGGTCGTCAGTGGAAAACGCATATACTTGCTTGTCTACGTTGACGATATTCTTGTAGGCAGTGAGAGTGAGGCTGAAATAGAGAAAATCTATAGTGCACTGAAGAAAGAGTTTGATATGACTGATCTAGGAGATCTGAACTACTTTTTGGGATTGGAAGTCCATAAATCGGATGGAAATTATAGTATCTCCCTTGAAGGGTACATCGATCGTGTGGCTCATCGATTCGGACTTAGTGATACTAAATCTGCAAAAACGCCGATGGAAGAAAGTTTCACGAAGTCGAATAGCGAAAGTCAACTTCTGGAGGATGCATCGACATATAGGAGCCTAGTTGGAGCATTACTGTATGTTGCGGTCTGTGCACGACCGGACGTTGCAGTGAGCGCTTCGATTCTTGGAAGGAGTGTTAGTGCACCACGAGAGGAAGATTTGGTGGCGGCCAAACGAGTGGTCCGTTACCTGAAGGCGACAAAACACTGGCGTTTTCGGTAACCCGGCCGGTAAGTTGATTGGCTATTCCGATGCAGACTGGGCTGGTGATTGTAAAACGAGGAAGTCAACGACCGGCAATCTTTTCTTGTATGCTGGTGCTGCAATTTCCTGGGCGAGTCGTCTACAGAGCTGCGTGACTTTATCGTCAATACGTTGCATTGACCGAGGCAAGTCAAGAGGCAACGTGCCTTTTGAAGTTACTCGATGATTTCGGCGAACGGCAAACGGAACCTGTAGAAATATTGGAAATATCTACCGGCGCGTTTTTCGCTGTCGCTGCTGCGAGCACCTTTTTTTTTTTAAGACTACTACAAAACCACGGTTCCAAGGGGGAACAAGTGTTTGTTAAAAAAGTCTTTTTTGTTTTTTTTTATTTTTATTTGGGGGTTGTTTTTTCCCCTGCAAATTTTTGGAGAGGTTTTTTTTTCCCAATAATGCTTGCTTACTTCGTCCAACCATTTCTCCCGGATCAGTTTCAGCGTCAAGGCATCGTCCGTTCGCATTTCGAGTTGAGTAGTCAGTGCGTTGAATGACTTCGGTAATCCTCCCAGGGCCAAGGCCACCATGGCGTTTTCTCCCAGGTCCTTTCCTGCGCTGCAGAACTTCGACAGAAACCCCCAAGGAAGGTACTCATTTCCCCTAGTATAGGGGGAGGTGGACAGAGTGGCCTACGTGTGGTGTTTGGCCAATGTCGCCCACGATTCCTTTTTCGATTTGTTTTCATGGCACGAATTACCCCAAATTGGTTCTCCTTCTGTAGCAGCAAAATAGTCCATCAAGCTTTTTCATCGCCTTCGTTCCACGCCGCCAAAGCACCCGCCACCGCTGCACCCACTGCCGCATTACAGCCAGCTGCCGGTGCCGCCGGACGGTTGTTCTTGACATAAGCCCACAAACCTTCTCGGATCAGCAGCGCCGGAGCTTCCAGGCTTCGTAGTTCGAATTGTTGAGCTTCGTAGAAATCTTGAGATCCATTCTATCGCAGGTTTGGCTCCGCTTGCAGAACTTCCAGGAACATCCTTCTTGATGAAAAATCGACACGTTGCTAAGGCCCATAACCTATTAGCAGAGCGTAATTAAAAGTGAACCGATCTTGAATCTTTGTTGCATGTATTTACAGGTTAGTAGTAGTAAAATTCTTGTTTATTTTGCATTTTTTGTCTTACATACTAACTTACAACTTTTAAGTGTTTCAGCCCAATGAACTCTTCAGCTTTGTTTAGTGTGTTTTATGAGCTTTATGTGTTTTGTATGTTTTGTTTTTTAATTAATTTTCAGATCAGGTCTTGGGGCATTGTTAGTTAAAATTTGATAACCTACTTAAACAAAAACTATAGCTACAATTTGAAAATCCTAGGGGTGGGGAACCAGATTCCGAATGATCTGGTGATCCGATGTCAGGCAGCGTGCCCTGTTCCGATTGATAGACTCACTAAAGCGATCATCGAGGATTTTTATCTCGGCCAGGCGGTAGACCTCAGATGTTCTTCTCCTCGGAGGGGTGTTCAGGATCATCCTGAGGAATTTATTTTGAACACGCTGCAACTCTCCCAGATTGGCATGCCGTACTCGATGACAGGAAGTATGATTTGCTTGTAGATCAGGGATAATGTAGACTTATATGGATGTTAGTAATAAGCGCGCTAACGGCAGCTTCGTGTGGACTGATGATGTTTTGTCCGAGATTGTGGGAGCTGAAGAAGTGTTGACTTATCTCAGCAGCCTTTTCTGCAGGAGTTATCAAGCGATCCTTAGAGTCATTGCTGTGTAATGGGATCAACGGTGGAATCGGCCTTGGCTTAGTTTTCAAAAATTTTGCCAACTTCCAGAACGGCTTTGCTCAATCTGGGGAGAGCGTATCTTGTCGGAAAAATTGTTATTCTTAAGGTCCACCATTCTGGCCTTAATAATTTTCGTCACTCGATTACAGTGACTTTTTAGCGTTGGCAAACCAGTTCGCTGATATTGCCTTCGAATGGCGTTGCGCAATTGAATAAGTTCTTTAGTGGGTCTATCGATGGGTACAGGGTTGCTCACCTGATCAATCACCGGTACATGTTGCTCCCGGGCCTGGGAGATCGCTTGCTCGATGCTCTGCAGCTGCCGTTCGATGTCATCAACCGAATCAAGGTGCATGTCGAAATCGATGTTGTCGTCAACGTGTTGTCGGAACCTCTCCCAACTGGCGCGGTGATAGTTTCGTCTGGTGATTCGATGGCGGTTCACCGAGGAGCCAACTTCGGCCACCACCGGATAGTGGTCCGATCTGAGCTCCTGGTGTACGATCGGCTGGGCGATGTTGTTCCCCATGTTGGTGAGGAAGATGTCGATTGTCGAATGGACCCCAGATTTGCTCAACCGGGTGGGAGTATCCGGGCCCAGGACGGTGTAATGTCCCTCTTCCAGGTCTTCCTGCAGAATTATTCCGTTCCGGTTCCGCCGGGTGTTCCCCCAGGTTTCGTGTTTCGCATTTAGGTCGCCGGCGATGATAAATTGCCCCTGCCTCCGAGTGAGCTTGCAAATGTCGTTCCGTAGGACCGTTGTTGTTCCGTTAGCGGTGCTGACTTGCTTGGGACAATAAGCCGCGATGATGTTGATAGGGCCGATTACAGTTTCGACCTCGATTCCGATGGCTTCGATTGACTGCAGCTGAAGACTCGGAAGCAGATGGTAGTTGATGTTGTAGCGCAGGGCGATCGCAACTCCTCCTCCATTAGAGCCGCTACGATCAAGTCGCACAATCCGGTATCCTGGGATGAAAACGGTGAGTTCCGGCTTGAGATGTGTCTCGGTGACGATGTCGATGTCGATGGCCTTCCTGTTAAGGAAGTCACCGATCTCGATTGTTTTGTTCCGGATGGAACAAGCATTCCAATTTACGATGTTGATGGTGCGATTATGGTCCATATTTGAAAATAAATTTCATCGTCACGGATGTGGCGGCTTTGAGCTGTTCTTCCTTGCAGCGTCAGGAACGTAGTTGGCGGTAGAGCTCTTGGATGAACTCGACCATTTGCTCCGAGTCGTAGAGCTGTCCATCGGCGGGTGGTTGCGTGGAGGTACTGCAACCCGGATTGGCCCAGCCTGGAGGAGGAGCCGGCGTGGAGGAGGGGCCGGCGTGGAGGCGGTGGCAGCTGCCGCGAATCGATGCTGAACGGAGGCTGATGGGTAGTCTACTTGGTGGTGATTCAATGGGATCGGCAATAGATTTGGCACCTGGTACCGGAGCGTCGGGAAATTTTCTTCATCCAGTCGAGGTGGCGGACGGCGTTGCCCCGGCCGGGACTTAGTGGACGCCTGTTTGCGGATCGCCAGAAACTCCGCACGTTTGGGACAGGTTCGGTTGTTACCTTCGTGGTTAGCGCCGCAGTTGGCGCACTTTGGTGGTGTTTCTTCATCCATTGGTGCACAATCCATGGTAGTGTGTGCTCCGGCACACTTGCCGCAACGTGGTTTCATGTTGCAGTTTCGAGTTCCGTGGCCGAATACAAGGCAGTTGCCACACTGCGTCACGTCATGCTTTCTCGGGCGATACCGGTTCCACTCGACAATGACGTTGAAAAGGGCCCGTATTTTCAACAGGTCCGCCATCGTGACGGAACCCTTCTCCAGATGGACCAGATAGAGTTGGTCCCGATGATTTTCCTGTTGTTGACGTCTGATCGGGAACACCTTCACTGGTTTCAGAGATGCCGCTTGCAGCTCAGCAATTATTGCCTCCGGAGTGAATTCCGGAAGGCCACGCAGAATCACCTTCAGCGGCTTGTTTCCTGGTGCGTCGTGAGTATAAAACTCATGTTTCTTGATGACTAGGTGAGCACCAACAGCACGGTAGTCAGCCTCCGTCGAGCACATGATCTTTGTGCCGGTACTGCACAGCTTGAAAAGCGGTTGAATTTTGATTGCTGCAAGCTCAGCCCTGAGAGCCTCGACGTCCTTTGATGTGGTGAAGAGCGGGGGGACTTTTACCTTCTTTGGTACCTCCTGTACCGGGAGCACGGAAAATTTGTTGCTCGCTAATAGTCGAGCGTTAGGGTCTGCTGGATCGGCGTCGTCGCTTGGAGCTGCTCGGTTTCGGTATGGCGTCAGGAGCTGATGCCACTGGCGTGGATGTCACCACGTGTTGATTTTTTCGACCCATTGCCACGGCAACAAGTCGAGCGAAAAAACTTGGTGAACTTTGCAGCGCTTGCTTTTGCCTTACCACCACCAAAAGATGAGCAAGCGCAGGTGATAGGTCGCGAACCGGACACGCAATCTCGAAATTTGTATTGCGAGGGAGCGAAAAACACGTCCGTACGTGTCGCTTGTTTGAACTGAATGAATAATTTGCAAGCTACAACATGCCGCTTAAATAGATACAGCGCTCCGTGTGCTGTGATGTGGAAGTTGTTTGGCGATATGGTGGTTGCTTGGTGATATGTTTACTTGGTGATGTGGTTGTTTGGTAGTTGTGCTGCACGCCGACTGTGATGTATTTCCCGGCTGGCTGCACACGTGGGTTTCCATGCGTTGGCCAGTGACGCTTCCGACGTGAGACGGAACACTTACACTATCAAACGTAGGTTCCGCCAGCACTGCTCGCAGGGACGGTCGTGAATCCGTCATTGATGTTACCTTCTGTAGTCGATCGCTGATGACAAATATGAACTGGAGAATGTGTGAGGAGTATACCAATAGCGACCATCTGGTGATCCGGTATAGCATCGGCCAGCGAAATCCTGTCGCAATACGAAGGACAACCAGTTGCGAGCGAAAGTGGAAGACGAAGGTCTTCGACAGGGAACTCTTTGTAGATGTAATTAAAAGTTAACCGATCATGATGGTAGATAACAGCGGAATAAAAATGTGTATTGCATGTATTTACAGGTTGCGTTGCTGTGATTAGGATCTATATTTGAATATTTCAGGTGGTTACTGCGATATGTTTGATCCCTAAACACTCCTCCTCAAACTTGTTGGGTAGCACGCCAGCTGTGGTTCGGTGCTAAGAGAGCTTCAGTTTGTTCAACGGTTTAGTGAGCATGTCCGCAACCATACGCTCCGATTGACAGTAAATTACGGTCAGCGTGCCTTGTTGAACGAGGCTCTTGGTGAACTGGAACTGGTGTCCACATGTTTGGATCGACGCTGTGGTTGCTCCGTTTCCTGTTGGCGGATGGTGCTTTGGTTGTCATTATAGAGCAGGATTGGGTTTTCCAGCTCGTGCACATCCTTTATCAGCTGCTGGATCCAGAGTAACTCTTGGCACGCTTCGGCTGCAGCAATGAACTCGGCCTCGGTCGATGATAAGACAATGCTGGTTTGCTTTCTTGCTGCCCAACTGATCGAACCACCGCCGAACCCGACGATGAAACCGCTATTGGATTTGCGGTCCCGATGATCGCCTGCCCAATCCGCATCCATGAAGGCCTTCAAATCTGCATTGTTGTTCTCCAAATACAGTTGGAGATGCTTCGTCGCCAGGAAGTGCTTCGTCGCCTGGTCGTCCACATACAACAAGTTGAACACCTGTTTGTTGCCCGTGGTTCGTACGTACAGGCAAACGTCGGCGGTCGATTGCATGAAACCCAGCTTCTTGATATATCCGTTAATCGTCTGGTTCCAGATCCGTCCGGACTGCTTCAGTCCGTAGAGGCTCTTCTTCATATGACACCTGCTGGGATACCTGCTCCAGTCTCGAGCCCTCTTGGTTGGGGGTATGTATTTCTTTCCGGGTGGGGGGCGGTACGGGTGCGCTCCTTGGGGGTGCCGGGGTTGGCTCCGAAGGGGGGGCGGGGTGGGATTGGTTATTAAAAAGGGTAAGTTATCTGGTTTGGCACTGGAGCGAAAACCAGGGCCCTGTAGCATAAAATAAATTTTTTTTATTATTTTTGTCTTTTATCTTGTATCTTTTTTATATATATATAATATAAAAATATAACAAAAAAAAAACTAAAAAATAACAGGGTTATTCTGCGTGGCGATTCAGGTGAGACGACTCGAGTCACCCGTCTCACGCGATTCTCGTAGGCGAATAAAGTGAGAAAAGTCACCACGAATGAACTTAGATGAACTCTCGCATTATTCTCGCAGTCGTATGTGAGTGACAATTGTCGCTCAGAAGTGACATTTCAAGGCGTATCCTAAACCATTGACGACTGTTGAAAATGGAGACGAAGCTGTGAGTAAATTTATCACATAATTTATCGGAAAATGTATTAATTAATAATTTTTCTTATCTTTTCACATTTTAGAATAAAAATAACAAACAGGAAGCAGTTCGATTGTTTGGTGGCCACGATGGAAAAGTACCCTCAGTTGGCCAAAGGACTGAAATTTTCTGAGGCGGCAAATTTCAACGGAAAAAATTTGAGGGAGTCTGGGCCACTTTCACAAAGGACCTTAATAGCCTTGGTCCACCGATTCGATCTTTGAATGGATGGCAGAAGGTATATACCGATCAAAAAGCCTTATTTTGTTTGATAATGTTGTTCAATTTCTTTTCAAGGTATGGAACGACTTCAAACTTAAAACAAAAAGGAAACTATCTCACAACCTTACGGAGGCTCGTGCGACAGGTGGAGGTCCTAATAAAATGACAAATCTCACTTCATGTGAGGAGTCAGTCGTAGCACTGCTTCAACTAGATAAGACTGTTCCCAAGTAACCACAAGTATTATATTATTGCTGTTATTCAACACAAAATCAACATCATTAATGCTGGATTGCATCAATTCAACAGTTGTCAAGTAATGAAGCGTTAGATTAGCTTTAAGAATGTATTGATGCATTAGCAATGCAGTGATGCATTACCAATGCAATAATGCTACTTTAGCAATGTCTTATAGCATTACAAAAGATATAGCATTAGTTCGATCTTAGTGGGGCCCTTTTCAGCTTTAATCCAACTTCAATGATGTACTAGACGTAATACATATGCCCTATATATGCAGGCTATTACAGCCTCGTGGTTACTTGGGTTGCTTCTGATGGTAATTTATCACATGTGATTATTCATTTTTGGCTTATATTTTTTATTTATTTTCTTTCAACAGGCAATACATATGGTTTAGCATCCAGTGTAACGACCGAGGTTAATTTTCAAGAACCCGCATGTACTGGAACTACACACTGACAGAAGAGATCAGAGCATCAAGAAAAATCAAATGCAAATAGTGAGGACAGTGAAAACGAAAACCTAAATCCGAATAACGATGCTGAATTGCCAAGTACGCTACTCCATCAACAGAAATCGGTGCCAAAAAAAACTTGAGGAGTTGCTTGAAGAGCAAACAAAATGCATTCAGGAAATCCGAGATGGTGTCAAGGACTTGGCACGTTATACTAGAAAAAAATATTATTTGCAGGAAAAAAAAATCGCTTCGAACAAGAAAATGCTCTACGAATAGAAAAGCAAAATTCTGAGAAACTAAATATAAATTGCTCTTGCTGGAGTACAAAAAGAAAAAGTTGGATTTCTTGCAAACGAAAGTAAAAAATACATCGTTGGAATAGGTTTGATAAAGCAAAAATAAAGCTGATATACAATACTTTTGTTGTTGTTTTTTTTTTAATATGTTGATTCCCATTATTATTAATCAATTAATTATGAGCTTTTCTTTCTTATAGAAATACTTACAGCTAAAATCAAAATAGAATAGAACAATCACTATGTATTAAACTAAAGGGCAATGACTATCTTTACGGCAACTACAAACTCTATTTGTAGACCGATACTTGTTCAAAACTTAGCAACTGGAGCTTCTGCAATCTGAACAGTTTAAAGGATGTTTCCACTGACGAATGTATATCCAACATAATCCTTGGTCAAAACAGCCGGTCAAGCTACGAAAGCATCGGACATTATCAAAAGTAACAGAAATGGGCCAAACATTTTTTTTTATTAAACGAGATGAACGACACACTACTTAATATTGGAGAATCTCCGACAAGAAACAAGTTGGCTCATTTCTAAACACATGCCAAAATTACACAATTTCGAATACGAATAAAACGTTTATAAACCAATTCATCACCAAATTTTCGCAACTTTCATGATGATAATCGTTGCAATTCACACTATTTTTATACTCAGGAACCAGTCGAAGAAAGTACACATTAACCAGAAAAAAAAACCACATAAACCCGCGGGCAGTCAATCCACCGATGCGGCTTCGGTATATTTTATCAGCCACCATCGTTGACGACGTGACATCGGACCAAGAGGTTCAGCCCGTCGCGACCCAGTGCATCGAGCCACGGACACATTTTATGTCGGTAGTTAGTTTTAGTCAGCCGTTTATTTGTTCCAAAAACACCTTCGTACAGTGGTTGCCTATACACTTTTCCGTTTTGTTTTGTTTTTCACTCTGAAAAACATAAATATCAATTAATTCAGAGAACCCATGGTGGATTATTTATTTTTAATTACCTCAAGATGATTAAATTTTCTCGTTTTATTTCACTTCCAATCGATTTGCAGCAAAAAGACGAACGTTATCCTCTTCAAAACAAAATTCTGAAGCATTAAAAGAATATGGCCAAACAACGTTCCCGAACAATGCCTTGTTAGGCCGTTTCTCACAAAGTGTTGGGCCACTCATGCTAATCAGCAGCATAATTGGGTAGGGGAAACATTTCCCTTCACGACGGTGTCATTGATTTGTGTGGGAAACCTATTTTTTTGCGATTAAAACGTTTACAACGGCTTGTTTAGAAATGCTGTTAGGCCCTGTAATATTGTTGCTCCAGAATGTAGTAAACTGACAGTTCTTCGAATGAATACAGAGTCACATGCGATTCATTTTCTCACTCACTGAGAAATGAACCTCTCGCGTCACCCGATTCGACTAAGGGAATCGAGTGAGAATAGTCATGTGACTGCGAGGTGACAATTGTCGTCTCACCTGATACGCCACGCAGAATAACCCTGAAAGCTAATTGAACTAATATTATTAGTAGAATTTACAAGCGTTCGTTGCATAAACAAAATATGACAACAAATTATTAGCTTTCATTTGTACTTTTTCTACAAGTGGAGAACTTCTTGTAACATAATTTACAAGTTCGGATTTGTTTTCAATTTGTTATTTGTAAAGCAGCAATGTACCGTTTCAACATTCTAAGTGACTCAGACGATGAAGAAAGTAGTTCGAGGGAAACACGGAGGTGTCGTAGGGTGAAATATTACGCTCCACGAATAAATTTCAGTTTCCAATATGCAGCTGATTTTTACGAGTATTTCCGGATGACACCTGCAAAAGTGGAGCAAATACTTCGAGTAATCGGCCCTGATATTCAGCTTACTAATCGTGGAGGAGCCCTGCAGCCTTTCCAACAATTGTGTGTTACATTGCACTGGCTGGGTCAAGGAAACCAGTATCACGGTACCGGACTTACACATGGAATTCACAAATCAACTGTAGGAAGGACAATACAACGCGTGGTTTCTGCAATCAATAGAAGATTATTCCAGAGCTCAGTTTGTTGGCGTCCAACATTTCAGGTGTAGTGGAACAATTTTACAGAATGGCTAGGTTCCCCAGCGTGATAGGAGTAATAGATGGATCCTTGATTCCAATCGATGCACCTACAATAAATGAAGAAGCGTTCGTTGACAGGAAGGGTTCTCACTCCATGGTGGTTTGTGGACCAAATTTGGAGTTCTTTTACGTCAGTGCTAATTGGCCTGGAAGTGTGCATGACGCTAGAGTGTTACGTAGAAGCAGTTTATTTCGGCGTATGGAGGAATGCAATATTTTTCCCAATGGAGTCATATTAGGAGATTCGGCATATCCATTAAAAGTTTGGCTAATGAAACCACTGCACAACGATCCAACAAATGATGGTGAGCGTAATTATAACAGCAGACTGAAATCAACAAGACAAACAGTTGAGCGGGCACTGGGACTATTAAAAGAAAAGTTTCCGTGCCTCAACCATCTTAGATTAAATCCTCATTTTGCAGGTCAAATATTTAAGTGTTGTGTGACATTGTGCAACATATTCCTTTTCATAATGAGGAGATTGATTCTGGGTTGAATGAAGTTAACACAGATGTTAATGCTCAAAGACGACAAATACAAATTATTCAATCAATGTGCTAAACAAAACCTTTAGAGTTTCTTATAATAATAATATATGTAATAATCGATATCAAAATTTGAAAAATACATGGACTTGACAATTTTGTGCACTATTTTTTAATCTTTTTTTTTATTATCCATTCCCGCTCCAATTTTCTTTCTTACGCTTAAGGCAGTATTTATTTAGGAAAAACTGGATTATAAATAGAACAAACTAAATGTCATCAAACTCTTCGTCACTTTGACCATTATTCACAGAACATGGTAAGAGATACTCAACATCAGTAGGTTCATCCGAATTAATCTCGCTTGCTTCTCGGTTTCCCAAGTTCTCTGTAAAATTTGATCTTGGCAAACCATGCTTGAGCTCAAAATTATAAATTTTTAAGCTCAATAAATAACTTTCCTTTGACATTTTCTCTACTTCGAGTGCTTTCAACTCTCGCTCTTTCTCAAGAATGTCTATTGTCAGCTGCAATTTCAAACTGATTAGATCCGCATTTTCTGATAGACCATTGGTAGCTGATACTTCTGAAACATTGCGCTTTCTTTTCTTAGAGCTAGGTTGGTGAACCTTATCGTCAGTATGAGATTCAGGAACTTCTTTTGAGGCTTTTGACGTACTAGGCTGGATGACTTGTTGATAAAATTCCTCCTCCGCTGATTCCTCCAAACTTTCCGGAATTGCTAATCCCTCCAACACTGGCGATTCTTTGCCGAGTATGTCGTAAACAAGGATATCAACATCGTTCGTCCTAGCCTCAGGTCCACCACCGGTACCTGTTCTTCTGGAATTGTCCCGTTTTTCCTAAATTTGAGACATCGGTTATGATTATTTTATAGTCAATCAAATTTAATACACACCATCGACATTTTTCGGACATTTGGCCACCAAACATCCCGGACGTACAAAGAGTCTTTGCCATTGGGCAAAGCACCGATAGATTTAGCATATTCACCAATACTCGTCCACGCTTTGCTACGCTTTTCCTTCGTTAGCGTTGCTGCAAATGGTCCAAACAGCACCTCTTTTTGTTCTCGAATGCTATCTAAAACGCAAAGTTTTATTTTCCGCTGCTCCTCACGTGTATTGCCCTTTTTAGCAGACATTGTACAAACTTTCAGCGCTGCAACGTGCAGAATATAAACAATAATAATAACGTTTCGCGGTAAATTTTCTTCGATTTTTGACAGATGAATGAATCTATTCACTTGTAGTTCATGCGTTACTAATAATACAAGTGCTTGTATTATTAGTGAAATTAGTGAAATACGCAAAATATTAGTACTTGTAAATTTAGGACTTGTAACTTGTAACTTGTAGCTAATATAATTAGGTCGATTATGCTACAGGGCCCTGGTCGTAGTCAGTGCCAAACTTCTGTCTGAACCCTTGTGCGACCAGTCTCGCTTTATAACTTGTGACTTGTCCTTTTTCGTCCAATTCACGCTTGTAAAGCCACTTGCATTCGACGGTCTTTCATCCCTCCGGGAGTGCTTCAGTGGTCCATGTTGAGTTCTCTTGAAGCGGTTGGATCTCCTCCTTCATGGCTGCTTTTCAGAATACGCTTTCTGGTCCCTTCAGCGCTTCATCGTAGGTTCTAGGTTCAGCTGCTACGGCC
>JAHHFK020001098.1:0-30078 GCA_024533555.2 Aedes koreicus
TTTAATTTTTGTGAGTAAATATGTGTGTGCCATTTTTTTCGAATACTCTATTGTGTGTTTGAATTTATTTGTACGATTAGTTTACATAAACACTAATCACAAATCAGTTCATCACAATCTGGGGTTTTTTATGCATGAAAGCATTTTTGTTTCTGAAAATGGCTTGCACCAAGCGGACCATCAAAGTTCAGGGACTAAAAGTTGACACTATTCCCTGGGGTTTTCCTCCTTGATTTAGTATAGCATTTGCTGAAATGAACCTCGTTGCAAACTTCTTGACAGGCGCGTTATCGAGGCATACATTTTATTTGTCAATGGAATAAATAAATATGATTAACATTCTCACGAGTAGGAGTTTCAAATTTAATAAATGAACAGTGGAAGATAAAATTAAACGAAGAAGAAAATAATGCTTTCAAAACAAAACAGTTAGAAATACGATTTTCGATTTTTTTATAAATCCGAGTAAATGTGTTCATTAATTTTGCTAGCAAAGTTGCCCGCCGCTTCAGTATTATTTTTAATCCATTTTAAGTTATATTTAAAAGACGCTCATAATCCATTAAGTACTCTGAAATTTAATGGCAACGCATTCCAACCGGCAGTATTAACTGCCACAGTGGAACGTAAGCGATGTTTGCCGATGGAAAAGTGACACATCACTATAAAAAGTATCATCTGTAGGTCATTAAAACCGATACTTGTGTGAGAATTTCATCGGATCAAAATTAAGATTTTTCTCCCAACCATTGAAACGTGTATCCCTTTCATTAAGTCCCGATCCGCGGCATCCAGTGGGATGGCTTCAACGTTGACAAACAAGTGCATCACAGGTAAATTAAAACCATTCGCGATACGACCGAATCCGACGGCCCATATGGCGGTGCCGAGGAATTACTTGAAATTCCTTCTTTTTGCCCCAGAAATGCGCACAAAGACAGAACGAGCCTCGCGGGGACAGAGGTAAATCGTCGATGTCAGTCAATAAACATTTATTAAACCGAGTGAAATTGCTCAGCAAACGATGACTCTCGGAGGCTCCAGTCAACGCGGACGAAGATTGTGGATGGCAAAGTATCTGAAAAACATATTTATATCATTTCTCATACGCAGTTCCATGGAATTGAACATGTGGTGAGAAAGGCCATTGAGCTACCGTGAAATTTAAGCCCCCGTTTGGACCTCTAGATGACCTCCAGCTATCAAGCGGTTGCGAAGGAGGAGCAGGAGGAGGAGGATGGTGAAGGGAAAAACAAGCGAAAGGTCTCAAATTTATCAACGCACTTCGTTTAAGCAAATTTATTATGTTCTCAGATTTTTATGCTTCATTAACTGTACCCCCACTCGGGCACACAAGAGCAGCATATTTTCGGCGATGAAGAGGGCGGTCACGTCATTTAGCATTCTTTATTATCTCTTACTTTAAAGAGATCTCTGGATGGTAAACCACTCATATTTTTATTGACTTCTTTAATATTTTTTTTTTCTTTAATTTGAAAATTACTACACATTTTATTCGTTTCTTCGATCGGATCTGCGGCAATTTCGACTACGCCACTCAGCAGAGCCTCCCGGTGTGGTGAAAGAAATCTTAATTTATGGACCCTTGGCCAGTGTCCCGCTGTTTGCAGATGAGATTTTACTTGACTTCTTGTTGGACCTCATGCCAGAAAGCATCCCATCCGTTGATTCGCCATGCGGTGCACACTTTCCGTCGCTACCTTTTGCGATAACTACCATCATAATTATGAACCAAAAGTTATAATTTCATAATTAAATAATCAAAATCCATTTATGGCGTACCCGCCCATTTTCCTGTCCCAAACAAACAAAAAAGGAATCAAGATAACCATGCAAAATTAATTTAAAACGTGTATCATTAGCGTAGTAATTGTGGAGAACTAACTTTAAGGCAGGGGGTGCTCGGCTAATAAAAAGCGCTCTAAAGATGAAGACCACCATCTAGGAAGCTGAAAGTTTTTTTTACGGAACACACCGAATAAACATTATCAACGTAGGGCATCTACAATCGAGACCAAGAGTGGACATCAAGAGGTTGTGTTACGAATTTAAAAATATTAACATAGTCACAGCAGGAGCTGCTCCCAATGTGGTTGTCAGTTCCCAATAAAGCTTCTTGAATTTACAAAACGTAACCATTGAATGTTTTGAGTCCAACGACATATTAAGCAGCTGGGGATTATTCCACCGGTGAAGTAGAGTTTTCCTAACAGGACTTACCCAAAAGTTATCCCGGATAATAAATTTGATTATAATCTCGCAATTAGACGGTCCCTTCTTGTTTTTTTTTATGTAAATCTTGACGTTAACACTAAAAATAAAATTATGTTTATACTACAAAGTCGTTTGTATAACTCGCTAATGTTTTCGTTGTTTACTGCAACGAAATTGATTTTTACTATTTATTAAGCTGGCTAAGGCTTGATTCAGTTAATATCTGGAAGCGATGTTTTTTTAACTCTTGTTTTATTCCAAATTTTACATTCATATATTAACCTAGGTGCTCCTGCTTAGTAATTAACATTTCAACCTTATATGCTATCATTTATATCTAATTGTGTTAATATTATTTTTACCTTGTCTATTCAGTATTTTTAACAGGGTTTTTGTTTGTTGCCTGCGTGTAAGAATTTTGATTTCTTAAAACTAGTTCTTATCTATAGAGAGAATTGATCATTGCAATTGAAGATTGCAATGATTTTTGTCTAAAATTATGAACATTTCTTCTAGAGTCTCGACGTTTGAAATTCCATGTAATTCAATAGTACTGAACCATGGTGACAGCTTCTGAAAGCGATGTTGATTTTACTGCAGCGCTCCTAGTGGTCGGAACTGGAATGTTTTAAGGCAGTTTGTTTTGAAATGCTTCTTCTTTCAGTGTTGAAAAGTTCGTTGTGAATCATTTTGTTTCAAATAAGTTTTACTTGATGGAAACCGCGAACCGAAAATTAATTTTGGACATTCACTTCGAAAATCTGAAAAATCTGGTCTGGTTCAAAAATTGAGAAGTCGTTGAAATTGGCTAAATCGACCGTGTTCAGCGTTTTCAAACATTTCCTTGAGCGGCATACTATCGGTCGGCAGGACCATTGCATGCTTCGTAGTAGAACTTAGTTGTAATTTGACGAACGAAGTTGCATTTGAAGATGTTGAGAACGATTAGTGCAAATCCAGGACTGTAGGATTAAATGATATCGCCAAGAAATTCAATGCCAGAAGGATTCGTTTGCGAGGAGGAATTCGGTCTTTTTGGGCCGATAAACAATCAAACAGGACACTGAAGCAGAATCTAATGGTCAAAAGTCGTGCCCGAAAGTTTTACAATGCGGTCCTCATAGACGACAAACCGTACGTGAAGATGGATTATGGGCAGGTTCCCAGACAAAAGTTCTATAACGTTTGCATTAAAAAAATGGACTTTTTTCGGATGGTGATAAAAAAAAGCTAAGACAGATAATCACTTTCGATAAATTTCACATGGAAGGTAATTATTTAAGCTTACTTGCAAACAAAATTCTAAGCCCTTACGAGCGACCTTCCGGCAGTTAACCGGAACATTCGCCATGGCGGACGAAAACATGCGTGTAGGCGTTTTTGAGCTCTTTCTTAGTTTTATTTATCAATTCCTCCTAAGTATTCGCGACACAATTGTTGGAGTAGATCTGACGCTTCAGGTTGGCCCAGAAATTCGCGATGGGAGGCAACTGGGGGACGTTGGGCGGGTTCGCCGACTTGGGTACCACATCGATATTCAGACACTCCATCTCCTCCAACGAACGCTTCGAGTAGCGGGCCAACGCCAGATCCGGCCAGAACACCGCGTCTTTGCCTTTATGGCCTTGATGAACGACGCAACTTCCGGCAGGCATTTCGTACTATAAATTTCACGGCCAGTCCGGAGCGAAAAAGAGCGGCTTTGACCTCCCCTTCTCGCTGATTGTCAGCCACAGCAGCACTTTCTTGGGGAACTTGGTGTGTGATATGAACTTCACCTCGGAGCTCACTTCCTTCGTGGGGGAAGTAAAATACGAAGTGCCCTGCCAGTCGTTGCCATCCAGGGTGAGATAGGTCTCGTCGTCTATCACCACCGCCACGTCGCGATTCACCGGGAAAATCGAGTTGATCATCTTATTCAGCCGCTGCCGCTGCGTCATTGCGTTCTTGTCGCTCAGGGTCGTCCGCCGTCCGGAACCGGGCTTTTTTTCGATGCTCTGATTGTTGTCTAATAGTGTCAAGATGTTGTAGATGCCGGAACGGGCGTATCCGGCGTACACAAAGTGCCGGACGATGTCCGTTTTCGACGCGGTGGGTTGCCGTTCTTTGAACGCGCACACTTCTGAACGGAATTGCTTCACTGTTTTTGCAATCACGGTTAGAGTTCGACTGATAGAGCTGTCAAATTTTGTCTGCTGACTCATGGGTTACTATTATTGATGCTGCATGGGTAGTTTTGTCAGTGCGGCTGAAGGTAAACGTTTAATGCAAACGTTATAGCAACTGGTGATGTTCAATTTTGTTTTTACCTATAAATTCACAAGCAAGCTTATGATTTGGCAAGGTATTGGCAGCTGCGAACAAAAAAAAGGATTTCGTGACAAACAGTCTATGGATTCCAAAAAGTACAAACAGGAGTGCCTGAAAAAACCTATTCTTCCGTACATTAAAGCTCACAATGGACCTGTAAAATTTTGGCCTGATTTTCCAAGTTGCCACTACAGCGGAGAAGAACTATTTACAATAGTGTCGAGACAACGGTGTGGATTTTTTCGAAAAGTATATCAATCCACCCAACTGCCCTCATTTCCGCATACTGTCAAACAAAAGTTGAAGAAAAGTGCAACATGATGCAACATGATGCATGAGAGATGAAGTGATGGTGGAATAAAATGGCCACTCAGGTTAGCCAACAGAGTGTTCAAAATATGATGAGTAGTATTCGAAGAAAAGTTCGAGGTTTTATTAAAACCAAATCGGAATAATTTTTTCGCTATTTTTCCTTCAAAGTGCAATAAATGACCTTCATTTTGAGTACTCAACATTATTATTTCATCGATGGCCGAGATAGGTCTATTTTTTGCAGAATGAATGCTTTACCATATGTGCTGTCAAAAGATGAAGCATGCAATTCAAAGAAAAAAAGGGAAAAAGGAGAAAGGGGGTGTGTTGGAGAAAAAAGGGGGGGAGAGGGGGGGGTGGGAAAAGGGGGGGGGGGGTGTGGGGGGGGGGGGGGGGGAAAAAAAAAGGGGAAGACGGTTGTGCGGAAATAATATCGAGGTGATGTTCCGGGGGATGCGGTAAATTTAAAATAAAATAGAAAAGATGGGTGTGTTAGTTTTGGGAGAATGATTAGTAGGGGGAAGTGGTGTTTTTTTTTTGTTGGGGGGAAAGGGGGGGGAGGATGGGGGGGGGGGGGGGGGGGTAAGAGGGATCGCTTTTCACTCGTGACTGCGTGAACGCGTACGTTTTCTGCATTCCCTTTGCACAACGAGAACGGAGGAATGAATGGACAAAATGGCGCAGTCGTTCTGCCGTTTTTCGGTCGCGATCATGATGTTTGTCGTAGCAGTCCTGTGGAAGACGATTTTTTCATGCATTCTCTCTTCCGCTTCTCGTGCATATTGAAAAGCTGAAACTGCCGAACGAATGGGAGCGTGCGGCATACGAGGTTTTTTTTTGTTCGTTTCTCCACACCAACATATCGCTTGGCCTAGACGGCGCGGTGTCTTTCACACTTTAATCACGTGCTAATATACGAATTCCCCGAATACACTGCAGGACTCTGCTAGGGAATATGTTGCTCACCGAGTCCCCGCTGAAACTCGGATGTTTTTATTTTCAAATCCTTTAAATTAAATTCGATTGTGTCCGGTGTTTGCGCGTGGGTTTGCACGGGTAATGCAAATCTCGGGAGGGCTAGTTAACCAACTTCCCCTTTATCCAATCGAGCTGAAATTTAGCACATAGACACGTTGCCAGTGACGATGCGTTTGTATGGTATGTATGGTAGCCACCATCCCTTCATGCACAGGGCTTGGATGCAGCTTCACTCAATAGCAAGATCAAATTGAGCCACCGATCTGAATTCACAATATCACTGTATGAAGGGCTAAAAACGGTGAGGTGGACCCGTAAGCAGAGACACTAACGCGAAACCCGCGGGAACATAAGATTCTCCTTCCAACGATACAATCCAACAAATCGTAATTTATTGTCATCCTATAATTTTAATATGGTTATAAATAAAATAATATGATGAAATAGTTAAAATAGTAAAAATAGACATACGATGCTAATATGCTTCTTAGTGCATCTTTACAGCTCAATCAATGGCAGATGAATGTTAATCTGGAATGTGAAGGCCTATTGCAACTAAATAAAACATAAAACAATTGATTATACATGAATCAATAACAAATATGTATGTATTTATGAGATTTTGTACAATTTGTTGTCTGACAAACATATGAGCTTTTCTCATGGGTCTTCGACAACTTCACGAATTAGCTACAAGAGTCTCCCCCAGGGCTCTTGTTTAAGCTCCCTTTTTTATAATTTTTATGTTAGAGACATCGATAGCTGCCTCATGGAAAATTGCACACTAATACAGCTTGCGGATGACGCCGTTGTTTCATTTGTAGGACCAGGGGCGAACAACCTGCACGGACCGTTGCAGGATACCCTAGACAATTTGTCTACCTGGGCTGTAAAGCTGGGTATCGAATTCTCCCCGGAGAAAACAGAGTTAGTTGTTTTTTCTAGGAAGCGTGATCCAGCACAGATACCACTTCAACTCATGGGTAAAATAATAACTCAAAGTTTGTCTAATAAATACCTAGGGGTCTGGTTGGATTCTAAATGCACCTGGGGAAAGCACATTAAGTATCTGTATCAGAAATGCCAGCAGCGAATAAACTTCATGCGTACTATCACCGGAACATGGTGGGGAGCCCACCCGGAAGATCTGATAAAGCTGTATCGTTCAACGATTCTGTCGGTTCTCGAGTACGGTAGCTTCTGTTTTCAATCCGCCGCAAAATCTCATATTCTGAAGCTGAAGCGAATCCAGTACCGTTGTCTTCGTATCGCGTTAGGCTGCATGAACTCAACTCATACTATGAGTTTGGAGGTATTAGCAGGAGTTCTTCCTTTATCAGATCGTTTTGTGGAGCTATCGTTCCGGTTCCTCACATGCTGTGAGGTGCTAAATCCATTGGTAATTGAAAATTTTCAAAAGCTAATCGAACGAAATCCTCAAACTAAGTTCATGACACTGTACCATTGGTACATGACTCTGGAGGTGAGCCCTTCTTCGAATGTTCCTAATCGTGATTACTCCCAAGACTTCTCTAGTATCTACTGTAATTTTTGATCTGAGCATGAAGCAAGAAGCTCGTGGAATACCAGATCCACTCCGTTCGGAGTACATTTCATCAATTTTTGCAAGCAAGTTTGGCCATATCAGAAGTGACAGAAAGTTTTACACCGACGGGTAAAAAACAAATGATTCCACTGGATTTGGTGTTTTTAACGAAATTCATAGCGCCTCCTTCAAACTTCAAAATCCTTGCTCCGTATACGTCGCAGAATTGGCGGATATACACTATGCATTAGAGCGAATTGCCTCTCTTCCCTCTGATCAATTTTTCATTTTTACGGATAGTCTCAGCTCACTTCAGGCTATTCGTTCAATGAGGCCGGCAAGGCACTTACCGTATTTCGTTAGCGAAATACGATCTCTTTTGAGTGCCCTATCAAACAATTCCTACACCATGACCTTGGTTTGGGTCCCTTCTCATTGCTCCATTCCGGGTAATGAGAAAGCGGACTCACTTGCCAAGGTAGGCGCTATGGCAGGCGATATTTATGATCGACAAATTGCCTTCAGCGAATTTTTTGCTATTTTCCGTCAACAGGCCTTGATCAGCTGGCAACAAAAATGGGATGCAGGGGATTTGGGCAGATGGTTACATTCCATTCTCCCACAGGTATCGAAAAAATCGTGGTTCAGAGGGTTGGATATTAGCCGGGGTTTTATCAAGTTAATGTGTCGTCTAATATCCAATCACTACTCGTTAGGCTCTCATTTCTATCGAATAGGTCTCTCAGACACCAATCAATGCGGCTGTGGTGCAGGTTATCAGGACACCAACCACGTTGTCTGGCATTGCCTCGATTACGAAATTGCCAGATCTAATCCTTGCGCATCCCTACGGGCCCGAGGGAAACCAGAGAAGGAAGATATCAGAGAGGTGCTGGGTAAGCTGGACTTGGACTATATGGGGCTAATTTACAAGTTCTTGAAACAAATAGATGTATTCGTTTGATCCTCTCTTAGCTGTCGCTTTAACATGTCCACCTCGCCCCCTCTCCCGTAATACCGCTTCTATTGCATCGTTACATACAGCTTAACCCAATGCAACATCTACGCCAGACATACAGCATCAATATAGCATCGCCAATCTGCTGTTGGTAGCCAACGTTAAGATTCCTACTTCCCTATTCCTTCCCGAATCATTGTAATCCCTAACCTCGACCAAGCCGCGAGTTTTTCGGCTTTCCAAAACTAACCTAGTAAGTAAGTTATTATCGTTGTAAAGATGAAAAAGAACTCGGCTCCGTTATGCCTATGGCACTTGAGCCTTATAAATAAACAATTAAGTTTAAAAAAAAAATGATTCATTGGCCCTTTGATAATGAAAACATAATAACCCAACAAACATCGGTGGTGAATTAGAGCTTGTTCAAACAAATTTGGAGAAGCTATTCAGCTATTCTAGAAGAAAAAGCTGAATAGCTTCTCCAAATTTGCTTGAACAAGCTCTAATTCAACACCAATGTTTGTTGGGAATTCACTCTGTACAGGTTTTGTTCCTTTGGTTTGTGTTTGGATGAGCCATTGAAAAAAGTACAACCGAATGTCATACATTTCCATTGAAAATAATTACAACATTTTTACTAAGTTATCTAGGCAACAGGCCATAGTCTCGAAATTTTCGCTTGCCCTGTGTAGCCATTTCTTTCGAATTCCACCTGTTTTTTGAATAACCGAAAAACTTCATACGCTAGTGGTGACTGCCGTCGAACTGACATTTTTTTTTCGCAATCATTCACTACCGTAAACGGCAAAGGGATCTTGGACGAAATGGAAATGTGAAAAAATCAGAAGGGAGCAGCGTGAAGAGAGTGCGTGAATGAATTTTGCTTCCTATTCGTTCCGCTGTGCAGGTGTAGGCATGATGGCGAGAAGTAGTATGGACTAATGAATAGTGTGCGGGGAACGGCACAAAACGGAGGTAATGAAATTGAATGAGCGTTTGTGTTGACTGCGCCTGAAAAAAAAGGATTGTCAGAAGCCTTGGTGGTAAGTACCAAGGCTCTACCAAACAGCGATCGTCGCGATGAGGTAAAAGGGGGGGTGGTGGGGGGCCCCAATCGGTGGGGTTTGGGCAGCCGCCGTCTTTCTCCACCATGGGGGGTGTGTTGCGCCGCGATTTAAAAAGCGGTGCTGTTTGAGGGGAGGTGCGTGGGGGGGGGGAGGCGGGGGGGGGAAAATAATCTTTCTTTTTGAGGAAAATAAAAAAAAAAAAAAAAGTTGTTTTTATTGAACTAATCTTAAATTTAGTTCGGTGCTCGATGCTGGTTGGCGCAATCCATAAATTAATAATCTGTCCTTTTGAGGGCAACCAATTTTATTAAAAGAGTTGTTTATACAAGAATTAAACTTTTATTTCGTTTGGTTTATGCGCCTAATATCATGGTGCCGATTCGTTCGCCGCAACTGGGGAAAATTTTACCCAGCTGGTTGGCGCAACCCACCAATAAATAATCTGTCCTTTTGAGGACAACCAATCCTGGTCAGAGAGTTGTTTTTATAAGCATTAAATTAATATTTCGTTCAGTTTGTGCGCCATTTAATCTAGTGCCGATTTGTTCGTCACGACGGCAAAAACGCTACTTTTTGCGGGAGAGCCTCCATGGAAGGCGAGCAGGACAATTCTCCGTCGGTGAAAAAAATTTCCTAGCTGGTTGGCGCAACCCGCGATGAATCAATAAATCAATTCAATTTCTAATTTAAGATAGTTATTTGAATAAGAGTTTATCTTACATTTCGGTCGATTGGCAGTCATATTGGATTTTGCCAAGTCGTTACTAGGCAACAGTGTGCTATGCAGCGGATCCATAAAATCAGTGAAAATAAATCAAAGCCTGCCGGTGCTTTGATTTATTTTCTGTGAAAAATCCTACCAGATACAAATCCATCTTTGCTACTTTCAATTTAATATTCTCAGCTTGAGAGTTTGTTTGATTGGGATTTTCGTTTCAAATTGTCGATTGGCAGCCAATGGTATTAGAAAAACTTGTTTTCCCTTCGTCGCATACCGTAAACCACACAAATTCCCTATCACGGACACCATTTTCGATGTCAAACATGATATTCCGAACCAACATTCTCTGTAAATTCCAATTAGTAGTGTGTTATAAACAGTTGTTCTGTTGTGTTAACGATTCGCGTTGGATAGAGTCCTACCTCTAGGAAGAAAAACTTTTTGAGAAACATAGTGAAAGTGAGAATGCCTAACCGATTTGATCCAGAACGCTTGCGCAGATTCAGGAATCGCATAAAGAGCGAACATACGGGAAATCCTCCGAAACGACCATGCACCGATGCCGAGCGAGCTCGTAGTTATCGGGTGAAATTGAAAGCAGCCAGAGGTAATGCGTTGCCAACAACTAGTTGGGACGCTGGAGAAAGTCCTTCAACTTGAGGTAGGAAATTGATATAAATTAAATTTAAATCAATTTGACAGAGTGCATGTCATCATAGCAATTGAATATCTCTCTATGTTGTCGCTCCCTGTCTTAATAAATTTCAACATAGTATTAATTGTATTCTGGATATGACATGCGCAGCATGCTTTTACTGCATATGAACCTACAAATGATATCGATACAAATAATGCGCTGAACATATTTTAATGCGTGATTATTTTCTCAGGTGTTTGTTTTATATTTATAAGAATTCATTTTATATTATTTTATAAGAATTTCATTTTATGCTGAACATGTTTTAATGCGTGATTATTTTCTCAGGTGTTTATTTTATATTTATAAGAATTTATTATACATTAACCAACCTTTTCTCCCATACCCATAGCAAAGAATAATGATATTTTATAAAACTCACTCTCTTTCTTCTGCGAGATCTAATATATTTAACTATATTTCTAGTTTCTTAACGTTTTAGCCATAATGGATTCATTAATTTACCTGATATTCACATAGAAACATGAATAATAATTTCACAAGAAAACCATAGACCATATTTTAGGTACGCATTTAACCTTATATTCCCAACTATGGCCTAATGTATTCATCACATAGTAAAATGTAGAATATAAAAGTTTTCAATGGAAAAGTAAGAGTTAGCGGTTGTGTATTTTTCGAAGGGCTTATTCATTCCAACACCTATATAACTAAATAAATATAGTGGGAATTTTAATGTCTTGAAATGAAATGGCTGACTGATCACATGAGAAAGTCATTTAGATGTTATAAAGTAGCTTTATATTCCGTATAGTATACCGAATATAGCCGAATGCCCGGAGCGAGAATATAAATAAATGCCCGGAGCGATGAAATAAATAAACTTTACTGAAATTCGTTCGAACAAGAATCCTTGATGATATCCATATCCATCGAAAGTTTTCGACTCAAATGTTTGTAGGGGGGTTAAAACTATCATTAATTTAATAATTTTATATTCCTTAACAGATCCCCAACTATCTTCTAGGCCTTAAAGATAGTCCATCGTAAAACGTGCAACCGTGGCCGTGTCATCATTTAAACCAAAAGGCCCTTTCCAGGGCCACCAGAGAGTTATAAAGAGTGTACAAGAGAATGTTCCCACGCACTGACTTCATAAAACCAAACGGCCCTTTTCAGGGCCACCAAAGAGTTATAAAGAGTGTACAAGAGAATTTTCCCACATACTGACTTCATAAAACCAAATAATATCTCAAGAGAGTACAATAGAATTTTCTTACATACTGGCTTCAAAACGCTGGTCTTATGTCCCATAAGAGCCGCACCCGTCATATTGTGACATAAACTGCTTCTATCGGTATGGGTAAGCGACCGGCACGAATAATTGAAACCCTTTTCCCGCTAATAATAGCCACACAGAATTTCCCTGACATTATAATGCATCACTTGGTTTAACGTAGTCTACGTCAACCGGTCATGTCTTGTACACAACCCCACTGATTTTTTTAAACGGTTCTGATTGATCCCGACCAATTGGGAAGAGCTTCTACTGAATCCGTGGTTCATCCGTTTAGGCTGGGGTGATCCGTGGGCAGTAGAGTTGAAGTCGCAAAGCAGCATTTCGCATTTCGTTTTAGAAGCGTGTGACAACAAATTATTATTTGCAATTGGCAGTCGTCAAGCCATTTGGCACTGCATCTCTGCGTGATCTACCTTTGCCTTTGAAAGGAAGGCACACACAAAATTTGGACCGCGATCGTATCCAATTGACTCGGCCGGTCCATGGGTTGTCTACTTTCAGCCCAAAATAAACCTTTGAATGTGTACCAAATTATTACTGATCTGACGAAGCGATTCTCAGCCGTAACAGAGATCACAAAAGTAAAATATAATAAACTCCGTGTTGTCGTCTCTAACCTGAAGCACGCTAATGACATTGCTGCCTCCCAGCATTTCACACTGGAATATCGAGTTCAACTGCACTCAATCCTGTCACCTTTTGTCTTCTTCTATGCAAACATGTACACGGATAAAAAATAATACCCAATTTGAGTTCTATTCCGCCAGGTCGATGGTTCCGTACGCCAAATTAATTTTGAGTTATTTTTCAATTAATTTTGAGTTATTTTTAGTTTAGGTATTGTTTTGTAAAATCATGAAGTTTGATGTGTCGCAAGCCAGGGTTTGACATCATTCGAAATCTGGCCACTTCCCTGGGGGAACCCGGTATCCGGAACGTCACCAGGTGTGGCCAATTTGAAAGAATACTCTCAGGTTGACTACCAGTGGTATTGGTTTGTAAAATCATGAAGTTTGATATGTCGCAAGCCAGGTTTGATACAGTTCTAACTCTGGCCATTACACTGGTAGGGTACTTCCTTCACGATTCCCGATAATGAATCCGGAACTACGGAAAATAACGAAATGTCCGCTACTTTTCCAATAACTAGGATAAATTTGTAATCGTATGGAAAAAGTTGCATCTAATTTGGTTAAGGGTACGCAGAGTTACAGATAAATTAAAAAGGAGTTTTTCAACATAAGAAGTGTCAGGCAATTGGGTAAAAAACTACATTTTACGGAAATAGCCATATCTCGGTTGTTTATGAGCCGATTCACGATTTTTAACCACTGACAGACTTGTTATAAATTCTTATTTTTGAGAAAAATATAGTATTTCCGATTTCCAAGTAACATAAAAAATAACGAGCTGCAGAAAATTAGCACCTCAAAGTATCCGTGATATCTCCGGTGTTCGGAAGTCAAATCAAATTTTGTTTAAACATGCTAAAACTAGAATAAATTCCCCGTCGAACGCTTCTAGTTTCATCAAAATCGGTTAATTATTCACCGAACTGTATCACTTTGAATCTGGACAAAATTTTGCTAGTCTTCTCCTTTTTGATCATCCCCTGTACCTTTGCTCCTCTGTCAGATGACGACTCTGATTCTGACTTGGTTGAGGAGGGAACATCTTTCAGTTTTGCGGAAGCTGCTTCACGGAAGCGAAGACGCATCCGACCACGTGAGTAGCTGAACAGAAGCCCCAAATCAGCTTGCCCAATTCAAGGAGTGGTGGGAAAAAGGAAAATCCGATTCCTCCTGGTTTTCGTAGTACCAACTACACCCAGGTCTTCCCATCCCTCCCGAGGACATCCAAAAACCCCGTTGCCCCAATTTTAAGAACAGAAGCCCCATCTTCATCTGGGCTGTTCTGATTTGATGATATTGTGGAAGGTATTTTCAAGTACCTTGAAATTTCTGACCCTCTTAAAAGCATTGTTATGGCAATGTTTCCCACGGTGAAAACTTGCAGCTATCATTTCTTTCGATGGATAATCTTCCAAAAGAGGTCGGGGGTTTGATCACTGTTTTGCAGTGGAATTGTCGAAGTCTTATTTCTAAATTGGAATCTTTCAAATTTTTAGCTCACACTACCGGTTGTGATGCATTCGCTTTTTGTGAAACATGGCTCACCTCCGAAATCAATCTTCCGTTTCACGATTTCAACATTATTCGGCTTTATCGTAAGGATTCACGTGGAGGAGGAGTACTTTTGGGGATCAAAAAGTGCTACTCCTTCTATAGAGTGAATTTTCCTCAAATTCTAGGTATTGAAGTTGTCGCATGTCAGGCTGTTATTAAAAACATTGCATTGCTTCTGTGTATACCTTCTGCTCAAATATGAACGAGACTGGTTGAATAAAACACAAACGGTTAATCACTCTTCAATATTTATTTTGTCTCCTTCAAAATAATCACCATCGGAGGCGATACACATATGCCAACATTTTTTTCCATTCCTTATAGCACTTTTCATACGCTTCTTTTGGTATCGCTTTAAGCTCCCTCTTTGAATTCTCTTTTATGACTTCAATCGTCTGAAAATGTTTACCACGAAGCGGAAATTTTAGTTTGGGGAAGAGGACAAAGTCACAAGGTGCCATATCAAGCGAATACGGCGCGATGTTAAATTTGTTTTTGGTCAAATAATCGCGAACTAAACGTGATGTGATTTGAGCTGAAGCTTTATCGTGATGCAAAAACCATGACTTGTTGTCCCACAATTCTTTCCTTTTGAGACGAATATTCTCACGCGAACGCTTCATAACGCCCAAATAATATTCAGCATTGACCGATTTACCTTCCGGAAGGAATTCCGAGTGCATCATACCTTGGCTTTCGAAGAAAACAGTCAGCATCACCTTGATTTTCGATCGACTTTGACGCGGTTTTTTGGGTTTCGGCCTATTTTGGAAGCGCCATTCCGATGATTGCTGGTC
This sequence comes from Aedes koreicus, assembly GCA_024533555.2. Classification (NCBI taxonomy): domain Eukaryota; kingdom Metazoa; phylum Arthropoda; class Insecta; order Diptera; family Culicidae; genus Aedes; species Aedes koreicus. Next base: position 15,069 of record JAHHFK020001098.1, read on the forward strand.
AGTTTCGACGTCGTACTCTTAGACCCAAGTCTCGTCACCAGTTAGGATGTGCTGGATGTCAGTATCACTCATTGTGGACATTTCCTTAGCGACAGTTTTGCGTTGCTCTTTTTGAAGAAAATTCAACAATTTTGGAACAAGACACGTGGACGCACGTCTGATGCCCAAAACATCGTGTGTAATGCTATGAACGGATTCATTTGATATGTTGAGCTCATCAGCTATTTCTCTCTCGGTCACACGGCGATTTTGCAGCACAATTTTCTTCACTTTTTCGATGTTTTCTTCGTTTATTGATGTTGCTGGACGACGATCATGAGGAAGATTTTCAACTGATGTACGACCTTCGTTGAACGACTTATACCAATCAAACACACGTGCATGCGATAGAGCAGATTCCCCGTAGGCTTTCTGCAACATTTTCAATGCATCCGAAGCACTTATTCCTAGAGCCTCAATTAACCGAAAACAACTTTCAGATATTTGTTCGGTCCTTCCTGCTCCACGGTTGATCATGGGAGATTTTAACTCTCACGGTACAGGCTGGGGAGAACTGTACGATGACAACCGGTCTTCTTTCAATATGACAGTTCTCAACAATGGAGAAGTAACACGTTTGGCTGGTAAATTAGACCTCACACTTTGCTCGAATTTATTATCGTTGGACTGCACGTGGAATGTGATCCAGGAACCCCACGGTAGTGATCATTTGTCTATTAAAATTTCGGTTGCCACCGGGTTTGATCCGTCGAAATCCATCAACGTCGCGTATGATCTTACCCGCCACATCGATTGGACAAAATTTAGGACAGCTATAGATGAAGCCGTAACGACGGTAGAAAGGCTTTCACCGCTGGAGGAATATAACTTCCTCTCCAACCTGATCTTGGATAGCGCGCTTCAAGCTCAAACTCGACCAGTTCCAGGAACGTAATTTCACAGGAAACCTCCTTCTCCATGGTGGGATCAGCAATGCACCGAGGTTTACCGTAAAAAGTCCGACGCGTTTAAAGTTTTTCGTAGACGTGGAACACTTGAGCACTTCGAAAAATACACGGCACTTGAACGCGAATTTAAGAGCCTCATTAAGGCCAAGAAACGCGGTTACTGGTGATAATGCGTGGACGAGCTATCGCGTGAAACGTTGATGAACACTCTTTGGAATACGGCGTGAAGATTGCGTAGCCGAACAACGAACAACTTGAGCGAAGAGTACTCGAACTAAAGGATCCTCAAGTTTGCTCGAAAAGTTTGTCCAGATTCTGAATCGGCACGGACGATTCCTCGCGAAACCGAAAATTCGATAGATAAGAGCAGCCAACCTTTTTCAATGGTAGAACTCTCTCTCGTACCCTTTCCTGTGGCAATACGGCTACAGGGGCTGATAAGATCAAGTCCAACTTACTTAAGAACCTTCCAGACGTCGCAAAGAGGCGCATTTTGCATTTGTTTAATCAGTTTCTTGAACTCAATGTTTTAAATGATCCTTTTCCGCCTGGACAAATGGGTTGAGACGAACAACCTGCTTTCAGATACTCAATATGGTTTCCGTAGGGGTACGGGAACGAACGATTGTCTCGCGTTGCTTTCCACAGATATTCAGTTAGCTTTTGCTAAAAAAGAGCAAATGGCTTCTGTATGCTTGGATATCAAGGGGGCTTTTGACTCAGTATCTGTTGAAGTACTTTCAGATAAATTCTACGCTTGTGGCTTTTCACCATTAATGAATAATTTTTTGTACAATTTGCTGTCAGAGAAACATATGAGCTTCTCTCAAGGTAACTCTACAGCTTTCTGATTTAGCTACATGGGTCTCCCCCAGGGATCATGTTTAAGCCCCCTTTTGTATAATTTTTATGTCAAAGACATTGACGGTTGTCTAACAGCTGTACGTTGAGACAACTTGCAGATGACGGCGTAGTGTCTGTCACGGGACCCAATTTCTCTACTTGGGCCCTAGAGCTAGGTATCGAATTCTCTACGGAGAAAACTGAGTTGGTAGTTTTTTATAGCGCCACTCGAAAACTTCAAGCTCCTTGTTTTGTTTTTGTAGCTGAGTTGGTGGCAATACATTCTTCGTTAGAAACGGTTGCCTCACTTCCACTGGATCATTACTTCATTTTCACGGATAGTCTCAGTTTTTTAGTGGCTATTTGCTCCTTGAGGCCGGTAAGGTAAACCTCGTAATTTCTTATGGAAATAAGAGGTCTTCTAAGTGCTTTATCTACACGTTCTTTTATTATCACCCTTGTATGGATACCATCTCATTGTTCGATTCCAGGCAATGAGAAAGCGGACTCGCTTGCAAAGGTGGGCGCTATGGATGGCAATATTTATGACCGACAAATCGCCTTCAACGAATTTTTTCAACTTTTCGCCAGGGATCACTCGTTAGCTGGCAGTATAAATGTAGTATAGGTGATTTGGGGCGATGGCTTCATTCTATCACTCCCAAGGTGTCGAAGAAAGCTTGTTTCAGGGGATTGGATGTGGGTCGAGACTTCATTCATGTGATGTCACGCCTCATGTCTAATCATTATTCATCAAACGCTGATTTGTTCCGTGTTGGGCTGGGAGACAGCAATCTCTGTGAATGTGGACAAGGTTACCAGGACGCAGATCACGTAATTTGGTTTTGTGCTAGCATCGTGGAGTCATATCTAAACTCTATGATTCCCTTCGGGTTCCAGGAGGCAACCCAATGAACCGATTCAACACATTCTGGCTGCACGTGATCTGGAGCTCATGAAACGTATTTATGTGTTTTTGACTAACATTAATTATAGATTGTAGTTTGATTCACATACATGTTTAGGTTAAATGTTTGAGGAATGCGTGCGTCACTGTGGGAGTGTGGGTGTGTGTGAATGAGTATTGTTTTTTTTTTTTTTTTTTTGAAAACGTTCAATGTAATTTTTAGTTCTAGACATCAGAAACGTATTGTTCTTTATGCTTTGTTCAATATTCCCACCGCAATTTTCTCATCCATAAAATTGTAATTCCTATTAACCTCAAAATGACCGCGAGCAATCGGTTTTATCCCTTTAACTTAGTTTTAAGATTTATCTTTTTTATATTTAATTCTGTAATATATAAAACGAAAACTTGGCTCTGTAGCCTGAAAAAATCAATATATTCATAAATAAAATGTTCGGCTACGATACCAAATATCCACACGAAATTCATTTCATGCATTGTGCGAATATGGTGTAATGCAAGCATTTTGCTGACGACAAGCAGTACAAATGTTTCTTACAATTCATGAGACAGATGTTCAATGTTCGAAAACTGTGTTTACAAAACGAGCGTAAGCGAATTTACAAAAAAAATATTTTCAATATAAATACATACCCCAAGATAGATGCTCTCATGTCTGAAGGCAGCGGCACATTCCAACAAACATCGGTGCCGAATAACCGCTTGTTCAAATAAATTTGGAGAAGTTGTTCAGCTTTTCCCTCTAGAAAGCTGAATAACTTCTCCAAATTTGTTTGAACAAGCGGTTATTCGACACCGATGTTTGTTGGGATGTTCAAAATGGTCAATATACTGATTCAAATTATGGATATTTTGCGCCCTCATGCTTAAGGCACAGACAAACCAACGTGACTGCCTATATTGTTGTCCTGATTGTTTTTGCTTTTTAGCGAGAACTCTACAGAAAGAAAATCTTAATTTTCATAGTGATGTAAATATCAGAACATGTAAATTGTATTTCCTTCCACACGAAGCAGCAACTTGCATGAAGACGAGCTTCTGTATACAAGATTATCGGCAATATATAGAATGTCCCAGAACTTCACACGATTAATAATGTTAGTTTGTAAGTTTCGTGACGCTCCATTTATGTGCATGATATTGAACAGAAATTTACACATCACGCACGCTGTTAAGTTCTGCGTCACAGTAAAAATTCAGCCCTGAAAGTCTACGTCAACTGATGAAGGTCGCTTGTCAAAAAATCCATATTCCGATAGTGGGTATCAGATAAACCAGAACGAAGATCACTCGTAGCCTACGAGTCGTAGGATTATAGAATTTATGGAAAAAGTGTGATTAAAATGGAGGGGTGAGTCTCTGGGGGGGAGAGAGGATGTGGGGGGGGGGGTGGGGGGGGGTAAGGAGAAAGAGCTTTGGTATGAATTCAGACCATCGTAAGTAAAGTTTTCGTAAAATGTGTATATGGAAAGTGATTGGGGGGGGCTTTTTGGGGGGGTGGGGGGGGGGGGGGGGGGGGGGGAATTAGGTAATAAGTTTTTCCGTTCTGTTTTAGCATCCATCTAAAAATAGTCGCTTTTTTTAATGCGCGCATTAATAAATAAGATAACCAACCTGTTTTGTAATGCTTTCATTTGCTATATGACCATATTTTGGAATGTATTTGGAAAAAAAAAACAAAGTTTGCACTTGTTTTGCCGATGCCTGTCACTCTTGGACTTAAGTGTCGTTCCAAATATTAAATTGAATTGATTATAAATCGATAAATTCAACTTTTCCGGCCAACAATTAGCGATAAGACCAATGTAGTTATTTACCTTGTTTCCTTACCTTAATATTATTTGTATCAATAAATAAAATTAAAATCGAATTACGAGTAAGGAAATTGAAACAGGATTCACATGACAAATTGAGAATTATAAAGCTAAAATTTGATAATCCAAATAGGGAAGATGTACCTATATTAATCTCATCACTTTGCAATTCATCCTACTTGAAATAAAACAATATACACGTGACAGGAGTAGTTAGTAATGTTTGTTGTAGTTATTTAATGTAAGCAAACATTATTAGAAAACGAAACCGATCCTTCAACTGCCCAATTGTTTGATTCATCGTAGGATGAATAAAGGAACAATGAGATTAATATGGGGGCAGTTACCCTATCTGTTAAACTAAAACGAGAATCCCAGTGGTATTATATGGTACAGGGAGTTTACAGGGAGAAGTAACTTGATTTTTTTTTTCTACGTAATTAATCACTGACAATAAATAACCTGATCAAAAAACTTGTTGCTCTTAAACAACATATTTCTTTTTTTTTTAAAAAAAAAAAAAAAGGTCTTAAAACATTGTATGTAAACTACGCACTTAGATTACACATTGAGTTGGTTATTGATCACTGGGTTTCGTCTACATAGGGTTCCTAAACTAATCTCATGTTCCCATGTTCATCCTACGTTGGCATACGTTTAATAACAATGACAAACATCATAAATCGTTCCACTCGCGCTTCAATGCTTTGATTTTGAGTAGGATGAATTGCGAGTGATAATATTAATTTAGGAAGAGCTTCCCTAGTCCCATTTTATTAAAATTCAAAAATATCATTCCGAGCAAAAGGGTAGAACGTGCGAAGGCATTTATAATTTGAATTTAAATCAATCCTCCAGAAAAAAAAGTAACGAAAACAAATCTTTGCATGGCAATGACAAGAAGTGAATCCCTCGGTCCGCCTTAAAAAAAAACGCTCAATCATTATCCTTTCCCGATGGGTTTTTGATTCACCACACCACCCAGTTGACCGGGTAATCCTCCGCCGACAGGAAGGTAGTTTCACGCCTTTGACAGGTTAAAAATTTATGATCTATGTACATTGAGCAACTCGATCCCCATTTTTTACTGTCGCATATTTTGAACTAACCTCACGAGTTTTTCCCTATCAGACACGGAAAGTCGACAACTGATGGGCACGGTCTCCCATAAACAGACCTCTCGCTCGAGCTCTTTCGGGAACCTTTTCAGCTGACATTTCACAGCAATCATCTCAGCGGCTTTTTAGCGATACGGACATGCACCGGGTTGCTCGTCACTGACTAGTAAGCGTATAACCAGCACGTTGCCACGTCACGTCACTCAATGATATGCGTTTTGGTAAGCTGTGATTAAAATTTAATTTTGTTTTGTTTTACCCGGATCCCGTGATTAAGCATGATTGTGTTGCGGCCATAAACGAAGCTTTATCCAATTTATCCAGCCTCGAGTGAAACGAATGGGTCGGAATCTTCGGCCATTCAACGTCTTCAGCTGTCGCCAGAAAGTATTTCTTTTCTGTTAAATTACATGCAGTTTTGCGATGAACATGCGTGAAAATTGAAGAAGGCGGCGGCCGATGTTCTGCCTGAGTAAATTGATTGTTGAACGGTCAAGATTGACGCATCGCGACGTTTTGGAAAGAGAAAGAGAGAGAGCACGAGACCGTGGGGATGGAAGTTGACCCTTCCAACAGATGGGCGGATGCTGGGAAGTGATGCATAAAATTAAAGATTTTATGATCGCTCGAGACATATACTCTGCACACTTGTTGCCAGCGTTTAATTAATTGATGGTCTATCTTTTAATTTTACGGCATATTTCGCGGTATAAAGTATTTTGAATACATTTTTAGCGGCACTATGACTGACGATATCTCATTGTCACCTGATACTGAATCTGTTTCGATGGTGATTTTAGCAAGGGGCATTCCTTTTAAATATATTTAATGGACTGCTACGAGTCTCGTGCAGGTGACAATCAAATTTATAATCATAAAGGTGTGTAACTGCATTCGAAATTCGTGATGAATTCATGCGACCCATTCAAGATACAGGTTGACAGAATTCTAAAAGTGTTGTCAGTATTATGCATCCCAATGAGCTCATGGACGATATTGAATCCATACAATACAGTTAAAAAAATTTCAACAATCTTACATTGCTTCATAATCGCTATTTTGGCATACAGTTTCATTTGGTTGTTGATTCTTGCACTTCCTAAATTAAGTTTGGCAAGATTTTCTCTCCCATATTTCGAAGCCAGCTGCATACTTCCCAGACAACACAGAATCGCATATGATAGCGCATGTGAGTACAACGTGGAGGCGATATACGTTCATTCGTTCATTTAACTCATGTAAAGAAATTTAACTCCATGTTAAATGTGATCACTCCACGTTATACTCATATCCGTTATTATATGCGATCTTGTTACTGAAAAAATGTACGAAGCATTCGGAGTTACGAGTTGATCAACCCAAAGCAGGCGGAGCAGGGACCAGCACAACAGGCCACACATTAATAGAACTAAGGAGATTCGCAAAGGTTTCGTTTGTAAACGATGTTTTTTTACTATCGCATTCATCCAGTAGAGCTTACATCAAAATTAATGTTTAACATATCTACATGTACGTTTATTTTTTAAGCTAGCTGATTTACATGGGAGAGAGCTAGGACAGGACCTGCCAGCTGTTAGTGCAAAAAAAGACCGTTTTTTATTGGTCGCGTTGACAATCGTCTCTATCGCCTCCGTCGAGTTATGTTACAAGCAGGCAGTTTGTTGTTGGTTTGGCGGTGTTGCTAGTAGTCACTGCTTTTTCACTTTTTTCGTTTGTGACAACTATAACAAATGCGGAAATAAAAGTTCACCTTTGCAGTGGTTTATTTTAAATCTGTTCGAAATGAAGTGCAAAGCGATAAATTGTGGTCACAGTGACGTGTCTCATCCGGGTCTCCATTTTCATCGGTTCCCGAGAGATCGTTCGCCGAGTGGGTGAAGACCTGCATTGGGAACGCAAGCGAGGAAGATATTCTCTTGCTCAAGCTTTCCACCCACAGCAGAATTTGCAGCGTAAGTATCAATGAAATTCAATAAAACCTTATCAATTAACGTTTAGTTTGATGCAGCTTCATTTCCCGAACGGCAAAAGAATTTTTTTTTAATTACTTTATTTTCAATGGGATTACTGTGTAAACATATCTGGCAACACTGGAGCGACCCCCGTATCATAACAATCATAAATTAATAATAGGTCATCTCTCTCTGAGCTGGCAGGTCCTGTCCTAGGGAGAGAGTAAGTTCATTCTGGGCATAGAAAGTATTTTATACGAAAAACTTATGCTAGCCTGGAAAATGTAGAAATGTGCTTGACTTGTTCAATATTAAATAATGTCAAATACATTTAAACTTATCATGTTGTTTGTTGTTGCACGAAGCACGTAATTAATTATAATGTTTGAAAATTGAAATTAAATAATGTATTTCTAAGGCGGTGTTTCAAAATAGACAAAATAAATCATACACCTGATTTTTTTCTAAGCGGTTATGTCTTTGACTTCATTCTTCTGCTTTCAATACGTAGTATGACCCACTCAAACCTTAAACACTGCTTCCAGTCGACGCGGCATACTTTCCACAATTTTTTTGATGTATTCTGGATCAATATGTTCACAGGCTGTTTCGAGAGCTTCAAAATAGTTATTTTTGTCGGTTATCGATGTCTTGTTCTTTTTATCATCCAGATTACCTCACATATTTTCAGTCGACTTCAAATCAGGGGATTGCGGAGACCATTCGAGCATTTTGATTCGGTTTGACTTGAATAACGCAGTAGTTTTCTTCGCGGTGTACTTTGGACCGTTGTCCTATTGAAAAATGTAGTTGGTTTCCAGGCCAGTTATCAAAAGAGACATCTCCATATATTCGCAGAACAAGTCGATGCATATATCCGCAGTCATGATTCCTGTGATATGTGTCAAACCTCCTACTTCAGACCATGCGAACCCTCCCAAACCAAGATAATCCCACCTCAATGCTTCATTGTCTTCTGGATGTATCGCTTATTGTGTGCTTCACCAGAAGCTTTCCAAACTCTCGAGCGCCGTTTTGTCCGCATAGCTCAAACTTAATCTCTTCCGTCCATAAAACCCGTTTCCAGAAGTCTACCTACATACCAGCGTATTTTATGTCAAACTACAGCCACTTCTTCTGGTACCGCTTGCTAATGTAAGGTCGCATGGACGCACAGTGATCGGAAAAGCCTTTTAATAACTCCTAAGGGTTACGTTTCCGAATCATGGTGTCTTCTTCAAAGTTGTACCTAAAAAAGTTGTCCATCTTGTGGTGATAGGTTTTAGTTCCAAAATTTACCGCTAGGGCAGCGCTGTTTCTAACTTTTGGAACGAAACACAATAGAAGGGTGATGTCAAGAACAAGTTTGTAGGGAACATTGTTTCAAGCAACTTTGCTGAAGACACCGTTCTTCTAACCTTTCATTCGGCCATGATAAAGCAATTTTTCTGCTTTAAATCAGGGTTTCTCTTAAAATATGAGTTTTTTTTTATTATAACTTTTATTCTTATTTTTAGAATGATGTCTTTGATTCCTTGCTTCTTTCCAGAAAGCTTCCGCTTCATCAGAGCCCAATATCTCTCGATTGGTCGTAGCTCTGGGCAATTTGGCGGGTTTGAGGTTTTTGGTACAATGTTCACTTGATTTGCTTGGTACCACTCCATCACAGTTTTAGCATAGTGGCATGATGCCAAATCGGGCCAGAACAAAGGTTTTTCTTTGTGACTTTTGATGAAGGGTAGCAATCGCTTCTGCAGACACTCTTTCTGATAGATCTCCTTGTTGATTGTGCCTGTAGTGACGAAAGATTTACTCTTTTTGCCACACGTGCAAATTGCTTGCCACACAAGGTATTTTTTGGGAAATTTCGATGCCTTCTTCGTTCTGAAATGCTCAGCTGTAGCATTTCTGGCCATAGCAGAATAAAAAGCCAGCCCTGGAAGCTGCTTGAAATCCTCCAGGACATAAGTTTCATCGTCCATAACAACGCATGAAAACTTCGTCAAATATTCGCAGTACAAACGTCGAGCCCGTGATTTTGCTGCCAAGTTCTGTTTGTCGTTGCGATTTGGAACTGTTTTTACTTTATACGACTTAAGTCCCAAACGTTGTTTTGATTTTTGGACAAAACCAGGCGACATCCCTATTTTACGAGCCACCGTTCGAATGGAGAGATTTGGGTTTTTCGTTAATATCCTTTTCACTTTTCGGTCCATGACAGGATCAGCGCGTCCAATGTTTTTGTCACTTCTCGGTTTCCTCTCCACCGTCAAACGTTCCGAAAATGATTTGAGCACATCGTGAACAGTGGATTTAGGCAAATTCAATGTTTTTGCAAGGTCCCGTATTGACAAGTCAGGATTTGCCGTACGCCCGTACAAAATTCGCTCGCGCACTTGTTTTTCTTTCGTCGCCATCTTGAATACTAAACATGAAATGTAAACATCAATCATAGTCTTTTTCATCATAGACTCTCAGCTATACCACAGTGAAATTTTTCATTCCTACGTGCAATATTTATTTTACACTCTCACAAGATTAGAAATAAAACATGTAAAATGTCATGCTATAGCTGAACTCACGTTTGGAAGAATATCCGTTCATGGTGGATAATGGGCAAAACGAGCATGTTGTTTGAAACACTAAAATAAAACAGCCTAATGCGTCAAACTGTCAAGTCAAAACTTTAAATCATCTAATCTTCCTCAATGTCGGAAGGAAAAATGGCGAAATTCCTCGATCTTTGCAAACGATCAGAAAATCGACCCTTAGAGAGGATGCAATACTCGGTTCTTTATAGCCGTTAAGTTTAATGTATTTTCAAGGTCGTATTTTATCAATTTGTTTTTAAAATTCTTAATCGACTTATCAGCTCGTTTGAGATTGTTTTTTTTTTTCTTTTTCAAGGGCAGAAACTCCAGTAACAGTAAATTTCACTCTTCATATTCCTCTCTAATTTTATATATTCCTTTATCAAAGCACATCAGTGAGAAAATTCATTTGGTAACTTGGTTATTAACCTCTCTCGGGTATTAAAAAAACTGACATTGTTAGACATTAGGGTCAATATTGACCCTCAACCCTTTCTAGAATTATGAAATTTCAACCTAGACACAATACACTACTAATTAATTATGTTTTTGTTGCATACAGTGCTCCAAGTTTAATTTATAATGTTTTGAAATTGGAAATATCTTCTCAACATCATGGGATCCCAGTAGTGAACAGCAATTTCTGCTATAATAGAACCAAAGATGAAGAGATGTACTTTCTCTGCAGATCTTTGGTTCTAGCAGAAACTGCTGTTCTCTGCACAGGATCCCATGATGTTGAGGAGATATTTTCAATTTCAAAACACTAGACACAATGCTTGTACCCCATTTAAAAGGTTATGGTCTCAAAAATACATTGGTGGTGGAGAAACGTGGTTTCAGTAACATTGGGGAATCTGCTAAAAAGGGAAGGAGGTTTTGATTTCGAATTTGTGAACAGAATTGCATGCAAATCATTCCAGACTACACACTTAGAAATTATGAATTTTACACGGGACGTAATTCATGTTTGTAAAAAGTCGGGGAACGTAAAGACAGATTTCGTGTAAAATTATGTCTCCTGAAACTGACAAATACGCAAATCGACAGTTAAAGATGAGTTTGATTGAATTTATTTTCTCATCTCTTTGAACTCATTCTTATGTGTTAAAAGACGCTTGCATGTGGCGGTCTCAGGGGACAGAAATTTACATGACATTTTGGTAGTGTGTAGTTGTAGAGAGTTGCCGTCTTCGACAAAGTTTCTCAGTATGTCATTTGTCGTCTTGTCATATTACTTCCAAATCTTGCCGCATAGCTGGCGGATTGGCAAATACAGGCAGCAGCGCCATCTCTGCGGTACGATCTAGAACTAATCTGATAGCGTCAAATGACTACATTCCAAACAACTTTTCCAAAGACAGCAACTCTCTAGAGCTTCATTAGGCAAAGATAGACTGCAGCGCCATTTCTGCAGCAGAAAGTTTGGAACTAATATGAATCGAATGACGATTCGTTACGCTCTGAGAAACTTTGCTGAAGACGCCAATTCTCTACATTGAGTCTGGAATGTTTAATATGCATTTCTGTTAACACAGCCAAACTAAAACTTCCTTCCTTTTGAAGCAGATTCCTGGGAGACAATGTAACTGGAACCAGTTTTTTTTTTAATCCAATGCATTTTTGATACCAGAACCTTTCAAATGGTGCATATTGCACATTGCACATTGACTCTAAGCTAAAATTTCGAAACTCTACTATGGGTTTAAATCTGGGTCAATATTGACCCGAATATCGGCCAGAAGAGAGGAGGAGCCTTATGCTTTCTGTAAAGTGGCAGCAATCTCTTCTTCAAACATTCTTCCTTTATACACTTCTATGCTAATTGTAAAATTTCGCGTGAAAAACGTCGATCCCAAACCACAGTAAAAATCACTTCGCCGGATCCCCCACCTCTGGCAGAGGCTTTTCCATTGCCATCTTGGTGTCAGTGTCGTTCAGGTCCTGATCCACCGATTTCGTATGATACCGTTGTCTGCGTTTGTAATCTTCCATGGGTTTCGGCGTCGATCAGGTGCATCCATCTGTTCTCCAGAATCCGGTTGTACAGTTTTCGGCTTGTTTTGCCCGAGCTTGCTGCTCCAGAACCTTGACACCTTCCGTTTCTCGAACGTTTTCAGGGAGTTCCAAGCTTTGATCCGTTGAATCATCCTCGATGTATGGCTTGGCCACCCATATCGAAGCTCGATAGGGGTTGCTTCTTCTTTATGTACTCAACCACTTTTAAGTCCCGGCTGCTCGAACCCGTTTTGCGATTTGGTTGTACGTGACACTTTTCCGAGCATCAAATGTGCAGAAATTTCTTTCACGTGTCCAGATCGACCCGACTTATTCATGAAACGATCCACTGCATCGAAACCAATCGGTTGCACAATTGCTATTGACATGTAAATAAACATGTAAGGTCTGTATCCACATTAATCCGGACACCTTCAAATCATTGTAACTTTTGAAATATTGCACGTAGGAATGAAAAATTTCACTGTGGTATAGCTGAGAGTCTATGATGAAAAAGACTATGATTGATGTTTACATTTCATGTTTAGTATTCAAGATGGCGACGAAAGAAAAACAAGTGCGCGAGCGAATTTTGTACGGGCGTACGGCAAATCCTGACTTGTCAATACGGGACCTTGCAAAAACATTGGATTTGCCTAAATCCACTGTTCACGATGTGCTCAAATCATTTTCGGAACGTTTGACGGTGGAGAGGAAACCGAGAAGTGACAAAAACATTGGACGCGCTGATCCTGTCATGGACCGAAAGGTGAAAAGGATATTAACGAAAAACCCAAATCTCTCCATTCGAACGGTGGCTCGTAAAATAGGGATGTCGCCTGGTTTTGTCCAAAAATCAAAACAACGTTTGGGACTTAAGTCGTATAAAGTAAAAACAGTTCCAAATCGCAACGACAAACAGAACTTGGCAGCAAAATCACGGGCTCGACGTTTGTACTGCGAATATTTGACGAAGTTTTCATGCGTTGTTATGGACGATGAAACTTATGTCCTGGAGGATTTCAAGCAGCTTCCAGGGCTGGCTTTTTATTCTGCTATGGCCAGAAATGCTACAGCTGAGCATTTCAGAACGAAGAAGGCATCGAAATTTCCCAAAAAATACCTTGTGTGGCAAGCAATTTGCACGTGTGGCAAAAAGAGTAAATCTTTCGTCACTACAGGCACAATCAACAAGGAGATCTATCAGAAAGAGTGTCTGCAGAAGCGATTGCTACCCTTCATCAAAAGTCACAAAGAAAAACCTTTGTTCTGGCCCGATTTGGCATCATGCCACTATGCTAAAACTGTGATGGAGTGGTACCAAGCAAATCAAGTGAACATTGTACCAAAAACCTCAAACCCGCCAAATTGCCCAGAGCTACGACCAATCGAGAGATATTGGGCTCTGATGAAGCGGAAGCTTTCTGGAAAGAAGCAAGGAATCAAAGACATCAAACACTTCCAGCAAATTTGGACAAAGACGGCTTCTACGATTTCTGAAGAGTCTGTACAAACCCTAATGGACGGAGTTAAGCGCAAAGTTCGAAAATTTTATGCAAATACCGAATAACTATGTTTTGTCTTCACGAATTGTTAAAACACATCCCATGAATCTGAAATAAACAACTACGACGGAAATATAATGCGAAATTTATGTTTTATTCATGTTTTGAGGTGTCCGGATTATTGCGGATACAGACCTTATTAAAACTTTTCTGGCAACACTGCGGTACTTTGTTTATATACGCAACGAAACGTAAAAAATATGACTCATCAATCAAATCAGAAATCAAAAATCAAATGAAAAGTAAATCCGCATACTCGCATATAAGCTTTCTGTCAAAGTGGACAGTAGTGAAATCATTCCGCCAGAAACAATAATTTACAATTCCTTCTCTATTCTACAACCATCTAAACTTATCGCTGATCACCATTCCAAAAAGAATCCGCGAGGTAACAACACAGTAATCTGTTTGACAATTTCCCACACTTCCGTCAAAATTTGGATGTTGACCCTGAAAAATAGGAGGATTTCGTCAAATTAGAGGACCTAAATAAGTCGAATATTCGGGCAATGCTTACAAACAACTGTTTCAGATGAAAACTACTTTTGGGATTAATAACCTCTCGAGGATCTCTTTTAGAGGGGTGCAAAAATCTAAAAATTCTGCAATATTTGATATGCTAAAACGTGAAATAACACCAACATTTCAAATAACTACCAATTTATAATCCTAAAATACATTTTCAATATTGCATTTGGGTAGTTTCACAGCCGAACACTGAACCAAGGCATCTGCAAAACAACACATGGACTGTTGCATTGGTCCAGACCGTTAACAATATGCTCTGAGATTTCGAATGATTGCCTGTTGGTTCAAATCCGTCGTCATCCTAAGAACCATCAACTAAATAAAGGATGATATTCAACGGAAATGTTCACCCCATCAACTAATCAAACATGAGTTCGCTCAAACGCAAAAAAATCATCAAGAATTTCAACCTTTAATATTTACCCATCTCTATCTATAATCAAAACTTGATTACAGTTGTTCTCAGAGCGAATATTATATATTGAAGTTAGGGTTGACAAAATCGAAAAGCACTGTCTTTGTATCCATTATAAAGCCTTTGAATTATTTCAAGTACAAGCAATGAAAGCTTTCAGCAACAGTGCTAACGTAAGCCAGAATAGCAGCCCTCTGGTGACGAGTAGCATAAGCAGTGCTTCTTGTGATTGGGTATGCTTTAAGAAACGTTACTGAAGCTTAGCACGGTCAATGCCAAGATTCCACAAAATGTGCTAAGATACTTTTCTT
>JAHHFK020001099.1:0-84146 GCA_024533555.2 Aedes koreicus
CGACCATCAGGCGATACCGGGAGACGTCCTCGACCAATGACCGTGCGAGATCCGGTCGGCCGCGTTCAGCGAGGACGCCACGGGTCATCAAGATCGTGAGGGAGCAAATTCGGCGCAAAAAGAACCGCTCAATCCGGAAAACGGCTGCAGATCTCAACGTTTCCATTGGAACCGCTCACACCATACTCACCAAGGACCTTGGTTTCAGGCCTTACAAAAAACGTAAGGTCCATGGCGTTTCGGAGGCTACCAGCAAAAAGCGGTTGGATCGAGCTAAGAGGATCCTCTCTCGGCACGCTGGTCAGGAGTTTGTTTTTTCGGACGAGAAACTGTTCGTGCTGCAGCAGCCGCACAATGTGCAAAATGACCGGGTGTGGGCGCCATCGAGGGACAGCATTCCTGAATCCAATATAAACATCCCTCGGTTCCAAAGTGCCGCGTCGGTGATGGTTTGGGGGGCAGTATGCAAACGTGGTAAGCTACCCTTGGTGTTTATTGAAAAAAAACGTCAAAATCAACGCGGCGTACTACAAAACTGAGGTTTTGGAAAAGGTTGTTGCCCCCAGTCTCCGAAGCCTCTACGGCGATGAGCACTACGTGTTCCAGCAGGACGGTGCACCAGCCCATACGGCAAATGTGGTTCAAGCCTGGTGTCGGGACAATTTAACCGACTTTCTGGACAAAACTTTGTGGCCTCCCAGCTCCCGGACTTGAATCCTCTCGACTTTTTTGTATAGTAGAATACATAAAGGGCGAACACGAAATTATTGCGACACATTCAACAGGGCATAACTTTTTTACCATTGGGTAAAAATCAACCAAATTTTGCACACTTTCTCATTGATGTGTATTGTTTACATGCTGTCAAACTCGAAGTCGTGTTTTTCGATTCAACGAAAATGGAGGTGAACCAACGCGAGTCGAGAGAACAAATTCTTTCCAAACACCTGGAATTTCCTGAGCTGTCGCACCGGCAGTTGGGAAAAATGTTGAACATTCACCATTCAACCGTCTCCAGAGTGTTGAAGCGGTTCCAGGAGCGGTTGACGTTGGACCACGGCAAAGGAGCTGGAAGAAAACCGGGACCGAAGAAAAAAAAGACGGAGGGAAAGGTGAAGCGGATGATTAAAGCAAATCCCAACGTCTCAAGCCGTGATTTGGCTAAAAAGATCGGCATGTCGCAGAGCTACGTCCAGAATGCAAAGAAGAGAGCTGGACTACATACATACAAGGTACAGAACCTCCCAAACCGCGATGAGCGGCAACAATCGACGGCTGAAACTCGGGCACGGAAGCTCTACGAGAAGATGCTGACAAAATATGGCTCCTGTGTGATGGACGACGAAACGTATATAAAAGCCGATTTTAAGCAAATTCCGGGGTTGGAGTTTTTCACCGGCAAGAGCAAGTTCTATGTGGACGACAAATTTAAGAAGAAGAAAATGTCGAAGTTCGCCTCCAAATATCTCATTTGGCAGGCCATCTGCTCTTGCGGACTGAGGAGTGAGCCTTTCGTGACAAAGGGCACAGTAAATGGCGAGATCTACAAATCTGAGTGCCTCGAGAAGCGCCTTTTGCCGTTCTTGCAGCAGCACGACGAAGTTCCGCTATTTTGGCCAGATTTGGCATCATGCCACTATTCTAAAAGTGTCCTGGAGTGGTATGAGGCCAATTCTGTCCATTTTGTTCCAAAGGACATGAATCCGCCAAACTGTCCGGAGCTGCGCCCGGTGGAGCAGTACTGGGCAATGATGAAGCGGGAACTTCGGAAGAGCAAGAAGACAGTCAAAGACGAGAAGGACATGTTAAGAAAATGGAAAAAAAAACTGAGAAACTGGTACCGGATGACACTGTAAAGACTTTGATGGAGGGCATCAAGCGAAAATGCGTTCAATTTTACACTCAAGGCTCCATCGATTAACTTTTCTTTTGATTTTTGAAGTAAATATAAAGGGTGATACGGTCAAAATTTGGTCAAGGGAAAACGCGTGTAAATCGGTGAAATCGTTTATTTAAAAAATCAAATTAAATTTCTTTTTCAAGTTCAATTAGTATAAAATTCAGGAAAAATATTCAGTTAGGCTTCCGCTTTTCCAAATCCGAATTGCCGGGCCTTACGCTTGACCCCTGCCATCAGATTTTGTACAGCCACCTTGTCCACCTTCTTCGCCGCAGAAAGCCAGTTTGCCTTGAACTGCTGCTCGTCCTTAGCAGTTTTTTTGGTCTTCTTTAGGTTCCGCTTGACAATAGCCCAGTATTTCTCAATTGGGCGGAGCTCTGGCGTGTTGGGAGGGTTCTTGTCCTTGGGAACCACCTGCACGTTGTTGGCGGCGTACCACTCCATGGCCTTTTTACCGTAATGGCAAGATGCCAAATCCGGCCAAAACAGTACGGAACAACCGTGTTTCTTCAGGAAAGGCAGCAGACGTTTATTCAAACACTCTTTCACGTAAATTTCTTGGTTGACAGTCCCGGAAGCTATGAAAATGCTGCTTTTCAAGCCACAGGTACAGATGGCTTGCCAAACCAGATATTTCTTTGCGAACTTTGACAGTTTCGTGTGCTTGAAAATATCTGCTACCTTTCCCCTTCCTTTTGCCGTATAAAACTCCTGTCCCGGTAGCTGCTTGTAGTCGGCTTTGACGTAGGTTTCGTCGTCCATTACCACGCAGTCAAACTTCGTCAGCATCGTCGTGTACAGCCTCCGGGATCGCGCTTTGGTCGTCGTATTTTGTTTATCATCGCGATTTGGAGTCACTACCTTCTTGTAAGTCGATAGTCCGGCTCGTTTTTTGGCTCGATGCACGGTTGTAGACGATACACCCAGCTTATTTGCGGCATCTCGGAGAGATAGGTTAGGGTTTCGCTTGAAACTACCGGCAACTCTCTTTGTCGTCTCAGCGGCTTCCGGTTTTCGATTTCCCCCCGATCCAGACTTCCTGGCTGTCGACAAACGTTCCCCAAACACTTTAATTACATTTGTAACGGTTGATTTGGCAACTTTTAGCGATTTTGCCAACTTTGCGTGCGAGTAGCTCGGATTTTCGCGATGCGCGAGCAAAATTTTGATACGCTGCTCTTCTTGCTTGGACGGCATTTTGACAACTGAAGAGTGAATTCCAAAATCAAAATAGGAGCAACATTCTACACACACACACACCTTCAAAATGAGGGGTGTTCAGGTTTTTTAAATGCAAAATTGAAAGAAATACGTCAAGTTTATATTGACCAAATTTTGACCGTATCGCCCTTTATGTATAAAACTACCCTAAAATTTTGGTTTGATTCTAAACATTATAAGAAAATTGGCATGACATTTTCGGTGTCGCAATAATTTCGTGTTCGCCCTTTATATCCATAACTAAGCTGACCATCCACTCATCGAAAGACTTCCACTGTTGCAGTTTCTATTGGATTAAGATCTACTTAGATTGGAATTTTTTTTTCACAATAATATTTAGGGAACATAATTAACGTAGGTAGAAGCTATATCTGAAATCTACTGGTATGTTAAACTGAATCTTAATAAAACTAAAATTAAAAAATTAAAAAAATGAAATTTCGATAGCTCATGTTCATCTGAGCCCATAAATGATTCTTTTTGTTTGTGAAATAGGAAATGAATAATTGTAAACTGTTAAGTTTTGAATTAATATATATTTTTGATGAAGAAGGAAAGAGCTTTTTTTAAGTATAATAGAATTTTACGAATATGATCCTCTCTAAAAAAAACATTAAACACCTTCCTATCTTTTCAAATACATAACGTAGTTTAGATGAGCTATAGCTGACAAGGATGCGAAGCTGAAAATTACTTATAAAAAAGCATACAACATGTAGTGAATGGATGTTATAATATAAAATGATAATAATTTCATTTGTATTTACATGTCTGCAGATTGTGGTCCTGCTGAAATTTTATGCGGACCCGCGCATCCACCATGAACCTGAAAGCGTAGATAATGTGTAATAGCCAAGAGAAAAAAAATGATTTAAAATTATTTTACAAAACTTGGGATATCCATGGATGATCTGAAATTGTATACACACTACCAAATTGTCATGTAAATTTCTGTCCCCTGAGACCGACACATGCAAACTTCCTTTAGCACACAAGAATGAGTTGAAAGAGATGGGAAAATAAATTCAATCAAACACATCTTTCGTCGAATTGCGTATGTGTCAGTTTCCGGAGACATAATTTTACACGAAATCCTTCTTTACGTTCCCCGACTTTTAACAAACATGAATTACGTCTCGTGAAAAATTCATAATTTCTAAGTGTGTAGCATATAAAAAATAATGAACCTAAAATTTCGATGTGCTGCTCTGCTAATAAATGTGATCTAACCCCAATGGAACTGACTCTTAGCTTCGGGTCTTGATCCCTACTGAGCCCTTGCGGCACGTCAAGCCGGCCAGTTCAGCGCAAGGGATGTAAATTTAAGTCTACTTGGATGCACATAAAAGGGGCAGCCCGTTAGACAGAAATTTGCGTCTGTTCTTAAATTTAGAAGACCATGAAAACTCAAATTAATAACTTACATGACAAGACGTAAAAATAGGGTGAGGAGCACAAAATGACATTTTTCAAACGCTGCTACTGTTGATGCAAATAAAAATGCTTCTTGACGCTTTGATCTCAAGGATCTAGTTCTGGTTACCGTCAGAATAAAATCAGGATTCGCTAATCAAATGGATTATAGTTGTACAGACTAGCTTATTCTTATCCTTTTAAGGATGCTATAAGTTGTCATCATGTTCAGATTCATGAATATTATAAGCGAATGAACTCCGTGCGATACGCTGCGCTAGCGGGTATCAATGGGAAAGTGGAGTTTGAAAACTTTTCTTTTTTTTTATTACCCCAAATTTTGCTTATTCCAAGACTGTACCTTTTGAGCATTGCATTTAAGAGTTTTTTTTTTTTTGAGCATTACATTGCAGTTATGAAGTACAATCTGTTATGCAATTTATTTAACATGAAGAATCAGTTTTATAATCTACCCCGAAAGAGAACGAATTTGAACGTGTAAATTGTCGTGACATGTAGAACAGACTGTGTTAAAAATAGGTATGATTTTGTTTGAACACCAAAGACAACGGTCATGTAAATTTAAGGCTTTTAAATCCCAGTATTCAGTCTGGTAACCCAATATATTCTAAACTGTTGTAAATGTAGCATTCAGAATGTGATTTTGAGTGTGATTGTATTTATTATTTTGGGTTTCAAATTAGGATTTAGCAATTCATCAAATTCAGTCATATCTATGTCTAGGTCTCAAAATGTTTACGTGCATCAAAGATCACATCACTCGTAATATTCATTATTTGTAGGAGTGTATAGAAGAACATCAGACCTATTTTGAACGCAGTAGGTTTTACAGTTAAAGTTAAAATTTGATCTCTTCCATGATTGATTTTAAAACGAGTACTCCATGTTAAATAAAATGTTTAACAGATTGAATTTAATCACACGTTAATGTAATGCATGCAAATTAAAGTTGCAGACTTGCAATATAGAAACGCAGCGTAACACACGGAGTTCATTTGCTTACAAAATTCATCAGGATGTAGCGGAAACTTCGAGCATCCTTAAAATATGTTTTGACCATTTGCACTAATTTAATTATAATGTAATGTATTTGGAGATTAAAATCATTCCCACAAGATAATATTGTGCTACACACTTAAAAATTATGAGTTTTACACGAGACGTAATTCATGTTTGTAAAAAGTCGGGGAACGTAAACAAAGATTTCGTGTTAAATTATGTCTCCTGAAACTGAAACATACGCAATTCGACGAAAGATGTGTTTAGTTGATTTTATTTTCTAATCCCTTTCAACTCATTCTTACGTAGTAAAGGACGCTTGCATGTGGCGGTCACAGGGGACAGAAATTTACATGACATTCTGTCTTTTCACAACTGAAAAGCTTTTTGTTTTACGAATTTGATTACCGAATCTTAAATATTTCTGATGGTAAATAGAACTAGATCCTTGAGATAGAAACGGGTGTCGTGAAGGATTCGTTTTTGCATTATTAAAGACTGTATTCGATGAAATTTGGACACACAAAATAGGTCACCAAAAACTTTCCTTGAGCCCGATTCTTTTCAAACTTTCTGGAAATAAAGTACTACAAATGGTTAAGTTTTGACATCATTGGTTTATTGAACCTCTTCTCCCAACCCAAATGCCCACACCTTTGCCTTGACCCCTTTCATCAAATTTTGGGCAATGATAGACCGACTTGCTTACTTACTTTTAACCACACTTTCTTTAGTTCAAGTTTATTTTCTATCAGTTTTTGAGTTTTGACGAGCTTTGCCTTCATGATTGCCCAAAATTTTTCAATTGGGCGAAGTTCCGGAGTGTTTGGAGGGTTGACGTCTTTTGGTACAAAAACTACATTATTATCTTTGTACCAGTCTAAGACGGGCCGGGCATAGTGGCAAGATGCCAAATCCGGCCAAAACAGTGTCGGGCCATCGTGAGATCTTAAGAAGGGCAGAAGTCGTTTTTGGAGGCATTCTTCCTTGTAGATTTGTCCGTTGACGGTCCCAGAGGTGATGAAGGGCTGTTTCATTTTGCCACATCCGAAGATCGCTTGCCAGACACGGAATTTGTTGGCGAATTTCGACAGTTTCTTCTTTCGTACACTCTCTGGAACGGCCAACTTAGAGGTGGCGACGTAGTGTTCCTGTCCTGGCATTTGTTTGGTGTCGGCTTTAATGTAGGCCTCATCGTCCATCACAATGCAGAACAGTTTTGTGAGCCACTCCCTGTACAGTTTTCTTGCACGAGTTTTGGCCACCGAGTTCTGTTTATCGCTCCGGTTCGGTGCCTTCTGGACCTTGTACACATGTAATCCAGAACGTTTCATTGTTTTCTGCACAAAACAAACTAAAACTTTCGCCTTTTTCGCAACATCCCTGATCGAAATGTTTGGATAACGCTTAAATTGGTTCAATACCATCCTGGCCTTCGCCGGATTTGATGTGCCACGTTTTTTGCCACTACCATTTTTCCGCTTGGTTGTCTTACGGTCCTTGAACGTTTTGATCACATGAGATACGGTTGAATGTGCGATTCCGAGCTGTTTTCCGATCCATCGATGAGAAGCGTTTGGGTTTTCGAAGTGAGTGCCCAAAATTTGTTGGCGCACTATTTCTTCATTCGAAGCCATCACTGAAATCACTCGACCGATTTTCACGAAACTCATTACACAATTGACACAACACAATGAAATACATTCAGTTAAAATTTCAATAATTTTTACCCACACGCTAAAAAGTTACGAACAATTGCGTGTGTCCAAATTTCATCGAATACAGTCTTTAGTAGTGGCATTGGGAAAATATCATTTTGTGTTCCTCAACTTATTTTTACGTCATATCATGTTAACTATCATTTTGAGTTTTTATGTTCTTGTAAATTTAAGAACAGACACAATTTTTTGTCCTACCGACCGCTCGTTCTATGAACATCCAAAAATATTTAAATTAACCTAATATTTTCTAAGAGCATAAGTGATCATTCAAAATTGAAACCACTGAGCCATGTAAGATGCCGATGGCTTTCACAATATCGCTCACTTTCAATCTCCGGTCGATCATACCGTGAATTTGTGCAATTGTTTGAGATATGGAGCCCTCAACTAAGCGTTCAGAACATTCGGCATTATCCGTTCTTGTGTGCAGAGTCCCCGTAGTATTTATCAAACTCAGGGCTTGGTTTGAGAAATAGTTTTTCCTCAAAAAATAATGCGTAATGAGCACACGAAATTCACTTTTTTCACACGGTACACACTTAGAAATCATCAATTTTACACGAGACGTTATTCATCTTTGTAAAAAGTCGGGGAACGTAAACAAAGAATTCGTGTAAAATTATGTCTATTATGTCATGAAACAGATGCATACAGAAGTCGAAAAAAGGTGTATTAGATTAAATTTGTTTTCTCATCTCTTTCAACTCATTCTTATGTGCTAAAGTGCGCTTGCATGTCTCATGTCTCAGAGCACCGAGATTTACATGACATTTTGGTAGTGTGTGTGATAGGCAAGAGGTGGTAAATTCATAAAATCACGGACTCATTGACTCCTCGTACATAAGCATAAATATGTAGTGTCTTTGAATCAGCATTGTAAATTCATGAAAATATCATAGTTTATCACACCCAGAAAGCATTTCCCCGGCAAACTTCCAGAGCCTGCAATCTGATTAACACACACAGATAACCCAGCTTGCCCGGTTAGAACCCTACACGATGATTCAGTTAAGCCTTAATTCTATTTTCAATTTCAATAAACCATAAATTCCTACTCTTACCATCAGGCAGCAAAACAGCGAAACCCACCAGCAGTATGCCACTACAGTAGCGGCAGCAGCAGCTGGCAGTCGACTAACCAAAAAATTGGAAAAATTTCAATCTCTGCAACTGTGCAAAGCGCAATAATTTTATGTTGCAAATTCACTCCACTCGCTACGCTCTCTACTGGAAATGCCAATACCATACTACCACCGAGATGCGATGATCAGTCTTGCGTTGGTTACACATTTTTCGCCAAATATTCATTGCATTTATGGTTTTTCGGTTGACGGCAAGCGACCCCACATCATCACCAGCAATCGACCTGGGATGTGCGAGCTAAGTTGTTTAGAATCCCATCGCAGCATCAGGGCTAGAATTTCAAGGGGTTAGACCAACAGCACCGCTTCACAGTGGCACTCACACTCAGCATGTGACCAATAAATTCAACCTGAATATATTGCTTCACCCCGTGACGGGAATGAAACGGCTCGGGAGGGGAATGTGTATGTTTTGCCGTGATAGAATTCTTCGGTACACTGCACCCCTTTTCTACTCACGGAGTGCTTGCGGAACGGATGCTGCGATTTCCAACCCTCTTTTTACTGTGCGATTCGCAGTAGCAATGATGGAAATGTTCGAAAGATTTTCGACCGGAGTGGCTCCCGATTGATCTTTGTAACTCTTTCCAAAGGCAGCACGTAATCCATTGTCGGTTGGCTTGATGTTTGAAAGGGTGGTAAGAGGTGATGAAACCGAAACCAAAATGAAAATGCATGGAATAAACACATAATCTGTATAATGCGATAATGCAACGAAATAAAGCAATATTAATACCCGTTGAATTGCTTTATTGTTGACGCTGGTGAAGAAGTGGAATAAGCAATTGATTTTTTTTTTGCGCATAGAAGC
This sequence comes from Aedes koreicus, assembly GCA_024533555.2. Lineage (NCBI taxonomy): Eukaryota > Metazoa > Arthropoda > Insecta > Diptera > Culicidae > Aedes > Aedes koreicus. The sequence continues at coordinate 9,229 of JAHHFK020001099.1, forward strand.
AGTGACCGTGATAACATTTGGAATTCGAAGTAGAAAAAGTTATACACAGATACTCTAGACTTGATCGGTAAACAAGTATGTGTTCAACCCATGGGGAAGGCCCCACAATTTATCTATAATAACGTGTAATATAAGAACTAATAAACGATCCATAAAAAAAATTAAAATCGGTCCATAAAAAACGCATTCATGACCCATAAAACTCTGATCAATATCTATAATAAAAATGGATATGATCCATAAAATTTATCAATGTAAAGCATAATTTATATAAAATTTAGCAATAAAATGTCAAAAAGGTACCGTTATGTATCTAAGGAATGATCGATAAAATTGTGTGGAATATCCGTAAACATGTTACAAATAATCAAAAAATGGTTCATTGGCGTTCCTTAAACTTGCAAAATTGATCCACAGAATGTAACCTTTGTGCAATGAAATATAGGCACATGATTCATAAATTATTGAATATGTTCCATAAATATGTTGTCAATGATCCATTAAGCAATGAATAATGAACTATAAACTACATAACTATAAGAACATTCTAACTGGACGTCAAACCAATGTTTGACAAAAATGTAGTTGGGAGAATTTTCTATAAGAATAACTTTTGAACAAAAAGTTTTCTTTCCATAGTACTTGCAATTTCGTAATAAAAAGTTCTAATTAGTGTTAGTTTCTTATCAAATGTGCTCAAATTTCAAGATGTTGTTCAGGACACGATTTAAAATCTTTTAAGTATAGGGGATAGAACATTTTAAAATTTCAAAAAATCAGTGTAACGGGAATGTTAGGGATCGATTTTCCATTCTTTATGGACTAACAATTTGAAAAAATTGTGACCAAAACTAAAAAATGCAGGCATAACTAATGGATCATACGTTTAAGTGCACAAAGTTGATTTGCTATGGACCATTTCCATAAGTTTATAGTTCATTATTCATTGCTTAATGGATCACTGAAAACATATTTATGGAACATTTTCAATAATTTATGAAACATGTGCCTATATTTCATTGCACAAAGGTTACATTCTGTGGATCAATTTTGCAAGTTTAAGGAACGCCAATGAACCATTTTTTTATTATTTGTAACATGTTTACGGATATTCCACACAATTTTATCGATCATTCCTTAGATACATAACGGTACCTTTTTGACATTTTATTGCTAAATTTTATATAAATTATGCTTTACATTGATAAATTTTATGGATCATATCCATTTTATTATGGATATTGGTCAGAGTTTTATGGGTCATGAATGCGTTTTTTATGGACCAATTTTAATTTTTTTTGGGGTTTTTTTTTTTTTTTTTTATGCAAAAGTTTTTTTGCCTTTTTGCACTGTTATAACGATCGGCGGGAAAAAACAATTCAAAAAGGCCAACCGGAAAAAAAAAACCAAAAAAAAAACAAAAAGGGGGGTTCCGACTACACTAGTCGGCAGTGTTTCACTCCCTTCAAGTATATATGTTGAATTTTATAGATTTTGCCACGCTGAATTCAAATATGGGCTCAGAAATGCTATAACACGTCCAGTTTTGAGAAAAATGTGAATTAGAATCACAAAAACACGTATTTCCGTAGTAATATGATCTACCTCATCAACAACCAGAATATTGGCTCTGCCCTTTGCAAGTTGGACTTGGATTTTATGGAATGGACCTCCCTGAATCCATTCGTGAACACAGATTTTTCGTAACACGTAAGATTAATGAAATAAACCGGGATTTCATTCACAAAATTACGAATTTTCATAAAAATCAAGATTTTCTATTTTGAAAACATGAATTTCAACTCCGCCCTTTGAATGCTGGGCTTGGATTTTATGGAATGGACCTCCCTGAATCCATTCGTGAACACAGATTTTTCGTAACACGTAAGATTGATGAAATAAACCGGGTTTTCATTCACAAAATTACGAATTTTCATGAAAATCAAGATTTCCTATTTTGAAAACATGAATTTTCGTTCCGCCCTTTGAATGTTGGGTTTGGATTTTATGAAATGAACCTCTCTGAATCCATTCGTGTTGAAAAAAATGAGTTTTTATTCACAAAATTGCGAATTTTCATGAAAATCAAGATTTCTCATCAGTCAGTCAGTCAGTCAGTCAGTCAGTCAGTCAGTCAGTCAGTCAGTCAGTCAGTCAGTCAGTCAGTCAGTCAGTCAGTCAGTCAGTCAGTCAGTCAGTCATTTAGTTGAAATTTTCTCTATATTTTTCAACTTAAATTCACTTTGTTTTCTTTTTCCTTTTATAGTTCTCCAAAGGTGTTTGCCTCTGTAGCATCCAGCAGTAGTCCGCTAGCATCGCTGGGCTCCATTTGCCAGCAAAGTTCTTTTCAGTGCGATATCTTGATGAAATCGTTCTCCATGTTCATCTGAGACGGCTCCCATATTCTCTGGGAAGAAGTCCAGATGAGAATGCAAAAAGTGCAATTTAAGTGACATATTACATCCCAGTGCAGCATACGAATCAACCAGCTCTTGAACGATGTGTACATAATCCGGAGACTTCATGTTTTCAAAATAGGAAATCTTGATTTTCATGAAAATTCGTAATTTTGTGAATGAAAACCCGGATTATTTCATCAATCTTACGTGTTGCGAAAAATCTGTGTTCACGAATAGATTCAGGGAGGTCCATTCCATAAAATCCAAGTCCAACTTGCAAAGGGCCGAGCCAATATTCTGGTTGTTGCTTAGGTAGATCATATTACGAGTGGCGAACCAGCCCAGGAGGCTAAAAGCCACTCCAATAAAGAAATAAAAAAAAAAAGATCATATTACTACGGAAGTACGTCTTTTGTGAGTTTAAATCACATTTTTCTCAAAAACTGGACGTGTTACAGCATTTCTGAGCCAATATTTGGATTCAGCGTAGCAAAATCTATAAAATCCAACCAGAAATGCCGACGGGAGCGAAAAAAGTTCCGGTTTTGCCGACTAGTGCTATCTGTGTAGGATTTCGAGAATATTCTTCCAGAATCGGATTCTGGTTTACGACTCTGACATGGGACAGAAGTCAATCAGTATTGCAGCAATGTGCAACAAGGCTCTATTTTCCATATTAGATACTAGTTTTCCGGGGGAGGCGGAAAAAATTTTTAAAATTTATAAAAGGGAAAAAAAGGAAACCCCTCCCGCGGCAGAGGGGGGAGTATAATGCTACTATTTTTTTTATATTTGGGGGTTTTTTGTGGAGAGTGGAGGGCTGTTTTTTTTTTAATATTATAATAAAAAATATCACAACCTAAGAATCATCGTTTGATGATGAAACTGCAAACGATTTATATTTTTGTTTTGATTATTGATTTTTTTCAACAGATTATGTGGAGTTAAAGATTGAAGATTTTTCACTGGTTAAATGCAAGTTTATTATTTACTGTTACTTGAAATTGATTCATTTTTGAATGTTTCATTAAGTTAAGAGCATTTTAATTTTTCTTATTAGTTGAGGGCATTTTAAAATTTTAATTTCTCCATTGCTACCACCCCGATATAATTTAATGATGCTTTTCGATTTTTCAGAGTATTTTTTTAATTTTTATTGACAGGTTTTTGCTATTGGTCAAATATCTGAGACATAACCTTTAAAATATGATAGTTGTCTTTTTACTGCAACTTTGCTCCTATGCCAAACCTCTTTCAGAACTGAGCGATATTTCAAAATGTTTGATTAAGAAGGTCTGCTAAAATGGTACAACAGTTCTGATTCTGATTAATTCATGTCGTGTTTTCCAATTATGACTATGTGGCATTTCACAGTACGTGTGTTTGCAATGTGGTAATGGTGTAAAAATTACGGCAGCAAAATTCGACCGCATTGGATTTCTTATCCCACAGCACCTGGCATTTGGGAAAAATAATCCATAACAGGAAGCTTGATTTAAGCAATTCTTGATTTCCACTAACCACTAATGTAATTTCCTCTGCCATCTGCGCCGAACAAATGTATCATGTCAGAACTAAAACCAGAATTTCCTCGAAATTAACCTTGACCGCCACCGAACGTTCTGCTCATTTCATATTTCAATTTAAAAACCGTCAAAAATTGAAACCTCCGCAATCTCGCAGCTAAATCTCTTCCCCCGTGCCATACGGACCGTGTCACAATTTGATGTAAATTCTTACCATAGAAAAAAAAAGAAACCTCCGTAACATCCCACAATCTGCAAAGAACCGAAAACTTAGAAACAAAAAAATATCACTTGTTTCCCCGTAGGCGTGGAACGTGGGTACGCACAACCCAGGCCATCGTGGCTATAAAGAATCTCCCAAATGTGTCGAGTGAAAGCCGAAACTCGAAGGCGTCACTTTTCACTGCCACTGCGCTGCGAGCCGCATCTGAAAACTGCCGCCTGCCCAAAGCTGTTATGCGTTGCGGGTGCGGGTGTGCAGAGTACAGCATCCAAATGGAAGAGTTTCAAATTACTTGTACCATGCGGTGGAGGTTAAAATTCTGATGGAAGTGCACTCGCATAACGGCAAACTAATGAAGAGGGATGAGTGATGCATTCTAGAGAAAGCGTTTCTTCGATGAAATAGTGTTTCCATTCCATCACATTAGGCTCGATAGATGACACTGATGGTGGATTCTAACGAAGTTGTAATTATCTCCCGTTAACAAGGGTGTTGGAGGGCAGATTAATAAATTATATTATTAAACAAAAAAGAGTGTTGGTAATCCTGCGGGATAAATGCTGACATTTTATGATACCGGATCGGTTTGATTGTGTCAAAATCGGAGGAAATGTCATCTTCTGTGAGCTGGAAACGCATCTGGCAATATTAATAACCGTTAAGCTCGCGCATCCCATCCGATGTCGTTCCGACTTTATGACACGTTATAAGACATTATGGAAGTGTAAAGGGGCGTTGTTGAAATGACGACATATCTGTGAACATACTTTACCCGTCACATTTACGATTTCATTCTTTCCTTATTTCCACATTTTTTCTCCCCCGATAACATCCAAACTCAAGTCCTTGCTCATCATCGTCATCATCATCATTTGTCACCCGAAGGATTACATGCCAGCTCGAGACTTTTCCCGTTTTGCCGTCAGTCGACAAGTTAAACGCCCCGTTTCAGTGGAATCCTCTTGTCGCTCATTTACAGCTGTAGCTAACGGGATAATCCAGAAGGCTGTAAAAGATCAACCGATTTATTCTGAGGTTGAGCTGTAACACTTACTCTTTCAGCATGGGTATGTGAATCGGTACATAGGCATACAGCCTTCTATAGGCTAACGTCTAGAAGAATGATGGTAAGTCAATTCTTGGAATGGCTTACTCAAGGTATCAATATAGAACGACGAGAGAAAAGTGGCAATTACTTCTCCTTTCTTGTAAGCCAATGTGAATTTTTTGGATAATATTTAAAAATAACGAGTAATGACAGAATATCATAACTGTTGTGATTTTGTCGCAATTTTCCGCCAGCGATAGTTCTTCTTCTGGTAATCCAGTGATCTTGGTTTTTGTTTGGTCTTGGCCCTCGTTTTGTGGGTATACCTCCAATAATCAACACGTATTTCATTTACTAGACCATTTATTTGACTAGCTCTTCATTTATTAAACTGTAATACATTTATTGTAAATAAAGATTATACATTTATTTTACTTAACTACATGTAATCCGATCCTCTCCATTCTGGTCTAGATCTGTGTTAATATCAATGACTGGCATATCTAAGTCCAACTAAGATTAAGTAACTCCATGTGCAACAATCCATTAACATCTCTACTGTACATTCATCCCACTTCTCCCTTCTCAATGCTCATTTCGAGTGGTTCGGAGTGGTAACCTAAACTGTTATACACACACGACAAAGCGAGACAATTGTAAACATTGCCAGCCACCTACAGTTTGCTTGAGTCAAATTTACAGTTTGCAGTTATTATGCTAATGCTAGGTAATTATCAATAAAGTGCATTTATTATTTTATATTTCAGGCTATATTTGCTGCTGCTGTTGATTATGCTATCTCCCACTGCTGTTGTAAATCATGGTCGATTGAAAGCGGGCACGGATTAGACACTGATTGTTTGAAAGTTCCTAACCTTGTTTTGATGGTTGCTACAGCAACAATGCCATGCTCGCCGCGGTGCACTGCTCCGATCCGAGCAAGTGACCAAGCGACTGATGGTTTTGCCTCTTCTCGTAGAAATACCATTTGACCCACCAGAAGGATTACATGCCAGCTCGAGACTTTTCCCGTTTTGCCGTCAGTCGACAAGTTAAACGCCCCGTTACAGTGGAATCCTCTTGTCGCTCATTTACAGCTGTAGCTAACGGGATAATCCAGAAGGCTGTAAAAGATCAACCGATTTATTCTGAGGTTGAGCTGTAACGCTTACTCTTTCAGCATGGGTATGTGAATCGGTACATAGGCATACAGCCTTCTATAGGCTAACGTCTAGAAGAATGATGGTAAGTCAATTCTTGGAATGGCTTACTCAAGGTATCAATATAGAACGACGAGAGAAAAGTGGCAATTACTTCTCCTTTCTTGTAAGCCAATGTGAATTTTTTGGATAATATTTAAAAATAACGAGTAATGACAGAATATCATAACTGTTGTGATTTTGTCGCAATTTTCCGCCAGCGATAGTTCTTCTTCTGGTAATCCAGTGATCTTGGTTTTTGTTTGGTCTTGGCCCTCGTTTTGTGGGTATACCTCCAATAATCAACACGTATTTCATTTACTAGACCATTTATTTGACTAGCTCTTCATTTATTAAACTGTAATACATTTATTGTAAATAAAGATTATACATTTATTTTACTTAACTACATGTAATCCGATCCTCTCCATTCTGGTCTAGATCTGTGTTAATATCAATGACTGGCATATCTAAGTCCAACTAAGATTAAGTAACTCCATGTGCAACAATCCATGTAACATCTCTACAGTACATTCATTCCACTTCTCCCTTCTCAATGCTCATTTCGAGTGGTTCGGTATAACCTAAACTGTTATACACACACGACAAAGCGAGACAATTGTAAACATTGCCAGCCACCTACAGTTTGCTTGAGTCAAATTTACAGTTTGCAGTTATTATGCTAATGCTAGGTAATTATCAATAAAGTGCATTTATTATTTTATATTTCAGGCTATATTTGCTGCTGCTGTTGATTATGCTATCTCCCACTGCTGTTGTAAATCATGGTCGATTGAAAGCGGGCACGGATTAGACACTGATTGTTTGAAAGTTCCTAACCTTGTTTTGATGGTTGCTACAGCAACAATGCCATGCTCGCCGCGGTGCACTGCTCCGATCCGAGCAAGTGACCAAGCGACTGATGGTTTTGCCTCTTCTCGTAGAAATACCATTTGACCCACCAGAAGGCTTCTAGGGGAACTCGATTTTGTTCATTGTTGGTTAAGTTCGGTTAGATATTACTTCCTCCGGTTGGCGGATATCGTTATATAGTCTGGATCTGGTAGACTCAGCAATGGGCGACCGGTGAGGAAGTGACCAGGTGGATCATCAGATAATGGTTTGAGTGGGCATGTGTTCATATTCGATTCGAATTCAGCAGTGAGGTTTTCGCTGTCTTTACTGCTGCTTTCCAGAGACCGCCAAATCTTGGAGCTCGTAGAGAGATGAAACGCCAGATTTGTTTGTTGTTGCTACACTCTTTAATGATTGCTTCTTGATCCCGCTTGTTTGAAATGTGATGCATTTCAGTGAGCTTACTCTTTGTGCCCTGAACATTTGTTCCATTTGTTCCATCCGGACATCATTTCAGTCGCCGGAGAACCACGCCGAGCAATGAACCGACGAAAAGTTGTAATCAAAGCATTTGATGACGAATCGCACACCACCAGCTCAGGATGCAATGACTTGTTAGCAGAGCATACAAAAAAAACGGCAATAAAAACTTTTTGTGGGGTCACAAAATCAACGCCCGTAGTTGAAAAAGATCGGCTTGAACCTATTTGTACCTTCGGAAGTTGGCCTAGATGTTGGGTTTCAGGAGTAGGGCTTAGGCGAAAACTTCCTGCAATTGTGAGATTTGATGCCAAGGTCAATCAATTTCTACTTATTGGATGCCAAGTCAGCATGAAAATAACATATGTGTTCCACGATAGCTCAAACTCAATTCGGCAGGAAAAATGGATGGTTAGGCATCGAACTCCGAGAATGAAAAACATACGTCCGTCGATCGCAAAAGTTCGTTTTATTCTCTGTTTTCTGGGTTACAGTGTTGCTGGTTTAACTAATCAAAAAGGATATTCAAGAACGTACGACAAATACAAGTTACTCAAAAATATTGAAATTTCACATCAAATAATTTTTACTCCTCCATTCATACACCCCCCGTTGAGTCAACCTCAACAGAAGGCATCAAAGCAACCTTTGCTACGGCTCGCTTGTAGTCTCCACTCGTCGTTCGAACTGTCACCACTCTTACAGCACCATCTTCACCTGGGTGAGCGGCGACTATCCGGCCACGTCTCCACTGCTGTGGGGTGCATTATCGTCCACCAGAACTTCCATAGAACCAACCTTATACTCCTTCACGCCGCTGTTCCATTTTTGGCGTCCTTGGAGATGGTGAAGGTATTCACGTGACCACCTACGCCAAAAGTGCTGTTGCATCTGTTGAATATGCTGCCACTTCTTCAGCAGTCCTGCATTCTCATCTTCATAAGACGGTTCCGGTAAGGCTACACCAGAACGACCGATTAAAAAGTGCGACGGCGTAAGCACAGAATAGTCGCTTGGATCATCTGACATCGCAAACAAAGGTCGCGAGTTAAGTATGGCCTCTGTTTGAACTAAAAAGGTGCTCATCTCTTCGTACGTAAGTCTGGTCTCTCCAACAGTTCGCTTCAGGTGGTATTTCATCGATTTCACCCCCGCTTCCCAGATTCCACCAAAATGTGGGCTTCTGGGGGGATGAAGTGCCAACGGATGCCTTTAACACTACAATACTCCTTTATTTTCAGTTGATGCAGTTGATCCTCAAACAATTCCTTCAGAGCAGCTAGTTCATGGTTGGCACCTACGAATGTAGTAGCGTTATCACTGAAGATATCACTAGGCAATCCTCGACGACTGGAAAACAGTTGTAACGCAGCAATGAACGTGTCACTCGAAAGGCTTGCTACTAATTCAAAGTGAATGGCTTTCATTGCCATACACACAAAGACGACAACGTATGCCTTAAACAGCTTCGTACTCCTGCCTCCAAGCTTCAGCAGAACTGGACCAGCGTAGTCAATACCGACCTTGGAAAACGGTGGCGTCGGATTGACTCGAGATCCCGGAAGGTTTCCCATAAACTGGTCACCTGGTATAGGACGCTGTCTAGCACACACCTGACAGTAGGTAACGATTTTTTTGATAATCGACTTCGCACGCACGGGCCAGTAATGTTCGCGTACGATCGACAACAATCCGTTCTGTCCGACATGAAAATGCTGCAAATGCAGTCCTCGCACGATCGCCTCCGTAACATGGTGTTTCTCCGGTAACAGCACCTGATGTTTGCCATCGTAGGGAATGGCCGAATGCTTCAAACGGCCACCAACTCGAATTAAACCACCGTCTCCTAGGAATGGTGCCAGGTTACGCAAAGGATGTCGATGAATCGAATTGGATTGCAAAGCCTTCAGCAGATCACCAAAACATTCACGCTGGACGACGAACAATATTGACGTTTCTGCCTTCTTGATCTCGTCTGCCGTGATGTCACCGAAGCCTTGTTTCTTGTGGACCTTAATATCGATGTACCGATGTACGTATACCCACGCTCGTTGCATCTTCAAGTAGCTGCTCAGCCTATTAAGCACTATAGCTGGACCAGGTTTCACGAGTGCGAATACTACTACTCGCTTAACCTCCGGAATCACCGATTCTTCCAAAGGTTCAGGATCACTCGATGTTGGATGTGTGTGCCATAACAACGGAGAACCGTTCCACCATAGTTCTCTTTGCAGCAAATCTTGTGGTAACTCACCTCTCGATATTATATCTGCTAGGTTGTCGGCTGATTGCACGTATCCCCATTGGTAATCTTGCGTCAGCTCCACTATCGCAGCAACCCGGTTGGCGACGAATTGGTTCAGTGACAGCGGAGATTTTTTCAGCCAACACAAAACGATTTGAGAATTGCACCACAGCTTTACGATATCGAATGGAATTTGCATTGCCGACACTACCTTTCGCACCAGCTCTGCCAACAGCAACGCCCCACATAGCTCGAGTCGTGGAATCGTCGTCGGTTTGAGTGGCGCCACGCGCGACTTGCTTGCAATCAGATTAACATAGATGGTACCATCCCTGTTGATGCTCCGTACATACACGACCGTTCCGTAGGCACGCAAAGAAGCATCCGAATATCCATGAAGCTCCATCGTCACTGTTGCTTCTTGAATCACACATCGTGGTTTCCGTATTTGGTTCACAGCTGGAAGCTGACTTTGAAACTGGTTCCATTTCTGCAACTGCTCTTGAGGAAGTTCTTCATCCCATTCAAGCCCAAGCCGCCAAATGTCCTGCATCATCAATTTCGCCGAAACAATGATCGGACCCAGAAATCCAAGCGGGTCAAAGAGTTGCCCGATCTCCGATAGCACCTTGCGCTTCGTCAATTTCACATCCAGAAAAACTCCTCTTGCGGATTCCAGATGAGGCCCAACGTTCTGATGCTGCTGCTCGTCCCGGTATCATCAAAGCTTACTTGTTTCTCCTGCAGTTCATCAGGAATCGCTTGCAACACCGCAGCACTGTTCGAGCAGAACTTGTGTGCACCGAAACCACCACGACGCAACAGCTCCGAAAGTTCCGTGTAGATTTGAATCACTTCTTCAACCGACGAAGTCCTCCAGTCCTCCAGTCAAAAAATCATCGATGTAATTATCCTTGATGACGACTTGCTTCGCCAAAGGAAATCCTTCCCCTTCATCCGTAGCCAATTGAATCAATACCCTTGTAGCGTGGTGCGGTGAACTTGCAACGCCGTATGTTACCGTTTGTAACTCGTATACTTTCAGGTTTCCATTGCTGTCCCACCATAGAATGAGCTGGTACTTACAATCGTCCTTATGAAGCCACAACTGACGGTACATTTTGGGGACATCAGCGGTTAGCACCACTAGATGAACGCAGAATCGAAGGATAATAGAAACGATGTCACTCTGTACCGTTGGCCCGACCAGAAGAGTGTCGTTCAACGAAATGCCAGTAGTGGTTGCGCCTGACGCGTCGAATACCACTCTGGTTTTGGTCGTCGTGCTTGAGGACTTGTACACAGCATGGTGGGGGATGTAGTAAGGAGTGTATCGAAAATAAGCTATCCACAAACAACTTCAAATTATGTTGCAAACCGATATTTTATTCATACAAAAAATTGATCCTTTATTGTACGAGGTTAAACTTGAACATAATGAAGACCGGATGAAATTTAAGTTATTCCTTCACGAATTTTCGAACTTTGGATCGAATGCTCTTCATCAAGTTCCGGACAAGTGTTGCATCGCATTTTTTGGACGCTTCAGCCCAAATTTTGTTGAGCTCCTGCATGTTCCCAGCTGCTTTACCAGTCTTCTTGAAGACCCTCTTCACGATTGCCCAGTAACGTTCGATGGGTCGAAGCTGAGGGCAATTTGGTGGATTGATATTTTTCTCAACGAAATCTATACCCTTTTCCGCAAGCCAATTGAGAGTGGTCTTGGCATAGTGAGCCGACGCTAAATTCGGCCAAAACAGTGGAGGTGTACTATTCTTCTTATATAAAGGCAACAATCTCTTCTGGAGACACTCAGATCGATAGATTTCCGCATTTATAGTTCCGGTTGTGTAAAAATGGTTGACTTCAAACCACAGGAACATATTGCTTGCCATACCAGTACCTTTCGACCGAATTTCTCCACTTGAATCGACCCGTCCGCATCGCTCACATCCTCCCCAACGACAGCAGTAAAGTATTGTGGACCTGGAAGGGTTTTTGAGTCCTCCTTTACATAGGTCTCATCGTCCATCAAAACGCATGCATCTGGACGCTGCAAAAGACGCGAATACAATTTCCGGGCCCTTGTTGCTGCTCGCTCCTTCTGTTCTGCACTTTGTTTCGAGATTTTCTGCTTCTTGTAGGTCTTCAGGTGGTTTCGCCTATTGATACGCTGGATCATTCCGACACTCGTTCCTGCATTTTTGGCCAAATCACGTATTGACATTGATTTGTTCTTCATGATTAGAGATACCACTTTCTGCTCCAGTTTCGGGTTGGAAGAGTGACGGAGAGGGAAAATGGCGCGTGTTTGCGGACGGTCCGATTAATCGCGGAAAAAAACGTATCAACCGGGACTGAACCATTTCGGCAGCGGCGGTAAAGTGAAGTGCTATAACCGGTGCAGTGGAGAGTGTTGAAATTGTCGTGAAAAGTGCCCGATCCGGGACGAAAATGATGATTGAATCATTTCGGGGAGCTCACTTCTCTTGGAAGGCTTCTTTGCTGTCGTTTTCCTGTTGATGTTGCCTTTTTTGCGCTACCAACGATTAGCGGCTAGTCGGCACCAATACTATCGCCGTGGGGTCGATTTGTGATGGCACCAACACACTGGCCGGGTGTTTTGTTGTGAAAACGGATGACCTCTCCCCCATTGATAAACAGGAGTTTCTTTCAGGTGTTTTGTAAACATGTAATTAGGGGGAAAAAAGTGCAGAGGTCTTATCGCTAAGTGTGTGTGTGTGTGTGTGTTTTTTTTTCGATCGTATGAAGTGAAAAGTAAAAGGACAGTGTGGTGACGTCTCGAGCTGGATTCAGAAATCGAGTGGTTCGATCAAACTGCTGCTGTGGGGAAGTTTTTCCCTTCGAATTTTTGACAACAGCAGTGTGCCGGGGAAAACCGCGTCGCCGGCGTCCCGCCGTAGTTTTCGCGTGCGTCGTGTCGTGAAGGTGCGTTCGGGCGAGAAACCGAATTATGTGTGTGTGTGTGTGTGTGTGTGTGTAGTGCGACGACGGCGGTGGGAAAATTGTTTTCCTTTTTCGGATTGTCACTTTAGCCCGACTAAAAAGTGCTGACAGTTGTATAGTGTCTGGATGATCCCGAGTAGAAATAAGTGAAATAGATTGTTTGGCGATAATTATTAGGTGTTGACGAAAATGTGATCGTTGATAGTGAGAGAAATAATCATCCTGTTGAAACTCCGTCGGAGAAAAATGAAGGAAAAATGTTGCAACAAATAATTTATTTCTACCAAATTTTGAAGACAATATCTAATACTCGGTAGTGAGGTAGTAAGTGCTCTCAAGGACGAGGAGCAGGACAGGTAATTGTTACCCATTATGTATCTATATTAATAAAATTTACTTTTAATAGGTTTGCGTCGACCATCGGTTGAATCGGTTGTGTCGATACTTTGTTCCGCAATATTTTGTTATCGGGCGTAGCGTTTTGCCTATTGTTTCGGTTGCCTATTGTTCGTTGCGCGAGTGATCGAGTGAGCATCGGAAGTCGTGGTTCGCCGGGTAAGATCGGTCGGTGGTGAGGTACATTATTAATTGTGATCCAAATTATTCGTTCGTCATGCTCGTCGGGCCACCCTATCTTGGAGCAAATAAATCACTGTCCCATTTTGTAAGGGACTCCAGCGGCATCCGTACTGTTGGTGTAGATCGGTCCAAGTTGGCTCTCCAGCGTTGAGATGAAATCCTAATGAAATACCACTATCACACTCTGTGAGTGGCCTCAATAGCATCATTACTGTTGGTTTAAACCGGTCAAAATCGGCTTTTCAGCATTATCAAAAATCACTTTGTTTTCCCAATGAAACACCACAATCACACTTTGTGAGTGGCCCCAATAGCATCCTTACTGTTGGTTTAAATCGGTTCAAATCGGAAATCGGTACTAATTACACCTAACAGCTTGTCGTTAACCAAAACGAACCCTGCTGCCACCCAATCCTGTTATCCAAAATCCCAGTGATTTCTCGTGGAAGTGCAGTGGATTCCGCGGCTTCCAATAAAGCGAGTATCACGTCAACATATTCCTACCCATTCCCTACTTGACCTGCATTCGGGCGAGGCCGGCGCCGGTATTGCCTTAGTTTGGGATCACCAGTTTTTACACATTGAAGATGTATGTTAGTCCCAAGCATCATCTGTTGGTTCTCTGTGTAATAACAGCTGATCTGGCAACAACGGAGTAGCAACCTCGGGCGGTCAATCATGCTCATGCTCATGATGTATGAGAGTTTTGGATGGGGGGGTTGAGATTAGCGACACGATGGTTTGACTTCAGACAGTTGAAGCACAAACCTGCTTTGGCTACGGCAGTCTTCCTCTCCTGGAGGGACATGTTCTGGAACTTTTCACACCGGAAGATTGAATGCTCCGTGTGTAATATTTGACCGTCATGTTAGAACCAATTGCCACCATTTTGAAATCAAAAATTGTGTCGGATATCGTTCTTTGACATCTTTACACCATCTCCATTAAAAAAAAATGCCAAATTGTTGCATATTTAGCACCGGTAGCGGCCATCTTTGATATTAAAAAAGTGTCAAACATCAATTCTTTTTTTCATTCTGACGTTAGAATTAAAATCGAATTAGATTTAGAATTAGTGCTATGTATGAAATAATTATTTTCAATCAAAGATAAGTCATTAAGAAGGTATCTTTAAAATTATTAAACATTGAATCCAGTTTATTGCAAAAGCTAAGTTAAAAATTCACGACCGATAGTTTCGATTTATACTCAGATGCCATTTGTCATCCTTTCCCAACAATTAGGCTTCTTCTAAACAAACTTTCCAATTTCCCCCTTGAAAATCTCATCCAATAATGAATATGAATCAAATTGATAGATGTTTTCGTATAATCTCCCTAAGCAAGATGAGCAAAGGTGCATTTTAAAAAAATTGCTAACTTTTGGAGGGATGAAAACCGAATGTTCAGAGGATCAATAGAGGAGATAAAAAAAATTATTCCACATTGTTCCTGTGTGTTGGTTTGATTTATGGGTTTCCATCGAGTTCCGACAATACGAAGAGGGAAGCACTAGGGATTTCAGGATGCTGCCTCCGAGACAGGAGGGAAGTGGCCAGTCAGCTAAGAGGAAGCTGCACGCTGCAATTGACGGGTACCTGGACGAGATCGGGAGGGATGGTCGATTTTTCATCGCTATGGCAGCTTTACCCAAAGCAATCCGAACATTGCCATCCCTACATCAGGCAACCCAAATCCCGCAGACGGAAAGGTGCAATTGTCGGAAGAATCAAATTTATGAACCTGAATCCTGTGACCGTATGAAAAGGTGCATTATGTCCACATCCGATTTTTCTCTCTGTCCGTCTGTCTGTCTGCTCCATTCATACATAGCCTGAGTTTATTTTTTTTTCTACCTTCAACAGCCATGGTAGAGCTAGCACTTCGGAGACTATCATTTCACACATCTTCCCCCGGAGGTAATCGTTTTATTCTTCACTTTCCTTCAATGTCACCCCTAACAATTCTTCTATTTGGCCCACGGGGAACGGAAATGGTGTTCAATAACGATTAAATGGCACTAAATTGTCTTAATTCTGTAAGAAGGTTACGGACGGGTATCGGATCTCTTTGGTCGTTTTGGAATTCTATTCAAAGGACGAACGATTTGTCATCCCCCGTCAGTTCGGCGTAAGATATCGGATTCGTGTTTTCGTGGTGAGACCAGCCTTCGCATTGTGGTCGATGTTTACACGGGAATTAAGACGGACTGTGCAAACGGCGGAGACCGGAAACGATCGGCATACCCGAAGGAATTGACAGTACCCATCATTTGTCATAATTATTTTCGGATCGATCCCCAAAGCGATGGATTGCATTTTCTTCTGACGATGGCGGTAAGTTAATGCATGTTTGCAGGTAGATGTATTTACCAAAACTGGGCAGTATTTGAACATGCAACCGGCGAAAGCTGATTCGCTTGAAAGAAATTGATTTGTCTCCGGGGAAAGAATTAGCTTTCGGTTGTTCGTGTTCTTCGGTACCACCTTTTCTTCGCACATTTTGTTCGAAATTGGGATAATCACAAAGCGCCTACTGCGGTACGTAATTCTCGGTACCTACGGAATATTCCTTTCCGCTTTTAAAGAACGTTCTACGCCGTCAGCAATGTGCAACGGCTTTGAAACGTTTGCTTCGTTTTTTTTGTTCTGACCGGGCGAATGCTCGTTCATTCAAATTTGGGGGTCCAAAAAAGACCTTTTCAAGATTTCTGCGAGATTTGAAACTATTAAGTAGGGTTACGGGATATAATGTCAATGGGTTTGGGTACTTCAAACACGTTTTAAGTGTAGTAAACGAGAGGCCATGTCGTCTTTCTAAGAACTTATTGGCTGAAAGAGCATCACCACTAGGAACTTTCAAAGTTTAGATTTACTTTTCCTCCATTTTTATTTCGCTACCACAGCCTTTTTCTCATCCAAACTCCTTCTTCTTGTTTTTTAATTTCAAGTGTTTTTTGCAGAAGAATATCTTAAAACTATCAAAACTTGCCATAGTTTTATCGTAGTTTTAAGCAGATCTTGAATGTCATCATACGCACGGATCGATATAAAAAATTATGTACTAGGCAACACTTTTGAGACCTCTCTAAAGTATGGATCTCAAATGTCTTAAGAGGGGTTTATTACTGTTTTATCGACGCCCCGTGTAAATAATAACAAGTTTTATATTTTGTTTTAAGAAATACGTCAGAAAAACTAAGGCTACGAGATGTGCACCGTGTCCAATATATTCTCATACAAAATAAAACTCTATTTATTTCAAATCGATGATCCAGAGTTTATTGATAACTTTACCCATTATATTGCAATATAATACTGATCAACTACAGCTTATTTTTTGGACTAACACCGCCTTTAACCTTCTTGACCAGCTCCAGACGTTTTTAGAAACCGTCACAGGCGGCACGCACGACTTCCATCGGCATTTCGTCCCAAATTCGTTTGATTACGGTTTTAAATTGGTTCATATTAGACGCCATGTGGTCATTTACCTTCGCCAGCATGTATGACCATACGAAATAATCCAAGGGATTCAGATCTGGTGAACTCGGAGGCCATTCATTCTTGTCCAAAAAGTCGGTCAAATTTTCTCGGCACCAGCGCTGAACGAGATTTGCAGTATGCGATGGCGCTCCGTCCTGCTGAAACACACAGTGATCATCTCCAAACACCTCTTGTACATATGGCTTGACAACTTTCTCCAAAACTTCCGTTTTATATCTTGAAATTCCTCCCCAAACCATCACTGACGCAGCACTTTGGAACCGTGGAATATTCCAATAACTCTCTCACAGTTCTCGAAGAGAGAGCCCACAATCTGTCGTTCTGGACATTGTGGGATTGTTGCAAGACGAATAACTTGCGTTCGTTCTGTCAGGCAAAATACATTTCTTATCTTTGTTTGTGGTTATGATATGATAGTATATTATTGCATATAAATTGGTTTCAGATTATCAAAATTTGAGATGTACTGTTGTTTGCATAATGTATTTAAGGTTCTCCAGGTCATCAGGTATTGTAAAATAATTTCAAATTCATTTCTTTTTCTCATGGCTGCCGTACATTGTCTAATTTTTCTGGTTCATAATAGATATTCAAGTTTGTCTACAATTTCAATTAAACAGCAGTCGGCATACATGTAATTTTCATTTCATATTATTATATCCCTTCACTGTATATAATATCTTATATGACATTGTCAATTCATTATCTTTACCATTCATCTTTATCATCATCATTACCATTTTATCATTACTTGTGTTTTCGCGATTTATATATTAACATAAAAATAATTTTATAATTTTACCTAATAGGTTATATATGCTTTATTATAACTTATATGTCCAATTGTCATTTTGATCCTGTCTTCTCCCCTTATGATATAGAAATATCTAGTGCCTTGAATACAAGAAGCTGCAGCGGAATCTGTGGTAGGCTTTTGCACTTATTACTGAATGTATTTTTCATTTCCTGTTTGCAAATGGAAATTTTACCAAATCTGAGCTGAGCTGATTCAGCTGTGTGCCATTTTACTTGTATCTGATTGTACAGTTCAATTTTTGTCATTACTTCATCATAACTCACATTATCATTGTATTTGATAATATTGGTTTATTGATTTTTCTTCATAGATGATTTAAACATTACTTATTGTTTTTCTATGTCCATTTATCTTTAACTCCCTTTCAATTGAATCTTCCCTGTTCTCCTAACTCAGGAGCAATAACTATTAGGCCAGCAAAAATAAAAGCGGATTGCTGTTATAAAATCAGCATGAAGCAGCAAATGGTGACCATGGCAACAGTAAATTAAAATGTATAAATGTTAGTTTTGTAAAATTTCAATAGATTTAACAAACTTTTTCAGGATACCTCAAATCAAGATTTTGGTAAAATGCTGCTATCGCTGAAAATGAACGAAAACGTGCTTATGCGCGAAACTACAGAACTCTGCACTTAAACATTTAACAACATTTCTTGCATTTCAAGATCAACCGAATGAAGATCATATATAATAGATACGAATGCTTGTAGTAATTTTCATTTACACTAAATAAATATTTCATGGGAATGGGAGGGACCATCAGGGCCCCGATTGAAGCACTCTGGATGGGGAGAGTGGGAATGCCAACTCCCCATTGTTAACAATTTGTGAATAGTGGGCGGGCTCTTCTCCCGCCCATTGGGGCATCCTCATGTTAGATAGCTCGCTCTTATGACCAATTGTTCAATCTTGTTGTTGGAAGGCGATTTTTTGTATCCCTGTGGTAACGTATAAGTGATGTTGCCTATCGATCCACCCAACCCCTTTTTGGACCTTCATACAATGGCATGAATAAGATAATCAGTGGTTATTAAAGCTTGATCAAGTCTAACAGAGAGGAAAGCCCATTATTGTTGAACTTAGTTTCCGTGCTACAATGGGTGGTAGTACATATCATACATCATATCATACTATATTGAAACGTAAACGATTACAATTTACGATTTCGCTAAAATTATTCAATGTTTAAGACGACAGATTTTTTTCATGAACTTCGAATATCCTAAATTTGACCAAATTTGATCGCCATCTATTGTAATAAACCGTGGATTAAGCACAACGCATCATATTCAAAACTCCACTTAGATAACATGGAAAATAAAAATTTTGTCTTGCTTGATATCAAAACAACTGAGCCTAGAACTTTGATGTTTATTTTCAAATGAATTTGGCTTATATCTTGTTAAGTTTTTAATCCAATCCAAATCCAATCCAAATCCAATCCAAATCCAATCCAAATCCAATCCAAATCCAATCCAAATCCAATCCAAATCCAATCCAAATCCAATCCAAATCCAATCCAAATCCAATCCAAATCCAATCCAAATCCAATCCAAATCCAATCCAAATCAATCCAATCCAAATCCAATCCAAATCCAATCAAATCCAATCCAATCCAAATCCAATCCAAATCCAATCCAAATCCAATCCAAATCCAATCCAAATCCAATCCAAATCCAATCCAAATCCAATCCAAATCCAATCCAAATCCAATCCAAATCCAATCCAAATCCAATCCAAATCCAATCCAAATCCAATCCAAATCCAATCCAAATCCAATCCAAATCCAATCCAAATCCAATCCAAATCCAATCCAAATCCAATCCAAATCCAATCAAATCCAATCAAATCCAATCCAAATCCAATCCAAATCCAATCAAATCCAATCCAAATCCAATCAAATCAATCCAAATCCAATCAAATCCAATCAAATCAATCAAATCAATCAAATCCAATCCAAATCAATCCAAATCCAATCAAATCCAATCCAAATCCAATCAAATCAAATCAATCAAATCCAATCCAAATCCAATCAAATCCAATCCAAATCCAATCCAAATCCAATCAAATCCAATCAAATCAATCAAATCAATCAAATCAATCAAATCAATCAAATCAATCAAATCAATCAAATCCAATCAAATCAATCAAATCCAATCCAAATCCAATCAAATCCAATCCAAATCAATCAATCCAAATCAATCAAATCCAATCCAAATCCAATCCAAATCCAATCCAATCCAAATCCAATCCAAATCCAATCCAAATCCAATCCAAATCCAATCCAAATCCAATCCAAATCCAATCCAAATCCAATCCAAATCCAATCCAAATCCAATCCAAATCCAATCCAAATCCAATCCAAATCCAATCCAAATCCAATCCAAATCCAATCCAAATCCAATCCAAATCCAATCCAAATCCAATCCAAATCCAATCCAAATCCAATCCAAATCCAATCCAAATCCAATCCAACATCTGATCAATAAACCGCGAACTAGAACAATTGATCTGCGATCGAAGGATTCAATGTGGAATGACTATACTTGTGAAACCTAAAATTGCAAATTTTTGTTGAATAAATGAATAATTTGAAAAGAACTGAACACATTGAGAACACGTTAAATTTCTAGAGAAATGTGATGGAAAAATAAATACCTGAGTAACAGTAGCTGTAATTCCTATTAAGAACAAAAATTATATATTGCACCAACTTTAGGATACCTTAGCTAGTGTAGAAAAAGGGATCCAGCTTCCTGGAACACCACTCCTAGTACAAGACAAACATTTGACCATGCAGTAAAGACTGTACTCAAAAAAAAAATGGGACACAATGATTAGCTTGTAACTTTTTAACGTGTGGGTAAACATGTCATCAAAATTTGTAAAGTGTTTATAGAAATGACATCGTAACAAGAGCAAATCTGGCAAAAAAGTATGTGCGCTATCATAGTAAAACAATCTGTGCCCCACAGATGGATCGGAAAACACCTGAGAATCCATCATTCGACGATATCCCAGGTGGTGAAGTCATTCAAGGAGACCCAAACGACACAGCGGCGGTCAGACAGCGGCAGGAAACCGAAGACAGCTGATCCGGTGAAGGCAAGGATGGTGTTGAATCTGTTCAACCGTCGATCGAACCTTTCGATCCGCATTGTGGTGAAGAAGGCGAGGGTTTTCACTTGGTTTAGTCCACGTCTACAAGTTGAATTTTAGAGTCGATCAACATTATTTTGCTGCGAGTCGATCAACATAATTTTGTAGGGAGCGTTGTCTGCGATTGGACCCCTTTTCACTTATACTACGTCCGTTGCTCGTTTGAACAGTACTCCCGACCCTGGTCTTCGGTCAATTTACTGATTTTCATCTCCCAGTAAGTCATTGCTTCATACTCCTTGAAACGATCAAATACGTCCGATTTTCGCTTGATGGGCTGTATGACGGTGAAATGGATAAACTCTTCTAAAACGACACAAAGTACCTTAAACCGTCCCAGGCCGGAAGATCAATTAGCCCACACACATCAGAGTGTACCCTTTCCAACGTTCCTGTTGCTCATTCTTGGATACCATCGAACGGTTCTCTACATCCCAATCACGCACGTGTTGCAGAAACCAATACGTTTCAGCTTCGGTTCGAGCTATGTCATCATGTCATGTCTGGCCAGGTCATCTAGAGCTTGCTGACTGGCGTGTCCCAGCAGACGATGTCATTTGGTACTCAGCTCCGATGTACATAGATTGACTGACCCTTCATCGGTTTCCATCTCTAGCTCGAGCTCGTACAGGTTACGACATAACTGGACAATAGCAATAACGTCCCCATGCTTCATTATCGCTTTCTCCGTGCCTTCGTTCAGTGCGAACAGCACATCTATGCCAACCTTCGACATCTGCTTCTCCAATAGCAGGTTGCCTCTCGGGTCCGGGAATCGACATTTCGAAACGCACACCTTGTTTCGTGAAACCTTTCAGGATGTCTTCGTACTCACCAACCAGGGACACGCCATTCTTGGAAACATCAATGACAAGTGGTTCCTTGAGTTTTCTCTCCTCATGCAAATAGCTCCTGTTGTGCACCCAAGAGTTGCTGCATGAAAATTGCGCTTTGTGGTCCTCGGCTCGATTCACTATAAAGATAACTGCTTCACAATGGCATTGGCGTCACCTTAAGATTTCTTGACCTGGCAATCCTTCTGCATATGGCCATTTTTTTCTCAATATGAATTTCTTCGGCTTCTTGCTTCGATCACCAACGAAAGCAGCAGACTGTTCTTCAATCGAGTAGTCCGCTTGATCCGCGCGCTTTGATCCCTCACCTAGCAACCGTTGTTTTACGGTATCCAACGTGTTCTCTTTTTCATCGATATTTTCAAGCGCAGTCACGAGGGGATCGAACTGTCGGGAAGCGTCAGGAAAAGCTGGGAAATTAGGTCAGTTTCTAGCTTTGCTCCTGCTGATTTAAGCTGTCAAACCAGCTCGTTGAATGCCAGGAAATGGCTCCGTATCGGCGTTCCTTCCTTCATCCGTAGCCTGGCCAGCTGCTTGAGCAAGAGAGTCTGGCTCGCCACCGACTCCTTCGCAAACGTGTCTTCCAACGCTTCCCAAATCGCTCAAACGATTTCCAGGTACTCGCCACAAACGAATCTCAGCAAATATTTGGCTTTCGGTCCTGCTTTAGGAATTTCTTCCTCGGTTCCACTTCAGCCGGTGCTGCCTTCGTGAGTGCCTTCGAAACTTCCGCGGCTTGCAAAAAGAACTTCATTGGAAACCGACAGTTTTCGTAATTTGTCCCGTCCAGCTGGCGAAAACCAGCACCTTCCTTCACCGTGGAGTCCATAACCTTAAGGAATGGAAACTGGACGTCCGTAAATAACTAAACACGGAACTACGAATAACTAGTTAAGGTTTTATTCAGAAAACTAAATTTAAATGCGACCGTTCGCTTCGAGCGGTTGTTAGAGACAGATAAAAAAACTGTTTCTCGCTGAGACGATCGAGTCAAATAATCGAGGCCTACTTCGTCTTCATCTACAAGGTCACGAAGGCACCAAACCGGAACGACAAACAAAACACGGTAGCCAAAACCCGCGCCAGGAAGCCGTACCGCGAGTTGCTGACGAAACCGAGGTGCATCGTGATGAACGACGAGACTCGCATCAAGGCGGACGCAATGCAATTACCGGGGCAGGAGTTTTACGTTGTCACATCACGGTTGGCCGTTTCTGAGGAGGAAAGGAAGACGAAGGTGGAAAAACTCGCCAAAAAGAACTTGGTTTGGCAGGCTATCTGTGGGCGGGGATAAATGAGCCAACCATTCATAACGACAGGTACTATGAATGGGCAAATCTATCGAGACAAGTGCCTCCAGAATTGCCTGCTGCCCGAGCAGGCACGAATAACTTGATAACTGGCCTTGGTAGTTAAGAGCGCTGCATAAGAGTTAAAATACCCGAGGATAACACCATAAAACCACAATGTTATGCGAATACCAAGTTGAGGTAAGACAATTCCAAAAAAGTTCCTCTCAGGTATCCCCAGGTATCCCAAATAACAAGATTTGTTATTCGAGAGATATTTTGCTTGCAATTCTTAGGTATTTTGCTTGGGTATTTTATCTCTGATGCTGTGCTCTTTAATACCAAGGCTAGTTATCAAGATCAATATTAGGTATTCATATGTTATTTTCTCCTGATTGGGTGCCCTTCCTTGGCCGGATTTGGCATGCTGCCACTAAGCGTGACCTGTGTTAGACTGGTACAGAGATAACAATGTTGTTTTTGTACCAAAAGACTTGTACCCACCAAACTCGCCAAAACTTGTCCAATTAAGAAGTGTGGCGCCATCATGAAGGCCAAACTTCGTAAAACATCTTAAGTATTCCAGAGCGAGGCTTTGAAGCAACAGTTGGTAAAAGTATCAATAAAAAAAAGTCTGCCGCACTATTGCCCATAACCTTATGAGTAGTGTTAAGGCAAAGTGCGGGCATTCGGTCATGGAGAAGAAATCAATGAAATAGAAACTTTATTATTATGTTGTTATTCATTCCCTGTAAGTTTGAATAAAATCCCACTTAAAATGATTTTTTGCGACAATTTGAGTTGTGTTTGTGTGTGTGTGTGTGTGTGTGTGTGTGTGTGTGTGTGTGTGTGTGTGTGTGTGTGTGTGTGTGTGTGTGTGTGTGTGTGTGTGTGTGTGGGTGTGTGTGTGTGTGTGGGTGTGTTTTGGCTACAGTTTTTAGAATGCTACACATGGTGAAGCACAGACTGTTCTCGAGTCAGACTTCTGAAGGGCTGAACTCATTGCCCATATATCCACTCATGGTCCATCCATTAACAATTACATACAACTAGTGAGGAAAACACATACATCTCAAAAATGATATTTTCCAATTCCCAAATCAAATAACCTAAACAAAAACTCTGCTCATAGGAACCAAACTGAAACAAGGGGGTAAAAAAAAGGAAGTGCTCACCAAGTTTTCAAAAACGCGGCACTGCAGTTCAGGTTCTCACTCCAGGACCATAAACCAGACATCCCAGAGAAATGCCTTCGGACTGAACATGAAAATCCTTCTGACGCACATTTGCTCGATTGATTATCGGTATTTTATGTCCAACAATGACACACAGCCTCGAATTAAAATTGCTTCTCGTCATTTAATTTGATTTACAGATTAACTTCAGATCCCTTAAACCATAAGCTATAACGTTAATATTGCGCGACTTCTGAACTAATTCTATATCTTCCTTGTTATATTTTTTTTTAATACACTTGTGGGTCGAACTAAGGGTCCTCCCTTAGCTCCGTCGGTAAAGGCGCAGCTACAAAGCAACACCATGCTGGAGGTGGCTGGGTTCGATTCCCGGTCTGGTCTAGGAAATTTTTCGTAAAGGAAACTTTCTCGACTCCCTAGGCATAGGGTATGATTGTACTTGCCACACAATCATGCTAATGCAAAAATGGTACTTGGCATCGAAAGCTCTCAATCGATAACTGTGGTAGTACATTTAGAACACTAATTTGAGAGCAAGCAAAAAGCTATTTGTGAAAGCAATATGCTTGAAATGCTACAGAAGAAGAAGAAGGGTTGAACTATCGAAGGATCATTCAAAAATTTAAAAAGGCAGATTTGTTTCTTAGAATGTGATTAAATTTGATTCAAATAATACAATACATCGAAGATATATATTCAGAAATCTTAATTTCTAATAATCGTACTAAAGACTAGTTAGCTCGATATCCAGAAAAAAAAAAAAATGGTGGAATTGAACACGGTTGGGGGCGCATTGACCTCACAATGAAACAATTATCAAATGGTACCACCAAATTGTACTCGCTAAAGTTAATTCGGTTTCATCACGTCAATCATTATCACCACTGCCCAACAAACAACAGATAACATCTGCAGTTAACGCTGCACTTCTTTGAGGCACAGAGACATCTGAATTAATCAGAAGCAATTTTCCATTCCCAGCCGATCACTAAACTACCTATAATTAGCGTCGAAATTGCTAATGTGTGTTGCCCCCGGGGAAAATGCCCTACCTAATGCCCGTTTTGGTTTTACTGCGAACCATACTCTGCAAGCGAACCTGTTTTTCCTGCCCCGTCAGGAGAGTATTGAAAATCGACTGCCGTTCCGGAGGGCGCGCGCGACCGATATTGAAATCCCTGTGGGAATTTAGCGAGCCGTAATTCATCCTTTGGCTGTGTGCCGACGCAAGCAATCGCATCAGCGAGCCACGCTGACACGCCGCCGTGTCATATGCAAGGCTTGCTGTGTATCGAAGTGAAAAACTTTTCGTCTGCTGGAAAATGTCCCACGGGACGAATCATAGATGCCGCTTGCCGCTCATCGTTGACTGGCTGACTGCCGCAGGGCAAATTGCGGCATGTGTGAGCAGTTGAGTGTGCGTTTGTTCAAACCATTACCATTTGTTCGATTCGGATGACGTGTCACTTAAGCCCTATGCATTTGGTTTACGTAAAAGATTTAAATCGACCGGCTCGGGTTCAATGATGAAAATTGATGAATAACATGTCGATTTATCATACTTTACGAAGAAAGGATTTGACACTAATGTTTCCTTGAATTCGCTGAGAGATTTATCTTAATACCAATATCAAACACAATTTCCCAACATGATACTCAGTAACATTGTATGTTCCGATAAGTGTCAACAGCAATAAAACCAATTAACAGCCGGCTTTCACTTTCACCATTTACATTTCTCTCCGGTCAATCAGAATTTAAAACAACATTGTTTCACTCTTTTAGGCAACACTTCCTTTGCCGCCACGGAGTGTTGTTCGGTGCTGTCGGAAATTGCTCAATTTTCAAACTTTCGTTTATACATTCCATCCACCCCGTTTCCTTCTGTTTCGATTCCGTGCCTCACGTTTTTACAAGTGTGCTATCTACAAAAATGTCCCTCTACCCTTCCTCCCGGTCGATTTCTTTATCGGCGGACAATAAACTCCGATATGATGGGACCGCCGACCCGTCGTATCAAAGCTTCCGAAAACTGAAACCGAAAGACAAAAATAATCGTGATCGCCATTCTTCCTCTTCCCATCCAAATCATGCGGCATTTCGATTGCGCTGGAGCCACAATGTATCGAATTGAGAGGACCTGGTAGAACGCGCCATGATTGGCGGCATCGCTTTTTGATGTCTTCGACTGGAACCTATGGACCGGGATTGTCTATCTTCTCCTCCATCCCGCCAACTTTCCAGTCTAGGACCGAATAGCACTTAATTTTCTCGGATACCGCCGCATTGCGTCAATTAGCAGGTAGTGTTTCGACTCCATCCAGTTGCGGGATATTTTCTTGATGGTGATTATCGTTTAATAAAGTAATTCTAGAGTAGTCTCCCCACTAGCAACCGGAGATGCCGATTTAGATTTCAGGGATAATAAAACAATAAAAATCTTCTTCAAAGGATAATTAAAAGGATATTAACTGGGGCTCGAAGTTTCCAATTACCAGGCTGTAAGAACTTGTTAATCTAAGGGCAGCAAAAGTAGAACAGCATCTTAGGAGCTTCTTCAGTTTCACACAGGAGGGGGAACTAACATATTAAAGTGAACTCTATTATTTTGAATAGGCGGCAGTTTTGAACCACACCTGCCGGGAAGGCATCATCAACCATTCGGTCCCCTAACTTGACTCGAACCAATATAGATGGGCAAGAAATTTATGATGTCGCATGTGATAAAAAGCCATTAATGTAATGAAACACGTGTTAACACCAACTTAACACGACACCATTCCGGATCCGACAGTTGCGTCTTGTACTTGCTCTCAGGGGTGCTAGGTGCATGGGTAGTTGCAGTGTTGAATTTAAGAAAATGAATCTAAATTTATGGTCTATCCGTTTCCGGATTTAGACGAAATGCGATCCTATCTACAACTTACTTAAGCCGAATTATTCCAAAGGTTTTAAAATTAGAGGTATTGATTCCCTGGTCCAAGAGTTATACAAGCTCAAGCAATGTGAGCAAACAACATGGAAGCTACATTTTCAAAATACTTGTTTATTCATAATTAGAGGTTCCAACCCGGGATAACCCGGGACAAAAAATTCCGGGATCTTGAAAAATTCGGGATTTCCCGAATCCCGGGATAAGATTTTTCACCGTCCCGAAAATCCACGGATTCCCGGGACA
The DNA here is from genome assembly GCA_024533555.2 of Aedes koreicus. NCBI lineage: Eukaryota > Metazoa > Arthropoda > Insecta > Diptera > Culicidae > Aedes > Aedes koreicus. The sequence continues at coordinate 36,750 of JAHHFK020001099.1, forward strand.
AACATTTCTTACATATTTTTCGCTTTGATACTTCCCAATAAATTACAGTGTACCGTTTACGCGCATTCAATATAACCCATACAACGCCAACATACATATCTACTGTACCTACATCGATGTTATACATCATTCATGGAAATGCATCATTCCTTTTGTGTTGGTTCAGTAGGCATTCGCATTTTTGCCTGCACATTTAACACACACACACGCGCGCGCGCCAATACGACGCAAGCTGTCATTTCCATTCAAAACATTGTTTTCATTCACTGAATACTGCTTCTGTGTTCATTGAATAATTTCGGATTGCCGTTACATCAAAGTAAGTAGTAATACAAAATTTGTGCTAATGTAGCCTTACATCCAATTTTTTTCAAGCCATGGCTGAAATTTGGAAACACTTCGATAGAATTGGGGATGACAAAGAAAAAGTACGGTGTTGGAAGTGTGAGCAAATTTTGTCGTGCTAGGGCTCTCGGGCCAGTGGCTTGCTCCGGCACATGAAGAACAAACACGACATGGATTCCAACCCCCCCACAAATCCTAGTGAGTTCGCTGCGAAAGTTAAATCATCCACACCGAATGTCGCAGTGAAACAAGTATCGATGCTCAAGTTCGTTAAACGTCAGTCACTGGCGGAAATTGTAGCTCGGCTGGCAGCAGAGGACGGTTTTTCGATCAATGCAATCACCAACAGCAAGTTCATCAGACAATCGATCGAGGATCGTGGATATTCTCTGCCAACGTCGAATAAATCCGTCATGAAGCTGGTCGCCGAATACTACGGATACGCTCAGCAGCAAACGCGGGATGAAATAGTGAAGCGTATCGATAGCGGTGAACTGGTTAGTTTCACTTTGGACGAGTGGACAAGTCTAAGCAACAAGCGCTACTTAAACGTTAATGCCTATTTCGCTGACGGATCATTCTACAACCTGGGTCTCGGCAAAATCCGTGGATCACTACCTGCTGAAAAGGTTTTGGAAATGGTCAAGGATATGGTCCGGAAATTCGGTATTAAGGATGGAAACATTGTAGCATCAACGACTGACGGAGCTCGAGTGATGAAGAAGTTTGGAAGATTGTCGGATTACCTTCATCAGCAGTGTTACAACCATACGATTCACTTGGGGGTTTGCGATGTCCTGTACAAGGATCAGCCACCGGTACCAATTGACAATGAGGATTCAGATAGCGACGATTCGGATAGTGATAACTACGATGATGAAGTTGGTTCTTCGGGTAAATATATTGGAATGTTCATGTTCATATTAGAGAAAACAGCTTATTTATTTCAATTATAGACTTATACACCACGCGATTTGGAGAGTCTCTGAAACGTATTCGAAGAGTCGTGAAAATTTTTCGAAAATCACCTGTTAAGAATGCACTTCTTCAAGAAAAAATCACGAAAATGTTACATAAACCACTTCAACGGTGTGTGGACGTCAAAACTTGCTGGAACTCGACTGAAACGATGCTGGAGCACTTCATTCGCGGTTTTGATTGCATCAAAGAGATACTTTCCGAAATAAGCCTTTCAGGTCTTATGTTGGACAGTGATTTCGAGGTTGCAAAAAACCTTCAGGAAGCTCTTCAGCCAATCAGACTCGCTTCGGAAGCATTGGGAAGACGAGATGCTACATTGCTGTCTGCGGAAGGCAGCTTGAGTTTCTTGTATTCGAAGCTTAAGAAAAGTAACTCCAAAGTTGGAAACGACCTCTTCGATGCAATCACGAAAAGAATCAACGAACGGCGCCAAAAGGAAATAATAACAGCGCTGAAGTTCCTTCAAGGTCCGTTGTCCGTTGTCAACGCAAGTGCCAGCAGAACTGGAAAGCTCATCGAAAACGCAAATGATTAAGTTCATCAAGGAACTGGGAGTTCGATTGTTGCAAGACTGCCAAAGACAGACCGATGATGATGCTGCCGAGTTGAATGCTGGATTGTCCTGTATGCATGACGATTAAGGATCGACACCACCGAGCATGCGTGAAGAACTGGAATCGGCTATAAAGGAATATGCCAACCCGTCCCAGACTGATTCGGCAATGATTGATTTTTCAAATGTAATTGCGAAAGAGCTGTCACTTTTTGAGCTACATGGTAAGTTGAGCCCGAATCTTGAAATCATTTTCGGCGGCTTAAAATTAATCAAACCGTCGTCAACCGATAGCGAGTGCATCTTTTCGAGCTCCGGAAATATCTGTTCAGCGAACCTCGCTGTCCGATGAAAACATTAATAACATTTGCTTTTTGAAGTCGTATTTTCAGAGAACGAATTCAAATTGATAAGACCAGTTACTTGATTTGAACCATTGATATTTTTATTGATGAATAAAACATATTCCTAACCACAAAATTGCATTTTTAAGCTTATTGGAAAGTTTCCCGGGATCCCGGGACTTCCCGGGACAAGCAACAAATTTTATCCCGAATCCCGGGACAAGCAAATTGGTCGGGAAATGGAACCTCTATTCATAATAAAGTTCTGAGATGTGCTTATCAAAAACGAAAAGAACTAAATTTATTCAAACTACTTTACATGTTGCACAGTACACTGCTGGATATTAGTATAAACTCATGAGGCAATAGGGTGACTGAATAATCATTTGAATCTCGAACACTGCCAATTATTGAAACAATAATATTTATGAAAAATAGTTTGTTTCTTAATTTCTATATGGGGCTATTCATAAACCACGTAAAGCTCGATTCAAAGTAAATCTGGACGCACGGTTGAATACACCACCGCGTCCCTGGTGGTTGGAACAAAAAAACATTTGACAGGCATCTGTGATGTTTCATTGACGAAGAAATTGGTGAAAAGTTTTTCTCGATTGACCGACGCATCTCGAAATTACGGATCATGAAAATTGAGAAAAGAAAATTCATTGTGCACAAACATCTAGAGAATCCTTCGTGGTCTGCCTAAAAAATAGCAAAAGAGTTAAAATTCCCAAAGTCAACGGTGTGTCTTGTAATCAAACGTTACAAGGATGCTCTGAGTATAGATAGAGCACAGCGCATCTATCATGAAAGTGGCACTAGGAACAATGAGCTGAGGAGAAAGGTGTTGAGGTACGTGTAAGGCAACCCAGGTGTCTCCATACGTGATTTGGCAAAGAAATACGATTCCAACTTTTCCACCGTGCGTAACATCTTTTCAAGAGAAGGATATAAGACTTTTTGTGCCAGTAAACATCCGAATCACTCCCTGAAACAAAATTTAGTGGCCAAAAAGCGAGGACGATTACTATATGAACGAGTTTTGACGAAATTCGATGGCTATATTTTAATGGATGATGAAACATGTGTCAAAATGGATTATAAACAAATCCCCGGACGAAAATTAATACTCGGCAACTGGTCGTGGGGATGTCCTTTCCAAGTATAAATTTGTTTTTGCTGATAAATTTGCTCGGAAACTAACGATTTGGCAAGGAATCTGCAGCTGTGGCCTTAAAACCAAGGTTTTCATCACATGTCACACAATGACGTCGAAGGTTTACATTAGAAAGTGTCTGAAAAAGCGGATTTTACCCTTCATTCGGCAACACAAGACCACCGTTGTGTTTTGGCTTGATCTAGCCAGCTGCCACTACTCTAAGGAGGTACTAGAATGGTATGCTGCAAATAATGTTAAGTTCCTCGCCAAAATGATTAATACTCCGAATTTCCCTGTGTTCAGACCGATCGAAAAATATTGGGCAATTTTTTTTTTTTCTTCATTTAACGTCGGCCTATTTCCTCACATGGTGACAATCACCGACGCAACATATTGGGCAATTGTCAAGCGAAAACAAGAAATGCGTTTAAAGTGGAATAAGTTCGCCGGTACAGTGTCACCAGCGACTGTGCAGATCATGATGGCATCGATGATAAGTAAAGTGCGACAGTTCGTTCGAAACGGTAAAATGTAATAACTTGTTACATATTGTTTGAAAGCTGAATAAATATCCTTTTGCTTGACGTTTTGATCAACTATGTATGTTGGTCAATTCATGAGTTATGATCACTCGAATACGTCCAAATTTACTTTGAATCGGGCTATACACTTATCTTGGGGAAGAGGGGTTCTGACCAAAGTCTACGCTCCATAAAAAAATTTCAAAAACATGTATGGAGAAAAGTCTACGAAGGGAAGGGGGTGTCTGAGATTTTCAAAAATGAGTCTACGTGGTTTATGAACAGGCCCTTTTTTAAACATAATAACTGCATTTGATGATATTTTGGTTTGGAAAGTTTGATTTTTCAAAATAAGAGATATTTTATTGATGTTCGTCTGACTTATAAAGGTCCTCAGTAATGTGTAGCATCGCCCTTTCTCATTATGACTTCTTTCAATCGTCGAGGCATAAAAGTTCTGAGGTTCTTCAATATATTCAGATCCATCTAGATCATTCATTTTGAATTGCCCGTTTCGATTGACCAGCCGTTTCATAACTCCTTCCATGATTGAAAACATTAGGGGAAAGTAACCCTCAAACGTATTCAAGCAGATTTAGATCCGGGTTGCAGGCTGGCCACTCCAATTTCGTGGTTGATTTGGAGGCATGACAGGCAGCATTGTCTTGTTGGATAATCATGTTCTCATTCATAACATTTTCGGAAAATAAGATGAAAACTTCTTCCAACAACTGACAATATACAGAAAAAAATAATTAATTTTAACAAGCGCGTAAAATTTCCCCTCGTTTAATTCCAAGCCAAATGAGGCGCCAACAACGAAATTGTTTGCAATCTTCCATGCGCCGTACAACAATGTTTGCAATTTTTCATACAACAGGCTAAATTCAGGCGTTATCTGGCTTAAATTTCCATGAAATTTCACATTATTTTCTGCCAAATCTAGCATTTCCTTTATGTGCATTAGATAACGCAGAAAATTGAATGTTTCTTCTTATCTGTGTGCATTTCAGAGTTCATCAAGCCAATACTGGCCCAGATAATGACCATTCCTCCAGGAAAGTTTCGTTTTTCCTTTCTTGGTGTCTCCATCGCCTGTTCTGCTACCAACAGCTACTAAAACCAGCTGGTCCATCAAAGTTGAACTTCTTCTCTTCACTGCAACCAAAACACCAAACCAGTATTTCTCGGTGAAGGCAAACCGGGATTTCTTGTGACGAGGTAGCAGCCAAGGGGCAAGCGTCGCTGATACTAACGAAACATTGGGATCCTCGTTTAAAACTTGACGAATCCGAGGGGCAGATATCGACAGAATAATTTCCCTCCAAATTTCTGCCGCTGTCAGCTTCTCGTAGATCGCCATCCGTTTTATTCCCCTTTTGATGTGCGGCGTCAGGGTAGAAGATGCACGTCCATATCGTTGAATCCTTGCTCCTACCAATTCTGATGCCAATTTAACGCAAGCTCAACCCTTGTTGTCGAAGCCCACCTACTCTTCCCTTCTCAAAGTTGGTCAACGGCTGTTTTTCGGCATTTTTCCTTTAAATAGCGTAAATACTACGAATTAATGAATTAAGAAGTTTAAAGACGGAAATTTGAGTCAGCTTGTTTTGTCTAGCCGGAGATGTTTTTTTGTGTGTAAAATCAATTAATTTGGTGAAAACTAAAATGTTATAAATTTATAACATTATTCTTTTCGCCAAATTCATTGTTTTTACACCACAAAAATACCTCCGGCTAGACAAAACAAGCTGACGCAGATATCCGTCTTTAAATTTCTTAACAGGCAAATTTATAATAAAAACAGATTGATACCTGTCAAATCCATACATAACAAACATGTATCTCACAAAAAACTCACATCTATATACATTTTCCTGAGGAAGCTTACACGGTAAACGTAAAATCAGCGAAATATGCGTTGTCTTTATACTTTTTTCCACCAGTGCACAGTGGTCAAAAAGTCAATTTTAACGCTTTTAACTGATAGCTCCCTAAATAGTGGAGCTAGAACGATGGCTACTTTGGCAAAATTGATGGATATGACAAGCTTTGTATTTTGACGGCATGATTTTTGTGATCCATCTCCCTAGAAGTGAGATAAAAAATCAACTTTTCTAGGATTTATAGATAGAGAGTTGATGTCTTCAGCAAAGTTGTAGAAAAAGTCAATTCAAATAACTTTGTTGAATACATATATTTTTTTTTATGATGATGGTTCCACCACTTACCCCTACAAAGGCTTGAGCTAGACGATTTATCTATTAGATTCAAAAACAATTCAACCTGTTATCCAAAAAAACGAACTGGTTTCATCTCCAGATGTAAACTTCTTCCAAAAGTATTCATTTGCTTTACAGCGATATAAATGTGAAAAGCTATTGATATCAACCACAAATGTTCGCACGTATTCCCAGCGATCAGGAAATCCTATTACAATTCAAATCACAGAATCCCGTATAAGGACATTATCAAAAGACAAGGCAATATCCGATCCTGCCCGCTACAGAGTCAATGAGGTTCCAACACTAATGGAACCGCCACCTTAGTTTTGGGCTGACCAAGGATATCCCCAATCAGGGAAATCGAGAAAATTTCCAAACCGAAAAATTCCTGGACCGACCCTAGTCAAACTTTTACTTTCAACCAAGACAGAATTGACAAGGAATTCCCCGACAATCAGCCAGACAACCCACAACTATTTCATGGCATCCTCTCAAGCATCAAAGGCCACTATTTTTTGAAAAATTCAAAAAGAAGCCCTTTATACCTGAATACCGCGCGCGAGGCTCAAGCTTTTGAAGACTACACAAAAAATAAAAACTACTTTAAATTACAATAACAAATAAAATTTTTAAATCCATCATCATCATCGAGGCGAAAAGTATAGTTTGTTTGTGCCCCATGACAATTATAAAACATTTAACAATAAACCATACAAAAATATCCGTTGTAATAACATCGTCAAGATACAAAATTAGTCAAGAGTAAAAAGTTAACAGAATAGCTGTTCAAAAGGCAGCTTTGATGTGTGAAATACATTTTCTCTTAAAATCTGTTACTGTTGCTGCGCGTTTGGTGTGTATTGGCATCGAATTGAAAACATTTATACCTTTAAAAAACAACGAATTTTGTGAAGTTCCGTACAAAAAATATGGTGTTCTAACATCATTCGCGTTTCTTGTGTTATATCTATGAGTATCACTTCCTCTTTCAATTCGATTACACAAATATCTAGGCAGCAAACCGTTAATAACTTTAAAAATGGACACCATTGTCAAATACACAACTCTCTGCTTCACCGATAGCCACTGTAGGGCATCTAACAAAAAAGAGGAGGAAGTGAACCTATTGCATCTCAAGATCAAACGCATTATCTTATTTTGCAAACGCTGTAATCTCGATATTTGTGTTTGATTAGCTAAAAACAAAATGGAAGGGCAAAATTCAATGTGAAGAGAGATGATAGATTTGTATTATACAATTGTATTTTACTAGCAATAGTGAAATTGTTTCTCAATCGGCAGAGAATACCGCACTTCTTGGCTATTTTCTTGATGACATCGTCAATGTGAGAGTCAAATTTTAATCTATCATCAATAGTCACGCCAAGATATTTAATCTCATGAACGCGATCAATTGTCTCATTATCAATTTTAACAGAGACGTCTTCGATAACTCGATACCGCGGAATTACCATGAATTTAGTTTTACCTATGTTCAATTTCAATTGTTTGTATTTCAACCATCTACTCAGAGAACGTAAATCTGCATTCAAATGTGAAACGGCCTCCTCAAGGCTTTTAGCTGTAATGAACAACACGGTATCATCAGCAAAAAGGTAAATATCACAAAATCGCAAGACTCGTCGCATGTCATTAATATATAAAATGAATAAAATGGGCCCCAATACACTCCCTTGTGGTACGCCAAGGCTGTTCTCCACAGGGCTCGAAACAGAATCATTAAAAGCCGTCCGTTGAGTTCTGTCAGACAAATAGCTTTCGAACCATCTGTATGCAGAACCCGAAAATCCAAAGCGCTTGATTGTTTCTAACAACAAGGGCCGAGAAATCGTTTCAAAAGCGCGTTTCAGATCCAAAAAAAACAGCAACAATCGTATCTTTACGCTCTACATTTTCTTTCCATTTTCCTAACACTAAATTTAACGCTGTTTCACAAGAACGACCTTCGCAATATCCCGATTGTTCCGGCGCAATCAAATTATTACTATTTAAATACGTTAACAGCTGGCCTTTTACAACAAGTTGCAATGTTTTTTCTAACGTGTGCAACATGTTAATACGTTAATAAATGATTTTTATGGCAATTTTTAATTTATTTTTGGAAAATTTAAGTTTTTTTGAAGGAAAATTTGCATTTTATTAAGGCTTCTGGTGATATTTTGATCGAAAACTTGAGGATTTTTCTATGGATCTTCCTATATTGCTACCACCCCTTTATAACAACTGTCAATTTGAATTTTTTCATGGAAATTTTCAATTTATTTATTACTTGTTCACATAGTCGGTGGTTGGTTTCGATTTTCGGTCTCGTCTAGGGATTTTCCGTAAAGAGAAAATTCTCGGCTCCCTGGGACTATTTGGACTTGCCGCTCCAATAAACAAATACAGAACAGTACTGGCATTGAAAGTTCTTAATTGATAGAAACGCCAGTAATGAAAAAAAAAAACATTGAATCAGGACAACTATAATAACAATCATATATCAAAAAAATTAATTATGTAGTTGCTTACATAATTTTCCTGTATTTGAAGTAAGCAAATTTCATAACATTCATTCCATTAAATCAATTCATTCGTGCTTCAGACGGATGTTTTCTTCTAGTAGGATGAATTTGGGAACAGCTCCTCTGTTACTTCAATTTTCATCACTTCTATTGAGACTTTAAGAATTTGCCTAGGTTACAACGATCTTAAAAACATGTTATGCATCCTACATCGTGAATCGTACTCGAATAATAAAATCAAATCAATGTCATTAGCTAGTTCTCCGAATCACGCTTAACGAGTGAATTAGGTTTCAAACAAAGACAACCCTCCATTCTCGTGGCTTGCACGTTCCAACGATTGTCGAACCATTGCAAAGGATTCACAAACAAAAATCCCAAAATGATAGACTCCAACCGACATTATAAACTAAGCAGAGAGAGAGAGAGAGATAGAGATTTAGAACGGGTTCGAGGATAATGGCACCGTGGGTCGTGGCCCTGGATGGGAACAAAAGAAGGAAACCTGCTTATTCGTTGCCTTCTATGCTGCTTACATCCGAGTTCAATCGTGAGTATGAGGCGGCGTCGGCGGCAATCGAAAAAGAAAGGCGTAGTGCGATCACGACTTCTGGATTTATTGCTACCAACCAATGCACCACCACACCGAATTCGTTAGGATTTGCCGCTTGTTTTAAATGATGTCTTGATCAAGGGTCGAGCCAGGTTGATTGCTTCGTGGATCGTGGCATATCACGGTTGTATGGAGATCAAAAGCATCTACCGCTCTGATGGTTGACGACCGTTGAAGGAAGGCATGATACCAATGATCCGATGAAGGGTTCAATTAATTATTTCTAGAAATTTGTGGCTACAAATCGTTCAAGGTTATAAAAGTGGTTTCGGTGAAATTTCGACCAATTTATAGAAAGGTTATATTTTAGTGGATGAATGTATGGTTGGCTCTGAGGTTAACTGCACTGTCGACCAGTAACCAACCAAATTGATTACTATGCAAATGCTTCATTCATAGTAAAACTGAGATATACGGGGGCCATAATTTGCATGCAAATTGAAACAAGCCTATTAGCTACCCACTGAGGTAGCGAATATGGCCTCATTTTGGTACGCTGATCTCGATTGCAAATAGTTCCACGAGGAAAACAATTCCGATTGCAAAACGTAAGCAATTTGTAGTTATCATTCGTAACATTATGTTATTTTTTGTGGTGGCTACGCAGCAAAAAAAACGAGCTCTACGCCTACACGGTATGTTTGCGTGAGTATACAAAAGCAATAACAATAAACAATGGACCCATTTTGAGTTGCTCTCCACCATGTGAACCCCATTATCGTTAAAAATATTAACACATTAACATAAACATAAACCATAATTTTTGCACACCGCTGTTTTTACAATCCGTTTACCTGAATTCCATCGCCGGACTAAAATGCCACATAGTGCCACAGGACGTGATGGGAGAGCTATTAAAAGTTCATCCCATTTTCCCTCGTGGGCCTCTCGAACGTGTGAATCGTCGCTGCCACTAGTTCCCTTTTCCTATGAAGGGCAAAAAGCGCGATAAGGCCGCTTTTCAGCACGACCCACGACTATCATTTATTTAATCAATTTCCAATTTCAGCTAGCTTGTCTGCACTTGAAAAACTGTTATTGATTTCATTTTTCTATACGAGTCGATGAAAATTGTCATCGACAAGCGGCAGGCTTTAAAATTGAAATTGCCATAATGTGTGATTCGTTTGACAAAGGTCCCAGCGAGCTGTTCTGGACAGCAGCTGCTCCTAGCTATGGGAGAATATTATTCTAGCAGGCTTCTGGAATTAATTTCCTTCCTGTGTCCTATCCGCCACAGCTCCCAGTGGTCTTCTGCCGATGGAAGGAACATCCGAGGGCGCTCTTTCCTTAGACTACTGACTCAACCATATTATCAGAACGTGTGTTTGTGACTACACATACCGCTCGTCTCTCTTCTTAGGATGGTTTCGATTTCCAGACATTTAATCCTGCAACATATTTCTCTACGTGGCCATGCCTCTGACGGTAAGCTTCACTTGTTCCATCGTTTATTGAAAGTGACAGTCCAACAGACAGGCAATTCATGATCTCCCAAGTCCTCGCTCACCCCCTTGCCACCCCTTAGCCATGGTTCAATATTTCACAGATTCAAAATTCAAACGCACACACGATAGGACTTTGCGTTCTGTTGCTGCTGACCGGCAACGATACGTGCTGGCTGTTAATGCTGGTTTAGAACCCTGCCAATTTTCCTCTTGACAAACAGATTGTTGGCTGCTGTATTCGTTCAATGGTTGTGGGGGACTGGAAAAATACGTTTATTCAACCCTTCACTCGAAGCGAACGTACAATGTGATACAACCGCTTAGTCCAGAAGTATTAAACGTTCTTAGCTCCAGTGGTGTCCAGTTATCGTAAATCAGGCCCATTAATAAATTTGCACGTTCGAACATCGAACCGAATGGAACGTGGACATCTCCGATCAGGGATGAAACTTTTCGGGGTGTCTTTGGGGGTACACGAGAGATTGAGGACTAGCATGGGCTGTGGGTATTTTGAGTGGAACGCGATGTTATGTTTACGCTTGAAAAATACGCAACTATATTCTTGGGATGGGAGGATGAATTCAGATTTTTCTTAACAGATCTTATGATTGAGCCGATTGTTAGAAGTATTTGAAGTGTAATTTCCGGACTCATGGATCGGTACTATGGACGCCGTTTTCCATGCAATTGGGATTAATGTCATAAGACGGTATGTGTTCAAAGGGGTTCCGACGTTGAACGGAACCCCTTTGAACACATACTAAACACACTTTTGAAGAATGTGACAAAGAGATTGGCTGCTTCTTAACTAGATTGAGAAGTAGTTCTATTGAAGTTGACAGAGCCAGAAACGCCTTGACTAGCTTCCCGTTGCTGAATGTAATCCCAGAAGCAAGAGGGGTTTTGCTTGACGAAAATCTCAATCCTGAGCAAAAAGCTTTCATGCGTTGCCGAAAGGAGGGCTTTATACTCCGATTCAAGCTCGCGAATTCTAGCTCTGTCGGACTCGTTTTTCGTAATGAAAAATCGGTTACGCATCTTACGAAGATTGTTCCGACGGTTTCGCAGATCGGGAGTCTACCACGGTTGGTTGAAAATTCGAATCGAATCGGATCGAAGCAGGTTTTTTACGAGGAACGTGGCGATTCATAATATCATAGAGTGATCCATGAAAAGCTGATAACATCTGGTCCACGGCACCGTCGTTCAATAATCGTTCCCAATCAATGTCCACAAGAATGGGGTTTACCAAGTAAAAATCGCATGCGGAATAGTAAAACTTAAAACATTGATTTTGGATGTCAAGTAATGTTGGCGCGTCGCTATCGTCAAGCAGTAAAACTACTGGTGCGTGGTGATTATCAATAGGCAACAGAGGAGACGACGGTGCAATTAAGTCAAGATATTCCGGGAAATTGGTAGATACAAGGCCTAAGTTTGTCATTTGTATTAACGAAGCCATTAACCTGCTTCAAGCCATTTGTAAACATTGCTTCTGTAAAGTCCAGCTCAGTATCAGTAGAGACGTTAGAAGGAATGTATCCATGAATGCCCTTATCGAGATGCTATCGCAAGGTAGGAAGATTAAAGTTGCCGACAGACAAACTTATGTCATTCTCGATCAAACGATCTGTAACAAGTTGTACCGCACTCTCATGAGCAGTATATAACTGGGTACATGAATTACGTGGGAGATGGATAACAACTATATAAAGCGAACGAGAATGCAACTTTATGCAAACTGCGATTTGTTCGAGTTCATTGGAGTTAAGCATCGAAAACGAATTACATTTGAGTGAGCTTTTAACCGCAATCAGCACTCCACCACCCCGAAAATGCTGACTCGTCAGTGCAGTACGATCACAACGGAAGAAAACGTAATCGGACGAAATTTCTCTGCTATCAATATCTGCCCGGCGCCATGTTTCCGTGAAGATAAGCACGTCACAATCACAGCTAGACAGTACCAAACGTAAAGGGTGATACGGTCAAAATTTGGTCAAGGGAAAACGCGTGTAAATCGGTGAAATCGTTTATTTAAAAAATCAAATTAAATTTCTTTTTCAAGTTCAATTAGTATAAAATTCAGGAAAAATATTCAGTTAGGCTTCCGCTTTTCCAAATCCGAATTGCCGGGCCTTACGCTTGACCCCTACCATCAGATTTTGTACAGCCACCTTGTCCACCTTCTTCGCCGCAGAAAGCCAGTTTGCCTTGAACTGCTGCTCGTCCTTAGCAGTTTTTTTGGTCTTCTTTAGGTTCCGCTTGACAATAGCCCAGTATTTCTCAATTGGGCGGAGCTCTGGCGTGTTGGGAGGGTTCTTGTCCTTGGGAACCACCTGCACGTTGTTGGCGGCGTACCACTCCATGGCCTTTTTACCGTAATGGCAAGATGCCAAATCCGGCCAAAACAGTACGGAACAACCGTGTTTCTTCAGGAAAGGCAGCAGACGTTTATTCAAACACTCTTTCACGTAAATTTCTTGGTTGACAGTCCCGGAAGCTATGAAAATGCTGCTTTTCAAGCCACAGGTACAGATGGCTTGCCAAACCTGATATTTCTTTGCGAACTTTGACAGTTTCGTGTGCTTGAAAATATCTGCTACCTTTCCCCTTCCTTTTGCCGTATAAAACTCCTGTCCCGGAAGCTGCTTGTAGTCGGCTTTGACGTAGGTTTCGTCGTCCATTACCACGCAGTCAAACTTCGTCAGCATCGTCGTGTACAGCCTCCGGGATCGCGCTTTGGCCGTCGTATTTTGTTTATCATCGCGATTTGGAGTCACTACCTTCTTGTAAGTCGATAGTCCGGCTCGTTTTTTGGCTCGATGCACGGTTGTAGACGATACACCCAGCTTATTTGCGGCATCTCGGAGAGATAGGTTAGGGTTTCGCTTGAAACTACCGGCAACTCTCTTTGTCGTCTCAGCGGCTTCCGGTTTTCGATTTCCCCCCGATCCAGACTTTCTGGCTGTCGACAAACGTTCCCCAAACACTTTAATTACATTTGTAACGGTTGATTTGGCAACTTTTAGCGATTTTGCCAACTTTGCGTGCGTAGTAGCTCGGATTTTCGCGATGCGCGAGCAAAATTTTGATACGCTGCTCTTCTTGCTTGGACGGCATTTTGACAACTGAAGACTGAATTCCAAAATCAAAATAGGAGCAACATTCTACACACACACACCTTCAAAATGAGGGGTGTTCAGGTTTTTTAAATGCAAAATTGAAAGAAATACGTCAAGTTGATATTGACCAAATTTTGACCGTATCGCCCTTTAGCTGAGCCCCTGACATTCTGGTAGTACGCGGACCAACTGATTCTTTCAAAATTTAATACTGTACAGTTACGCAAACAGAGCCAATAGAACACGCTACCGGCTGTTCATTCAAGACAGAAGCGTCCGGCGCTTGTGTGCTGCTTTAGTTCGGAGCTATTTTGCTGGTGTAGATTAGGGTGTTCCTAAAAAATCAGTTTTTTCATGCTAACTTTTTAGTTTCAATTTTCAGGTTAAAATTATCTTAAGGCGAAGTGTAGAAAAAAATATGATGCATGTTTTTGCTGAACTAATTGTTTGGGTATATTTTATAGTTCAAAAGTTAGGGGTAATTTTAATGAAATACATGTCCGATTTTATGCAGTCCCCGCTCGTGTGCCCCAGAAGTACCCGGGCTGATTTATATATCAATTTGTTCTTTGATACCCATTAAAACAATAATTAGATGATTTTCTGGCCAATTCTCGCCTAAACAATCATAAGGTCGAAAAGAAAAAAACGCATGTTTTTAGTTAAAATTACTCGTAACTTTTGAATTATAAGTTGTATTGAAAAACTTTGATCTGCAAAAATGTGCGCTATAACGTTTTCTATATTTGGTTTGAAGATTACTTTTCCTCAAAATGAGAAACAAAAAAGTTATAAAAATCATGGTCGAATGAAGAGCTAGAAAAGTTGTGTCTTCAGCAAAGCTGCTTAAAAGTATAATCCCTACAAACTTGCTTTTCACATCACCCTTCTATTGTGTTTCGTTCAAAAGTTAACAACAGCAACAATTTTTTTTTATCTAGTTCATTTATTTGGCAGGCTCAATTGTTTTTTGTATAATGTAATGACTTAATACTAGGATTAGTAGGACTTGGGCCGTTTACTCGCGGTTTACCCGAGGTTAAAAAAGGTGACATTTTTTGGGGATGGGTTGGACAAAGGAACATGGAAATAGGATTCTGTAGTCTCATCAGATAGTTGTCGCAAAGATTGCTGTCCACAAGGTTAATTCGATAGAGGTGTCTGGTTCTGGTAATGGTTGGACATAAGTCTACTCATCACACGGATGAAATCACGGCTAACGTGCAGGCCCTTAAACCGCGCCCTCGATGAAACAATAGGAATGATGGAATGTAACAGCCGTCCTAGATTTCCGGTGTCCTAATCGGTTTGCCAACTCGAAAGGGTACTCTGACGTACTAAATGGTAAAATTCATCGTGTGAAACTTGTCTATCATACAAATCGCCTTCCTGGGCGCCCACCTTTGCGAGCGAATCCGCTTTCTCATTGGATTGAGCAATGTGAAGGGACCCATACAAAGGTGATCAAATATGATCTTTCGACCAGCACACTCATCTGTTCCCTTAGTTTTGAAAGGAAATAAGATGAGTGTTTACTAGGTTTCATCGACCGAAGGGCCTCAATCGAACTGAGGCTGTCCGAGAAGATGAAGTAATGGTCTGCGGGCATGTTGGAAATCATCCCCAATGCAAAGTTGATTGCTGCCAGCTCAGCAACATAAACAGAACAAGGTTCCTGAAGTTTGTGGAAGGCGCTAGAGTTTTCATTGAAGACACCGAAGCCAGTGGATCCATTGAGGCGAGACCCATCAGCGAAAAACCTTTTTTCTGAATTGACGTGTTGGTACTTTTCAGTGAAAATACGGGGGATAATAATAGAACGAAGTTGATCCGGAATACCATGAGATGCTTGTTTCATGGAAAGATCATAATTAATTAAGCAACTGCTATAGGTGAAGTGAGCGCGGTCTGGAGTAAAGCACGGAAGGCACATATCCGACGATATGTATTGGTGGTAAATTCTCATAAATCGAGATTGTGTGTTCAGCCCTAACATTTCTTCAAAATTTTCTATTACAAATGCGTTTTTCACTCCACATTTGATTAATATTCTGAGCGAGAGTTCCCAGAACCGATTCTGGAGGGGTTTTACTCCTGCCAGAACTTCGAGGCTCATGTTATGCGTTGAGTGCATACAGCCAAGAGCAATACTCAGACAACGATATTGAATCCGTTCCAATTTTAGAAGGTGACTTTTTCTTGCCGAGAGAAAGCAAAAAGAGCCATACTCAAGAACAGCGAGAATGGTTGTTTTATAAAGGGTAATGAGGTCTCCCGAATGAGCAACCCACGATGTGCCACAAATTGAACGAAGACAGTTGATCTTTTTTTGGCATTTTTGCTTCAAATACGTAATGTGGGCATTCCAAGTGCACTTTGAATCAAACCAGACCCCAAGGTATTTGAAGGATAACGATTGGATAATGTTTCAGCCCAAAAGATTAAGCTGCAATTGGGCTGGATACCGCTATCGAGTAAACACTACCAGTTCAGTTTTCTGCGGTGAGTATTCGGTCCCTAGACTTCTAGCCCAAGAAGATAGAAGATGGTCCTTGCAAATTTACGGCATGTGAGCCTCTTAAGGAGACCACGTTGTCGTCAACAAGTTGTCTTAGCGTGCATTGTTCTGCCAAACAATTGTCAATGTCTTTGACGTAAAAATTATAAAGAAGGGGACTTAGGCATGAGCTTTGGGACAGGCCCATGTAACTAGTTCTGGAAGTTGTCAGTTCTCCTAGTGAGAAGATCATTTTCTTTTCTGACAACAAATTGTGCAAAAAATTATTTAAAATTCCGGGAAGTCCACATCTCTGCAGATTATCTGACAGGATTTCAATGGAAACTGAATCAAAAGCCCCCTTGATGTTCAGGAATACTGAAGCCAGTTGCTCCTTGCGCGCAAAGGCCAGTTGAATATCTGAGGAAAGCAGCGCTAGACAATCATTTGTTCCTTTGCTCTTACGGAACCCAAACTGTGTATTTGATAGCAAGTTATTCGATTCAACCCAGTGGTCGAGCCTTCGAAGGATCATTTTCTCCAACAATTTTCTAATGCACGAAAGCATAGCAATCGGACGGTATGAGTTATGGTCAGACGCTGGTTTGCCAGGCTTTTAAATAGCTATTACGTTGACCTGTCTCCACTCAGGCGGTACTATGTTGTTTTGTAGTAAGGAGTTAAATAGGTCCAGCAAGCGTCTTTTTGCGATATCTGGGAGATTTTTCAGAAGATTGAATTTTATCATATCGCATCCGGGTGAGGAGTTATTTGATGAAAGAAGAGCCATAGAGAATTCCAGCATTGTGAATGGTGAATGGTCTGTCCAGAGAGCCACCGCTTGGAGACATTTCTCGAAAAATATGCTTTGCTGGAACATAATCCGGACAGACCTTTTTTGCGAAATCGAATATCCATCGGTTGGAGTATTCATCACTCTCATTGGAAGAAGAGCGGTTACGCATGTTGCGAGCCACCCTCCACAAGGTGGTCATTGAGGTTTCTCGTGTGAGTCCCTCGACAAAATTTCACCAATTGCCGCGTTTTTTTTTTTGCTTTGAGAAGTTGTTTGAGCTGTGTTTCAAGCTTTGAATATTCCTCGAAGTAAGTGGAAGTCATGTGTCTACGAAGAGCTTTGAAAGCGTCAGATTTTTGTAAATACAATTTTGTGCATTCATCGTCCCAGCCAGGTGTGGCTGGTCTCCTTTTGAAGGGTGCACTTGGAACTTTTCCTTTTTGTGCTTCCAATGAGCTTTTGTAGATCAGATCGGCAAGGAATCGATATTCTTCTAACGGTGGAAGTGTATCGACGGATTCAGTACCGATTGTTACCGCCGTTGCATATGTTTGCCAATCGATGTTCCTTGTGAGGTCGAACGGAACTCGAGTTGGTTCTGAAGGTTGAGGGCCACACTTAATTGAAATAATGATTGGTAAGTGATCGCTACCATGGGGATCATTGAGAACTTTCCACAGACAGTCCAATGAAAGCGATCTTGAACAGAAAGATAGGTCGAGTCTGCTTTCTTGAGCAGGAGGTTTAGGTATACGTGTCGCTTCACCAGTGTTCAAAATTGACAAATTGAAATCGTCACATAAATCATAAAAAATAGCCGCTCTATTGTCATCATATAGGTCCCCCAATCCAGTACCATGGGAATTCATGTCACCCAGAATCAATACTGGGGACGGTAAAATAGAAAATAAATTCCAGAGTAGACTACGGCTAATGGAAGTTCTGGGAGGAACGTAAACTGAAGCTATGCAAAGGTTTTTATTCTTTGCAGTTACTTGACAAGCGACGATTTCAACGCCTGAAAGAGCTGGTAGAGAAATTTTGTAGAAAGGGTAGCACTTTTTGATCCCTAAAAGCACTCCTCCATAAGAATCATCTCTATCCAGGCGTATAATGTTAAAATCATGGAAATTGAGTTCATTTTGTGAAAGCCATGTTTCACAACGAGCAAATATATCACAATCGGAATTGTGAACTAAAAACTTGAACGAGTCTAGTTTAGGCACCAGACTACGGCAGTTCCACTGTAGTACAGTGATCATATCTCCGACCTGATTCGATGAATTATCCATCGAAAGATATGATCGATGCTAGGAGGGGCCATGAAACAGTCAATTGCTTAAGGTATGATTCTAATGTCGGAAGCAAGGCAGAAACTAAGCTTCTAAGAGGGTCTTGAATATTGAACATGTCTAAAATGAATGCCACAATGTCCGAAGAAGCTATCAATCCTCGATCGGACTTGGGTTCCTTTAGGAAAGGTTGAGGAGAAGCAATTTTATTATTATTTTTCTTTTTGGGCAATGGTGGGAAGTCCTTACTGTATCCAGGAGTTGGAGCAATAGGAGCCTTCGGTTTTGTAATTTGCTCCCCATTAGCCTGAACATTTTTTTATCTTGTGGAGGTGACTTTTGTTATCTTACGGCGCACTTTCGGAGAGGAACGCTTCTTTTTTGAAGATCCGGGTGCGTGTACCACCGTAGAATCACCTACATCAGATGAGTCAGAGTCCGATTCTTCAGCTGATAAAATCGAAAATTGGTTTTCGTCAAGAACGGCTGTTGCAGATTTAAGCATTTCTGCATAAGTCTGCCTGGAGCGTCCAGTGAACGCTGCACATCAACAGATTGCCTTTTGTACCTTGGGCACTCCTGCAATGAGTGAGGATTCTCACCACAATAAACACATTTCTACACAGCTTGTGTGCAAGAATCCTCAGTGTGGTTTTCACCACACTTGCCGCAACGAAATTTGTTGCTGCAATGACTGGCCGAATGCACCAGTCTTTTGCAGTTGGTACAATTATATACCCTCGGTATATAAAGGCGCACCGGGGAATAAGCTCCATCCACTTTTACATAATTCGGGAGAACAGAACCGGCGAATGTCACCCGAAACGAGTCTGACAGTTGATAAACTTTTTTTCGTCTTGCAACGATGCTGAATGTAGTTGTTTTACATCCAGAATAGTTACAAGTTCACGAGCGACTTTAGAGTTCTTGAAGCAACCAAAAGCTCGTTTCAAGTCCTCGGCAGTTAGACTCGCATCGGAGACAACGCCATCGATCTCCACATCTCGCTAAGGGACATATGCACAATATTCGATATTAAAAATCTCGTGGTCAGCAATCTTATTAGCTATTTCAAAATTCGGCGCTTCTACATGCAGTCTTTTATTCTCTCTTTGTGAATCGAGACACCCGGATATTTTCGCAGCAATTCTCGTGAAATGTCGAGAGTTTTCAATGGTTTATCTTTGGGCCGAAAAAAGACAACCCAAGGTCCCTTATAAAATGGGTGGTAATGCTTTATGCGAGTAACCTTAGCCTCAGGGAGGCCATAATTATGCACTCAACAATACCACCACAATCACACACAAAAAAACCCCTTCACCAATCAATTAATTTAAATGCTAACTAAATAAGAGAAGAAGAATAATTTGCAAATACCATGCAGAAAAAAGTAAGAAAAAAAAATAGGAAAAAAAAACTTATCACTAGTGGTGACAATCAGGGAGAGACAGACGCACACGCTGCTGCGAGGCAAAATTTCACTACAATAGCTGTTCACTTGGCTATATATTATACACAGCGGACGACGTAAACAACCTCAATCGTCTAACAATAGCCCGCTTGCTTGCTGCTGTGATGTAGCTTGAGATCGGTGGTTTGCACCGACTGCTTTGTTCGAAGGGGATTACGGGGATGAGTAATCGTTGTCGATGGTTTTTAAAGATGTAATGCAGGTGTTGCATCCACGCAAACCTGCACCTTCCAACACGCGCACTTGTCGCCTACGCACTCTTCCACTATTTTCACGAGAAGCAAAACCACTAGGGAAAAAACAAATCTTCTAAATCAAGGAATGCCGTGACGAGACCAGGCTTTGTTAACTGGCTCAGCGCACGATATGGAATGGACAGCAACAATATAAAGCGAAATTATCACCACAAGATGGACAACTTGTTTAAGTACAACTTTTTTGAAGACACGTAAGCCTTAGGAGTTATTAATTTCACCGTGAAAAAAGGCTTTTCCGATCACTGTGGGTCGCTGGCAGGAGTGGCTCAGCTGTGACGAGAGGATTTGAGGCTTCCATGTGACTTGCAGGCGTGCATCTTGGTGGTGTGACGTCGGTTGAAGACTTGCTCGAAGAAAATGGTACATTGAAAATGCTCGAAACGTGGTACGAGCTGGCGTTGGGTTGCTGGAAGCGATAAACGTTACCGAGAGGAAATAGTTCTCATTGCATGTATACTTGCCTGTTAAAACTGGTTGGAAAACCCCTTCTCCAAACTCATACACAGACCCGGGATGGCTGAAGGTCGCTGACAGGAGTAGCTCGACTGTGACGCAGGGATGCCAGATATACAGACATTTCTGTATTTATATAGACATTTGGTCGTCCATACAGACATCATACAGATTACAGACTTTATACAGACATTTGGAAAATGTTACAGACATTAATTTCAGCGAACCTGTAGATTTAAAAAGAAACATGGTGATGTGGAAAATCACATACGTCACAGTAAGCAAATGAATGACAGTCTGAAGTTTGTTTGTTGGCGAGTTTGTTGGTGTTAGTTTGAAGGCGAAAAAAAACCTGTGAGGGATGTAGAAGTACAGGTATGTTCCAGGTTGTTTTCTAAGGCTTTTTCCAATGATTTGACCCTTGTCAAAGACGTGAAACGAACTAAAAATATGCCCATTATGACGAATGTCTTTGGCGAATCGCATCACCAAAAATTGGTGGCAAAGATGGGGTCCAAAGCATTTAGTCTTATAATCTATGAGTCAACTGATACCACTACCATGAAAACATTGGACTTAGTAGTGAGGAAATGAACTTTCAATTCGAGATTATTTTTATCACGTACTTGAGCTTGCTGAAGCGGATGCTACTACGATACACAGCGCAAATGCATTTGCCATTCATTTGCATTGTGTGCATCATATTCATGTCAGAATATTCTATCTGGTGTAAAATGGATGTGTGGGGAAAAACATAGTTCATCAGCAATAGTCCTTTGAGAACAGCAAAGTTCAACAAACTGCAGCACCTAATTGAGCTGAAACCTTTAAACATGTTACATCCGTCCGCGACCCGATGGCTTTCTTTAGAACACGTTGTAAAGCGTGTTCTTGAAGCTGGAAGTCTTAAAAGTATATTTCAGTTTTCGCGATACATCAGTGGACGCCAAGCAGGATGAAAAAATAAAGAAAGTTTACGAGCGTCTCAGCGATCCATCAAACCACCTGTACTTGGCCGCACTTAACCACATCTTACCGAAGATCAACCGGTTGAATCAACATTTTCAATCTGAAAAGCCAATGGTATACAAGTTGAAAATAGAAACTAGCAAAATGATATTTTCGATATTGGACATTTCATTCAAACCAAGATATTTCAAAGAATTGAAGAAACCCTGGTTTTGTGGACCTGATTCTCAATAACTTCTGCGAGTTGAAAAAAATGTACGAAGGTGTTGACGTGCAGACCTTGATCAACGAATACACTAGAAGTGACATGATGAATTCCTACATATGCTGCTGTAATAAAAAAAAAAACGGCCTTACCAACGATACCATCAACGATTTAACGTGAATTGATCCTGAAAATATCAAAGCAAAAGCCCATTCATCAATTTTTCCACTTATCAAACGATTTGAGAACATTGTTGATGATGCATCAGTTCAACCAATCGACGACGAGTTCCGGGAATTGAGATTTTCAGTGGCGGATTTTCCAGAAAATCTACATTACGAAGAATTTTGGAACAAGTGCTTATCCTTACGTCGTTATAGTGACTCAGTCGGCCAAAAAGTACGTTAGATTGCACAAAAAGCAAAACGGAGTGGTTGCAATTTCATCTAATGTGAAATGTATGTTCACAAGCGACATGTACAACAAAATTTAAGTTCCTCGAGCCTTTGGAATTAAGGAATTTTGTAGTAGTGAAGTGAAGACGAGTTCTCGAGTACTTCATGATTAGAACCTAAAAGCCAATTGTAAACAATAAATTTTAACGTTGATCTTTCACGAGTCAAGAAAATCCAAAAATATCCACTTATTCCATGTAGTAAAACTAATATTTATCTATTAGATGCTGCTTTTAATTCACTAAAGTGATTTTAGATTCAAGAGAAATCAATGTTCAAAGTCATTGTTTACAATTGGTCTTTAGGCCCTTATCTAAAGTTGACATTTCAATATAAAACTTGAAATTGCGTTAGATTTTTTTTACGCGATGTTTTCAAAACATAATCTCAGATCTACTCGTTTGTCAGCATCGATAAATAGCGATTTCCAACCCCCCATTGAAGCACCTTAAAACATAATTAAAACCCTTATACAGACATTTCAATGAGATTGATACTGACTTTTGAAAAAAGTATCTGGCATCGCTGCTGTGACGACAGGATAAGGGGCTTCCATGAGGCTTCCAGGTCCTGATTAAGTACATTGTGCATGGCCGATTTCGAGACATTAAAATTAGCGACCATTTTACGTGCAGGGCGTTGTGATTTTCGGCGACTTCGTTCCTTGACGGTCTTAATCAATCGTTCAGTCCTAGCTGAAAGTTTTCGGCAGGATCTTTTCCGGTCAGCCAATAAGGAAGTCTCACGGTACCTTCTAATGGTTTGATATACACAATTACGCTTTATTCCCAGCTTCTTCAAACTCTTGAAAATAGTGCCAGAGCGCTCTATTTCTAAAAATTATCACCACATCACGAAATTCTGTCATCGTTGATAAAAGATGGACACTGAATGAAAATAATCAACCAGAACTTGCTATGGTTTGTGTAAACAGGGTGCAAGGTTTTAGATAATGTATGAACTGTAGCGAAACAGTGAATGAGAAGTGTATGAGTATATATTGGACACGGTGTAGGTTGGACACAGTGTAGCTTATTTATCAGTTTTCGATCATAATCCCAGTTTTGGTTGTATCGTGGGATCACTTATGTATATGCTTAATGGGGAGGGGGGGAAGGGGAGTACTATTGGGAATATTTTTTAAAGTTGATAAAACCATGCTTGAACGGCAGTGTTGCCAACCTTTATTTTATTAACAGTAATAGAGTAAGCAATTTGTTTATTAGAGATGCTTTAAATTGATCAACATTCATTCGCCTCAAAGTAAGTAATTCAGTTTTGGCATATGTTAGCACGTTTCAGACCTCGCATATTAATTTTTTAAACCGGTTTAAGCCGGTATATTTTGCAACAACTGTTTGAATTGGTTTGCAGTTAAATTATTTAAATCCTACACTAGAAAAAGATAAACACATAATAGTTGTCTACAAAAATACTGTTTAAATTAGATTCTCTTCAAACATTCAGGGCATAAGGAACAACATTATGGCTACGTTAAAATGTAATTACATTTTTTAACCTTTCCTCTAAATCCCAATTCCCACATCTTTTAGTTGATACCGCTTCTAAAATTTTAAGCAATGTAGGGCCAACATCTTTCGATAGTTTCAACCACTAATGCTTCAAATCTACACAGAAAAAATAGCGTTCCCGAAAGAGAAAACGGTCCGTGATTAGTTCATTTTTTCAGGATTTTTTCCTTTAAACGTAATTTAGTGCATGATTACGTGATTCAGTTCACGGTGTATTTTTGCTTGATCTCGAATTCATGACTGCAGTTCACGGATCTGAGCACGGATTTTTTTCCGTGTAGTTCATTTTTGAACACCTCCACGATACCTCCACAATGATGGTCCAATGATTCCCGATAGAGCAAAGATCCGGCGTATTCGGAGGTTTGACTTCGTTAGGTACAGAATCCGGAAACAACAGCGTGTGGGACTTCAGGATGGGCACTTCAGTTACATTTTCTATTAATGCAATGGATAGAGGAAATTATGTTGAGCCATTATATACTGACTTTAGTAAAGCATTTGATAGAGTCGACATCCCTTTACTGCTTTTTAAATTATTTAAGCTAGGATTCAATTGCGGACTATTAAAGTGGGTTCAGTCATACTTGACTGGAAGAACACAAAAAGTAAGACTTGAGGGAAATCTGTCATCAGTAGTGAATGTGACATCTGGTGTACCACAGGGTTCCCATCTTGGTCCATTACTGTTCATTTTGTTTGTTAGCGATGTAGAACACGTTCTAAGTCGCCTGAACGTTTCAATATATGCAGAAGATATGAAACTGTATCTAGAAATATGTAAAGCATCTGATCTTGTAGTATTTCAGAATGAAATTAATAATTTTCACAACTGGTGTTCAAAAAATTTGCTGGAACTCAATGTGAAAAAAATGCAATTCTTTATCATTTACAAGAAAACACATTATAAGGCAAGAAGCAACAACTATAGGCTAGAACACAGTTCAAAGATGCAGTAAATAATAACATTATACATAAGGCAAACAACATGCTAGGGTTTATTAAAAGATTTAGCTTTCACTTTAAAGATCCATACACAATCAAAACGTTGTACATAGCATATGTGAGACCCCTTCTTGGATATTGTAGTATAGTTTGGGCTCCATATCAAGATACTCATGCACACCGTATTGAATCAGTCCAAAAACAGTTTTTATTGCTTGCTCTGGGTAGGTTGGTTTGGGGGTTTTTTTCCCTCCCCCCCCGGGGTCCCGGTGTATTTTTATAAATTTAGATGAGCTTAAAAAGCGAAGAGAGTTTGAAATGATACACAGCTCGAAAAAGTAGTGTGAATTTCTGTTCAATATCATGCACATAAATGGAGCGTCACAAAACATAAGAATTTGCGTTATACATCGTGTAATGTTCTGGGACATTCCATACATTGCCGATAATATTGTACGCAAAAGCTCATCTTTGATAGAACTATTTCATGCAAGTGGCTCCTTCGTGTGGAATGAAATACAAATTTACATGCTCTGATATTTACATCACAATGACAATTCAGATTTTTTTTTTTTGTGGGTTTTTTAAAAGGGGTTTTGGGGCATAGGGTGAAAACTCCTGTTTTTTTTGAAAACCCTAATTTTTATACTCCCACTCGTATTCTTAGAAATAAACATTAGTTTTATATTAACAATCAAAGGACTAAAGGGCGATACGGTCAAAATTTGGTCAATATCAACTTGACGTATTTCTTTCAATTTTGCATTTAAAAAACCTGAACACCCCTCATTTTGAAGGTGTGTGTGTGTAGAATGTTGCTCCTATTTTGATTTTGGAATTCACTCTTCAGTTGTCAAAATGCCGTCCAAGCAAGAAGAGCAGCGTATCAAAATTTTGCTCGCGCATCGCGAAAATCCGAGCTACTCGCACGCAAAGTTGGCAAAATCGCTAAAAGTTGCCAAATCAACCGTTACAAATGTAATTAAAGTTTGTCGACAGCCAGGAAGTCTGAATCGAGGGGAAATCGAAAACCGGAAGCCGCTGAGACGACAAAGAGAGTTGCCGGTAGTTTCAAGCGAAACCCTAACCTATCTCTCCGAGATGCCGCAAATAAGCTGGGTGTATCGTCTACAACCGTGCATCGAACCAAAAAACGAGCCGGACTATCGACTTACAAGAAGGTAGTGACTCCAAATCGCGATGATAAACAAAATACGACGGCCAAAGCGCGATCCCGGAGGCTGTACACGACGATGCTGACGAAGTTTGACTGCGTGGTAATGGGCGACGAAACCTACGTCAAAGCCGACTACAAGCAGCTTCCGAGACAGGAGTTTTATACGGCAAAAGGAAGGGGAAAGGTAGCAGATATTTTCAAGCACACGAAACTGTCAAAGTTCGCAAAGAAATATCTGGTTTGGCAAGCCATCTGTACCTGTGGCTTGAAAAGCAGCATTTTCATAGCTTCCGGGACTGTCAACCAAGAAATTTACGTGAAAGAGTGTTTGAATAAACGTCTGCTGCCTTTCCTGAAGAAACACGGTTGTTCCGTACTGTTTTGGCCGGATTTGGCATCTTGCCATTACGGTAAAAAGGCCATGCAGTGATACGCCGCCAACAACGTGCAGGTGGTTCCCAAGGACAAGAACCCTCCCAACACGCCAGAGCTCCGCCCAATTGAGAAATACTGGGCTATTGTCAAGCGGAACCTAAAGAAGACCAAAAAAACTGCTAAGGACGAGCAGCAGTTCAAGGCAAACTGGCTTTCTGCGGCGAAGAAGGTGGACAAGGTGGCTGTACAAAATCTGATGACAGGGGTCAAGCGTAAGGCCCGGCAATTCGGATTTGGAAAAGCGGAAGCCTAACTGAATATTTTTTCTGAATTTTATACTAATTGAACTTGAAAAAGAAATTTAATTTGATTTTTTAAATAAACGATTTCACCGATTTACACGCGTTTTCCCTTGACCAAATTTTGACCGTATCACCCTTTAATTACGCAAAAAATGGGC
The DNA here is from genome assembly GCA_024533555.2 of Aedes koreicus. Taxonomy (NCBI): domain Eukaryota; kingdom Metazoa; phylum Arthropoda; class Insecta; order Diptera; family Culicidae; genus Aedes; species Aedes koreicus. The sequence goes on from JAHHFK020001099.1 coordinate 63,476, forward strand.
CACTAAACAGAATGATGTCCTGTTATAACAAATATTGCGAAACAATTGATGTAACAATGAACTAAAACACGCTTAAAAAAGTTTTCTTTACAAGTTTAACCAGGTAACCTGGTATGGATAAATAGACATTAAGAGAGAATCAGAGATTTAGGTGTTATTGTAGATTCTAAGCTTAATTTTATCGACCATTACAACACAATTATCCATAAAGCAACCAATATGCTAGGTTTCATTAAACGTTTTGGTCAAAACTTTCATGACCCATATACGATAAAAACATTGTACGTTGCATATGTCAGGTCTATTCTAGAGTATTGTAGTGTCATATGGTCTCCTTTTATGAAAACACATGAAGAACGATTGGAATCAGTACAAAAACAGTTTCTCTTGTATGCTCTACGTAAATTAGGGTGGACATTTCCACTTCCGTCTTATGAAGCACGATGTATGCTTATTGACATTCAAACTCTTAAAGAACGAAGAGAATTTGCCATGATCTCTTTTGTTAACGATATTGTATTACATCGCATTTCCTCCCCTAACTTATTAAGTAGTCTAAATTTCTACACCCCCTCGCGGCATTTGAGGAATCGGAACTTGTTTGCGTTAAATACCAATCGGACAAACTATGCGAAATTTGGACCAATTAACCGAATGATGTCTCTCTATAATCTGCATTGTGAATCGATTGACTTAACAATGTCACGTAGTAACCTAAGACATTATTTTATTTCTAGGCGATCTTTAAGAAGATAGAACTAAGTGTAAATATGTAGTCTACGATCGGTTGACGAAATAAATAAATAAATAAATAAATAAGTATATCATGCAATAGAATTGGTCTACTTTGATTGACGACAAATAAACAAATAAATAAATAGATGCTTTCGGAGACATTCACCTTTGTATATTATCCCGTTGATGGTGCCAGATGTGATCGAGGACTGACTATTTTTTTCACATCCACAGACCGCCTGCCAGACAAGAAACATCTCGGCGAATTTGAAAAGTTTCTTCTTCCGGACAGTCGTGGGAATGACCTACTTAGATTAGTAGAATTCCTGTCCCGCCTTTTCCTTGATGTTAACCTAGGAAATCGCTAGTTTCCCATTGATTGTTGATTATATCACAATCAATAGGAAACTAGTGATTTAAAATTGGCTCACTGCTTTAGAACCTCATTGATTCCAAGCACTTCAAAGTACCCCATTCTAACGGTTTGCGATACAAGAATCTTTCATTTCGTTTTGATTTGCTGCTTATTCTGACAGAATAATTGAAGAATTATTCGTTAGGAGGAATGTTTTGAGAGATGATCTTTTTAGTATGGTGCCGGGCTTCTTGACCATCTAGCATCTAATATATGATAAGCATCGTCGTCCATTACAACACACCATCGATTAATAAGCCACTGGCGGTAAAACTTTCTTACGAGGGTTTTGGCCACCGTGTTCTGCTTATCGCTCCTGATCGGTACCTTTCGAACCTTAGCCTTTTTTCGTTCAACCACGTGTAGTTCAACACACTGAAACATATCCGATTGTTTTTTTTTTTTTTTCAACTAAATAATTATCGTTTAATATTTAAGGCAAATGTTGTCCATGGGCACTTTTTTTCCTTGTTGGGGACGCATTGCCACTGCAACCATTGATTTGATTTATTGTGGCGTGTCCTCTTTTTTATTTTTGCCATATTATCACAATGGTAAGTTACTATTTAAAGTAACTACCACAACAGCAGTAGGCAAATATTCCAAGCAAGTACTACATTTTTTATGAAATGTAGTACTTGATTGGGAGCAGTGTCGCAGACCTCACAGAGTTCGACGAGCCCATTGTCAAAAAAATCATCGTTTTTTAAATAGTGCAACACAGACTCACATCAAATGTTTAGAGCTTACACTATCTAACCCACAAAAGCGGCATTTATCTTCATGAAGTTTGCCGATGATTTTCAGGTGATCTTTACTCAGTGTTTTGAAGGTTTAAGTAACTTTTGCGTATGAAAAGCGTTAGGTTTAATGAACAGGAAAGTCGGGCTTGGGAGGTATTATGAAAGTTAGCCTGTACCTTTTCTTTTTTTCAGTTACTTAGTTCAATTTTTGAAGCGCAAGAAGATAATCCAACAAATGGTTCGAGCCCTATGAATTTCGTGGATGACCCTATTTTTGCCAACTGATCAGCTTTTTCATTTCCTTCAATTCCGCAATGACCAGGAACCCAATAGAGGTTAACCATATCACGACAAGACGATTTCCACACCAGTTTAGATGTGAATGCTTTTGACTTTAAAGAATTCAGAGCTGCAGAGCTGAACAAATGCATCTGTTTGCATTTCTAGAATTTTTTTTCATACAGATTGATGCACATTCCAGAATGGCATAAATTTCAGCTTGAAATACTGTGAGATATTTTCCCATTGCCACATAAAAGTTTATCCCATGACCAGTTATACCAGCCCCTACCAAATTATCTTGCTTTGAACCATCTGTATAAAAAACTGTTGAGCCCGGACGAAAACCCGCTTCTCTTTCATCCCAATAAAAACGAGTAACTGCATGCACTGTGAATTTATGGTTGAAGTTGTTACTCATAATCATACAATCTTCACTTATCAATGTTAAAGGACTTATCGAAAACTCTTTTAGGATACTCAACTCCAATAAGATCTCCATGGAAGAAGTTTAGCCTCAGAGCGTTTTTTTCTGCATCCTGTAGTATAAATTGATGTAAAGGAAATTTTTTACTATCCATTGCCCCAGTAATAGAGATAGTAGCAAGCCTTTGCAGCTTGTTCAGTTTCGCTTGTGCCATTAGCTGTTTAGTCTTCGACCAACAGATAAGCGAGACATAGGTAATTCTGGGCGTGACTATACTTGAGTATATCCAGTGAATTGTACTAGGCTTAAGGCCCCATTTCTTTCTAAAAGCTCCAGAAGCTATTGGTTGGTTTCCCATTTGTTGGTCAATATGACTGTTCCAGCAAAGATGCTTATCTAGAGTTAAACCTGAATACTTGACCTCTGAAGACAAAGACAGTAAAACGCCTCCTAGTTTAAGATCAGTTATGGAGACTTTCCTTTAGTTGGAGGAACAATTGTTGTTTTTGTATGATTGATATTGAATCCCTCGTTTTGCACTATGATAATATGTATGATAATGCTATTTGCATCTCTCAAATGGGAGGGGGGTTTTCAAAGGCCAAAGGGCGAACACGAAATTACTGCGACACCGAAAATGTCATGCCAATTTTCTTATAATGTTTAGAGGAAAAAGGGGGGGGGGTTAGTTTTATACATATATTTACTTCAAAAATCAAAAGAAAAGTTAATCGATGGAGCCTTCAGTGTAAAATTGAACGCATTTTCGCTTGATGCCCTCCATCAGAGTCTTTACAGTGTCATCCGGTACCAGTTTCTCAGCTTTTTTTTTTTTTCATTTTCTTAACATGTCCTTCTCGTCTTTGACTGTCTTCGTGCTCTTCCGAAGTTCCTGCTTCATCATTGCCCAGTACTGCTCCACCGGGCGCAGCTCCGGACAGTTTGGCGGATTCATGTCCTTTGGAACAAAATGGACAGAATTGGCCTCATACCACTCCAGGACACTTTTAGAATAGTGGCATGATGCCAAATCTGGCCAAAATAGCTGAGCTTCGTCGTGCTGCTGCAAGAACGGCAAAAGGCGCTTCTCGAGGCACTCAGATTTGTAGATCTCGCCATTTACTGTGCCCTTTGTCACGAAAGGCTCACTCCTCAGTCCGCAAACGCAGATGGCCTGCCAAATGAGATATTTGGAGGCGAACTTCGACATTTTCTTCTTCTTAAATTTGTCGTCCACATAGAACTTGCTCTTGCCGGTGAAAAACTCCAACCCCGGAATTTGCTTAAAATTGGCTTTTATTGTTGCCGCTCATCGCGGTTTGGGAAGTTCTGTACCTTGTATGTATGTAGTCCAGCTCTCTTCTTTGCATTCTGGACGTAGCTCTGCGACATGCCGATCTTTTTAGCCAAATCACGGCTTGAGACGTTGGGATTTACGCTTCACCTTTCCCTCCGTCTTTTTGTTCTCCGGTCCCGGTTTTCTTCCAGCTCCTTTGCCGTGGTCCAACGTCAACCGCTCCTGGAACCGCTTCAACACTCTGGAGACGGTTGAATGTTGAATGTTCAACATCTTTCCCAACTGCCGGTGCGACAGGTCAGGAAATTCCAGGTGTTTGGAAAGAATTTGTTCTTTCGACTCGCGTTGGTTCACCTCCATTTTCGTTGAATCGAAAAACACGACTTCGAGTTTGAAAGCATGTTAACAATACACATTAATGAGAAAGTGTGCAAAATTTGGTTGATTTTTACCCAATGGTAAAAAAGTTATGCCCTGTTGAATGTGTCGCAATAATTTCGTGTTCGCCCTTTATAATGACGATGTCATCCGCAAAGCCAATTATTTCAAATTCTTTAAACTTTAATTTTATAAATAAATCATCAGCAACGAGAGATCATAGAAGAGGAGACAAGACGCCCCCTTGAGGACAGCCCTTTACAGCTGTAACTTTCACTTCTGAGCCTCCAAGATTTGCTGATATTTCTCTTTTTGATAGCATTTCAACAACCTAATTATTTATTTTATTATTGAAGCCACCCAAGTAACACCAGAAACATCTTCTATGACAAGAAAATAATCACTTTTTTGTAAAGAAGTCGTAAGGATGACAAACCAAAAAAAAGTTTTGAGGATATTTTTCCACACATATTCGTTTTAAACGGGGTACCAGAACAGCGAATACATTATTGTTCTATTTTTGTTGGATCAGCTTAAATTTTACTTCACGAAAATACCGATGTTGGCTGTTTGTCATCATTCCACTACCAACTATCTTTACTAACTTTTGAGTAGCCATACTTTTGACTGATTTGAGGCAAACGTACTTAATTCTGGGTTGTTTGGAAACAGCGTGTATGCTAGTTTTTTGTAAATATGTTGATAGGTTGCATTCAAGATGAACGTTAGACATATTTTTAACATTCTCATACAATAGTGAAATTATTCAGAATAGGTTGTGGATCCAATACAGTGACGGCTGAAAATATGTATATAACGTTTATTTGAAATACTGGAATAAAAAAAACACTACCTAAATGTAAGATTGTGGTGCCTCTCACTGATTCAAATAGAACCCAAATTGGGCATAGAGGTTTGTTCAAATAATACGTAAAGCAACAGTTTGGGAGGTTGTTTAGTATTTGTTATATATTGTAACGCTTAATTTGTGGGTGAATCTGTTGAGCTGAAGCTACGCACAACATAATGAAAAATTTGTATTTGTATTTTCCTTCGTGCTGACATTAATTTTATGAGAACTTGTTCGTTACAGTTAGGGATGGAGTGCGTGAGACGGTTTTTAAATTCAGTTACAAGGAAGTGATGAGCTTGTAAAAACGTCATTATTCGCGTTGTTTAAAATATGAATATACTAGCTGCATCGTAGACTCACTAGTTTAAAACGAATACTAGTTTGAAACATAAGTAGAGGTACAGTTTTCATTGGGTTTCGAGGCTGTGGCAGGAATCGGAAACCTGCCGGGACCTTCACTGGTTTAGTTTTTGATAACAAAATACACTGAAGAAAAAAGTCAATGGGACATGAAAAAGTTTTTGTTAGAAAAACTTTGTTTCCTTAAAAATGCCCATTTTGTAATGTATGAACGGTTGGTAGAAAACATAATTACCTATCTTGAGACAAAATTTCATCGAAATCAATAATGGCATTTTTTTTTAAATCGGGTTTGAATTTTTTTTTAAATGATTTTTTTTCAGTGTAGGGCTCATTTTGGATTTTTTCAATATTTTTTTCTTAAAACTTGACTTATTTTGTGATAATCAACCATACAACATTTTTTTGTAGGAGTAGTCATTTTCTTACTAAACACATTTGAAGAAATCGATAAAAAAAAAAAGTTTAGCCCTTTTCAAAAGACAGACTAGAAAAAAAAAAATTTGAAGAAACTAAGTATGCCAAGGTGCTTATCTAGTCATCGTCTACACACCCAGAAAGTTACGTTGTAATCTGAGAGGGTGCTGCCAACTCCGAATAAGATTTGGGGCAAAAACCTACTATATGAAGCAGGGTCTAAAGCAGGGTGCTAAAAAGTATTACGTAATTTTCAAACGGGCCGACTAATTTGTGAATTAAGATTTTTATAAAATTTTCCCTCTATGAACCCTACAATCCCTTTTGTTATTATACTAAAATCGAAAAATTTAATTTTGATAACATTATCCACGAGCTAAAGCACAGAGTAAAGCACACTGCATTACTCTTTATCTCGTGAAGAGAAGTGCATGTGTGGCTTTCTGTCTCTCGTGCTGCACGTTCGTTTTGTGCGCTCTTCTAAAACAGGAGACGCAAACTTGAAATTGTGTGAAGCGCTTGTCTATTTTGCACTGCTCTGTGTATTTCGACAATCCCTGCTGCCAAGTGACATTCTGCAGGATCCCTGTGCAACATCAGCTGACTTCGGTCAAACACTGAGTAGTAAACTACGGGCGGTCAATATGTTCATGCTCAGCAGCATCCTTGATGTTGGTTTGAAACGGTTCAAAGTAGTTATTTGTAAAGCTACAAACCGGTCCAAGGTATAGCTACATTGTAAACAGACTACCTAAATGTCATGTAAGTTTCGGTGCTCTCAATCGTCCCTCAAACCATATGAGTTGAAAGAGACAAAAAAATAAATTCAAAGTAACACACCTTTCGGTTTCAGGAGACATAATTTTACATGAAATCTATGCTTACTTGCCTCGTCATATGTGAAAGACGAATAAGGTTTCGCGTGATATTCATAATTACTAAGTTTGTTTGTAGCTACAAACCGGTCCAAAGCGAAAATCATTCTAATGTATAAACAAATCAAATGAACATAAAATATTCTGCGTTATCTAATGCACATAAAGAGCTACAATTAGATTAACTGCCATTCGTTGACCAACACCAATTGTAGTAAGCCGAAACTTCCGCCCCTAATGCCAGATTATAATGGTTTTCAAATGTTCAAACGCGGGTCTTGAACAACTGAATCTTTTTGCTACTGAAAATCCTGATTTGATATCTCATAACAGTGCACAGGAAATGGGCAAATATTTAAATATAAAATTTAATTTATTTCATACCTAGGAAATATAAATTCAATTCAGTTAAAAATTACATTAGATGTTCACTATTCGTGTTAAACTAAAGTTAAATGTAATGTTCATCTCGCTTAGTTTTGTATTCGACGGCAATTCTAAATCTTTTTCTATGCTCCACTTATGTGCATGAAAATAAACGGAAAATCACGAAATTTTGTTAGTTGTTTCACCAATCTGAACGTGTATGTGTGTATTTAAAATCCCGAAAGTTCTACGAGCTTGAATAAATTTCTCAGCCGCTCAAAAGTATTTAGTAACATGTTTCTTTGAAATGCATCCCAAAAAATCTCCTTTCAAATTATTCAACCAGGTTAAATAAATATTCTCCAATACCTGAAACATCTTATACGCTAAACACAATTCCTTGACTAAGATTTAAACATAAACTGATTTGCTACTTTCACCCTCGACTTCATCCCAGTCTCACACCGTAAAATCCGGCACCTCATTCTCACTCAACATACATCGGATGATTTAATCAAATCGGCGAAAATTTATTGCATTTAATGCCTGTCTAGACTTTGTCTGTATATCCAGCCATATCGGTTGTCCGTAAGCAACACAAGACAACACGAGAGTATCGCACTTGCACCGCCTACTAGCAGAGCCCTGCCGATTGAGCAGGCAAAATCCGGAAGCAAACAGAGTTCTCCTCCTAGCCGGGTCGTTTTTTGGACTCTCCAGCAAGTCATCCCCAACCGCAGTAGGCTGTATGTATATTTATAAAACCGCAGCCAACCGACCAGCAACAGCAACCATATACTAGCAGCTGCTAGTTAATCTAATTCTAATCCGTCGATTGTCGACTTCTGAATGTCTTCGAACGAGGCGACACGCAAGCAACAATCTGCACGGAAAAGGCGTTTATCCGGACAATGATAGCCGAAGGAAACCGGATGGGAATAGATTTTTCCGTCTATTTCGATTCACAGGCAAGCTTCCTAGAACGCCGTGTGCTGCAGTGTTACTCAAGCCTGGTTTGGGAAGCACTTTGGACGAAGTGCGGAATGAACTGCCCGCGTTGGTGAAGTGTTGACTGTATAATGAATACTAGTGCGATTGGAGGGCTGGTAAAGGATTTAATAGGAGCAATAAATTTACATAATAATTGCTAAGGAAATTAGCCTGTCTAAAAAGAAGCAATATTTCAAAGTGTTTCCAAATCTGTGAGAGGGTGTTTCGGTATCGGTCGACCTACAAGGGATACGGTGGATGTAGGGCAAGTAAGAAGTATGTTGTACTTTAATTACGATACTCTGTATTCCTGGGATCTTCAAAGTTATCAACAAATTTGGTTAAATGTTTCTAATTTTCTACAAAAATGAACAGTAGATATTATGATCAAAAGTGATTTGAGTCCATCCCAAAACTAATAGGCTGTTCGAACTTAAGGTGAATTGCTGCTTTATGTATTTTTTTCTTATCTTTTATCTCTCTCTCGTAAACTTACCTCGCTATTTCAAATTTATGCATCTCGATTGTTAGTGAATGCACATCAAATCGAACTTCATCAGATTGCTCACAGCAAGGAAGCATACAAACTGATGTGATGAAATATTGAATATCTAGTACAGATTCTGAGTTATATTAATTCTAAATGTTAAGGTAATGGCTGCCGTCCAAAATGGTTCAGCGTAAGCCCTTAATGTGCTTTTAAGTATCGCAAAACAGACGCGAACAATAAATTGATGCATGGAGAGCAGACGTCACTAAGCTACAAACTACTGTCAACTTCAACAACAGTCATTGGCAATATAATTAACTGATTCCCGTTATATTATAAATTCCAACCGGAAACAGCAACAATTGCAGACATTGATGCCATTCTGCCTGTGAGTGATTTGCTATCAAACTAGCCGCAGTCGATACAATCACACGCATAAATGTAACACAAAATTACACATTATTGGTCACTTCTATTGTCCACGGTTGGAGAATATATGTATCGAACACGACCTTCATGTATCTCAGGCTTCTCCACGTAGTATAAACTACAACAGGCGACCATGTCAGTATCAGTTACTGACTACTACGAGCGCCTGTTTCCGACATTGCACAAACATGAGAATCCTGCGTCCAACGCAGCTTGTTGGCTCAATACGGCTGCTGCAGGCTAATTGAATTTCCATTCGATAACAAATTAATTAAAATTCAATATCATAAACCTACCTAATAACATTTATGCATTAGTGAGTTATGCTTAATGCATGGTGCAGAATAGCTAATGATGGATGAAAACTAGCTCCGCTCTTCCGCTGCTCTGACGCAATATGATCTGCGCTTTGGAATTCTAACAATGTACGTACACGGATATTTCGGTACGGATATGTAAACAAGACTTCCCATTTCCATCACGTCAACGCGTTGAAGCAGTCAACCATCAAGCAGCTAGAGTAGTTTCCCCACCTTCCTCCTGTCATCCAGAGTGGTTGTTGGTGCCATAGCAGCTCATCGAGAGCTTTTGCTAAACGTGACAGAACATTCGATAGCCGTTCAGTATATTTAGAGCGTAATGCATCCCAGTGATGTGCCGTATTCTCCACTTTAATTGATTTGATGGGCAGCTATTACAAATGGAATGAATGAATCCAGAAACTGCTGCCCCCGCGTAGCATATCCACAACGACTTAAAATCAACAACAGAGATTTAAAAAAATCATGCAAATCCAAATTGCAAATTGGCACCCAGCGAGACCACTCGACATCATCAGCGACCATTATGATCGGTTCAGTAGCCCGATAAATGTGGATGATTTCGAAACAAATCAATCGCCTGCCTGGGCACGTAATCACATGCTGGAACTCTCTGGATCCGTACCTGCACTTCATGAAATGTGTACCCTATAAGCAGATAGATGTGGGAAAGGATATGGGAAATTATTATGATTAGCGTTTTCAGTTGCTGGAAATTATGTTCGGCCACTCACGCTCGGACTACAAGTGGGAGGGGATGAAAATTTAACGATTTTGAGATTTGCTTATCATTAGCCGTCGAAATACGCTAATTAGAAAACAGAACGCTAGATGGATGGCAGTTATGGAAATCGTTAATGTTGGCGAATTAAGACAAGAAAGTTATGAGCATAGGCAATTCAAATAGATGGAAATATTAAAAGTACCCAAGAGCTAATGACAGGATAAATCATGGAAGTATGCATTCGGATGATGTTTGGGCAGTCATAGATATTTCATTATGCAGTGGCAGTAGCCTTTGGAATATTTCAAGCTTTGAGAGAAATGTTTTTCACAAATGCTTAAAAACTCGCGTTCCATACACATGGCTGAAGAAATAAAGTTCGCAAAGCAAATGTGAATACCGATTAATAGAAAGAAAAAAAACTCAGGGATTGTGCACTAGGCACGACTACCTTATTGAAATTGGGCCACAACACGATTTCCGGTGTTTTATTATTTTATTGTAAACTAGCTGAACCCGGTTCGAGCGCTGCTACGCATGCAACTAAATGCATGAAAATAGAACTGGCCTGTTTATGGTTGTTTTTCGGAATATGTTTTGTTTAAGTATTTTGGTTTGCTAAAGTGTAACTTCGATTATAGAGCTTTATTTTTTTATATTTTGCTTTTGTTTTTATTTTTGTTTACGTAGCCCCTCTCGAAGATCATGGGTGTCACCTTGTCGTAGGTGAGAGGGCTAATCTCATGCAAAAGGCCGATATGGGAGACCAAGAACCTTATCAGCAGTGATAGTATCACACTCTGCTTTCTTTAAATTGGCACGTCGTAATACATTTATTTGAAGGCACTGAAAGAGGTGTGACACTGGCGGATTTAGCCGCAAATCACTCTTAGACGAAGCTAGGAACAATCTACAAATACCAGATTTCAAATAATTTACGGAAACGAGAAAAAGTGCACTTTTCATTTGCTTGACATTTCTTTTATTGTTGTTTATTCTCTAATTGTCATTAGTTGTCATTAAACAACAAATATACCTATACAGTTGGTTTTATTAATAATCTTATTGTTCGCTTCATTATCGAAAAGGGTGAGTTTTTATCATGATTGTAAGCAACTAATAATAAGTCCTGATGTTTCAGGTGCAGAAAATTCAAATATATATTATAATTTAAATGTGCGTCCTATTCCAAATAACATTGCTTGAACCATCCTGCTTTATTAAGTTTTATTAAAGTTTTATGAAAGCCACTTGAAATCAATTTGGTTTTATTATGGCACTAAGAGGTGCCAATAGGTTTCATATTTCAGTCAGGTTTATGAGAACACACTCAGCTTGTTTACAACAATCTTAAAACCTTGTTTCTTTAATTCCTTTTACTCCTATCAAAGGTTTTATATCGATTTTATGAACTCGTAAAATGCGGTATTGAAATGCCGTTTTAGGACTCATTGATTTTATCTTCAGCTCTTCAGCTTTCTTCAGGACGAAAACAGTTTTCCGGGGAAGCTGACCCTACTTATCAAGGCTACGGTGGATGGAACCCAGTGCTGTGTGAGGATATCGAGTGGAGTTCATTCGAATCCCACAGGGGGTTAGGGAGAGGGGGGTCTCTCTCTGCCCCCCATTCAACATTGCTCTTGAAGGTGTTAAGCGGAGAGCGGCGTTTGACATAAGGGGCACGAATTTCAACGGAACCGGTCCATTTTTCCGGTTCGCCGATGAAGTAGATATTGTAGGCAGGACATTTGGGGGGGGGGGTAGACCAGAACCCAGAACAAAGGCGAGAAGAAAGGTTGGTTGGTAAGTAAATAAATACCAAAAAAAAGTAGGGGAGGATGGTACAAAACGCACCGTTTAAGCAACATCGTGAATTACTAGTGAATGGAAGCTGAAATTAAGGAACACGTTATTGGGTATGGTGCATTACTATGTTTTCGTAGTAGATCAAATGTAATTTAAATTCAAAACGATGATTTTTCGTGATTTTTTAAACTTTTTCCAATTTGATACCAAGACGACACCGGGGTAAAACGCCTGTTTCATTGCTCAATATGCACCCCAAAATTGGGGTAAGACGCACCACAGCACTGGTATATGATGCACCACAATATTAGGATAGCATGCACGGCTTGTAAAAGGTAAACACACGGCTATAATAAGTTACTCAGAGTTGGAAAGTGAGGAGGTTGCAACATCTCGCCACATCTTTTTAGCTCGAGCAACCAATGGGTATGGAATAAAGATAGCAAAACGTTGCGATATGTTGCCAACTCCTCATTCTATACACGCTTAAAAAAAGTACCCAATAGAGCATTTAAGTGTGGGAACCCAACTTTGGGTATAATTATGTTTACCTACCATTGGGTTCAAATTACATACGTTTGGGTAGAATTTTACCATAAGTAAATTATTTATACTCAGCGGTAGATTAACATGATTATACCCAAAGTTGGTTTCCTACACTCAACTGCTCCACTGGGTACTTTTTTCTAAGCGTGTAGACTTATATAACGCCACGGTGCGTTCTGCCCCAGATTTAGTCTTGCATTGTTTTGTATAAATATTCTGAAAATATGTAAAATTATAGTGAAGTTTTGATACTATCTTGAAGTTTTTATTGTCAGCGATACATGTGAAGTGAATTTATTACTAACCATGGATGTTAACGCATGGTAAAAGCTTATTTTAAGAACACTATTATTTACATGTGAAGTACAGTCATTAAGATTTATTCAATTTTGATCATGTGTTGGTGTATTTAGTGCCTTATTGTACTACAAAATTATGAGTTATGCTGTTTTATGTATACATTGATAAAGTATCATTCCATTAAAACTATAGTTTTGAAGAATTGAGCACATTTATTGAGTGGGTCGTTCTACCTCACCAGTGCATTTTGTACAGTTCTCCCCTACCTGCTGGCAGGCGGACCGAGCACGACAGGACCCGACTGGGCAGCAGTGTAACGATCGACGGCGATGAGTTCGAGGTAGGCGATGAATTTGTCTATCTCGGCTCACTGGTTACTGCGGACAACGATAACAGCCGGGGGGTCAGAGGGGGAGTTTAGTGGAAGTCGTGCCTACTATGGGCTCCACAAGCAACTACGGTCAAACAGGATTAGCTCCCGTACGAAGTGCATCCTGTACAAAACACTAATAAGACCGGTTGTTCTCTACGGGCATGAGACGTGGACAATGCTTGAAGAGGACCTGCGAGCACTCGGAGTTTTTGAGCGACGGGTGTTAAGAACCATCTTTGATGGAGTACAGGAGGACGGACTATGGAAGCGAAGGATGAACCATGAGCTCGCGCAACTGGCCGGCGAACCCAGTATTCATAAGGTGGCAAAAGCTGGAAGGATACGCTGGGCAGGAGATGTTACGAGAATACCGGGCAACTATCCTGCAAAAATGGTGTTCGACGGGAATCCGGTTGGTACAAGACGACGTGGGGCGCAACGAGCAAGATGGTCAGACCAGGTGAAGCAAGACCTAAGGGGTACAAGGTGCCCAAGGGATTGGAGAGGAGCAGCCACGAATCGGGCATTATGGAGGAATATTATGTATCAGGCTATGTTATAGTATTATGACGTTATGCCATGTAAGTAAATATATAATGAATTTTTCTTATTATGGACAGTTCAAAAAGCATTTTAAAACCCTTTTGCCTCCAGTAAATGCATTAAACGGCAAATTGGCATTGAAGAAAGTCACTATAAGACCAAATAGCTTTATAATAGTCATTGCGAAGAAAAATTAGCTTTCTGGCAGACCTGTGATTTTTTTCCAATCGCCATATTAAAATAGAGGAAAAAAATGAAATGTGGAAAAATAAATGCATCACATTTTCAATGGCATGCAAATAAACAGTAGACCGGAGACTAATCTCGGCATTCTTTTAGATAATCCCATCCAATTCCAAGCACTTTTCAGGAAATTCATGATTAATTTATCGAATATATTTGTTTTAATTTGATTTATGTTGTTGTAAATTCCCATAATTTCCGAGGCGCATTAATTTTCGGCTCTTATCGTGCTTATTCATCATAAAAATAATTGCGCATGTAATTTTGAGCATAATACGCTGTTATACACAATTTGTTTTGGATATTTTGCTATCAAGCAAAATTTCCCGCAACACAAGACCTTTTTTTATTGTTAAATGAATCAGAAGAGCAGAGAATCGAACAAAGCAGAACAACAAAAACCAACCTCGATTTCACAGTGAAGTTTCACAGCTGTGGCTATTTGGCCACATTCTGGTGTTAATGGCAGTCAATCGGTTTTAAGGTTCTCAAGTGGTCAGAACATCTTTCACTAGAACATTTTCAAAATCTTGATGTTCTTATAAAGGTTTTATTAACTTGTTTTCACAACCGTCTATAGAGTGGGCCATTTTATACAAATTTCGGCTTTAAAGAAGCATAGAGGAGATGTTGGTAGACAAAAGAGTTTTGAATGTAGTTTTATCAACAAATTTGGGAGGAGTGCTATACGGGTGGAATAAAACTAAAATTGTTACTTGGGATACAACAGCCGTGATCAAAGCATTGACTCTAACAATATATTATTTAGCTAGGGATCAGATCTTTGGAACTGTACAAAGGTCATTGAAAAGTGTTACTTAGGACTGATGCTGACAAAGAATTAGGGGCTAAGGTTTTACGAAAACAGTAGGACTTGGAGGATCCGCTTAGGGAGGCGAGTAACCTTGAGGCCATAGACTAGTTCTTCTCTTTATCAGTTAGTTTTGCTTTAAAAGTCTCTTGAATTGAATTCATCCCTCTGGTGGGTCAAATTTTCCACCTTGTCGACGGTGAGAGGGCTTATCTCATGCTATAAACATGCATGTGAGACCAAGAATTTGATCGGTACTGAAAGTATCACACATTCTAGTCATTTTTTCATTGCCATGTCGTAGAACGTTTATATAAAGGCACTGACATCAGGTGTGATACTGGCGAGTTATACCGCAATTCACCATTAGACTTCTTACTTTCAATCTAGGGGAAAAGGCTAAAAGTACAATTTTCATTTTCGTGGCAACTTATGTTGTTATTCATGCATTTGTTTTATGGAATGAATAATCAAAATGCCTGGTTTGCTCCTGGTATAATAACTGAATGAAATTGAAAGGGGTTAATGTTATGATCAGGGTAATTATCTGACATTTCGAAATAAAGCACAAAGTCACAGAAAGGTGTAACTGAAGATTGGCGATGACAAGCATGTTTTTTTGGGGTAGGAAAAAAAGGGCCCGGGTTGAGAACAACATTAGAAGAAATAATAATACTTTTTTTGTTGTGGTTATAGTAGTGGTGTTGGGGGGGGAGTAAAATACAACAGAAAGCTTTTTTTTTTTTTTTTGACCCGTAACGCTGGTAGATCACCTTTTCGTGGTGCGTTACGCGGTATCAGATCTACCACCGAACCCTAGTCTGAATTAATTCAAACTAGGAAACATATTTGTTTTTGTAATCAAAGGAACATATATTAGTCCTTATTACATTTTATGTCTTGTGAAAAGTGACAATACTCGGATTGAGCCACCGAGGATGAGCTTGGAATAAGGGAAACATGGTTAGTATTCATTTATGTGAATTCTCATTTTTCTATTTGATGTTCTATAGTTTGAATTGGTTATGACTAGGGTTCTGATGCATGGTCAGTATCGGAGTCATTTTTTGTTTTGTTTGCAATGAATCCGGTTTTGACGGATAAAGGGGCGCGCCTTTGAAGAGTACTGTCGCTCACAAAGGGTTTAAATAGCGGAAACTTTCAATAAAACTCGATTCATTGCCAACAAAACAAACAATGACAACTGTAACAACACCGAATACTTCATCATTTCTCAATAGTGATGAAGTAACTCGACATGCACTAAACAAAGGATACGGGATATACTACAATAGATCAAATTACTGGTCGCAGTGGTTTATGTCCCGAACAGAGGAAAAAAAACCTCGTTGTTTGTAAAGTTCAAAAACGGCAAATCGGTTATAATCGGTTGTAATGCGAAGCGATGAGATTGTACCCAAGTAACACACAAGTTTTATAACAGTTAAAAATACTTCTATATGACTAGATTTGGTTATAAAGAAGCTTACTAAACATAAAACCATGAATATGTGTCAAATGTGTCAACTCGGGTATCCTTCAAACCACACAATAAATGAATAGAAAGGAGTAGAAAATACAAGAATAAACCCTCTAGATAGGAGATAGACCCGTTCTTTTAAAATTTTCAAATTAGTTCTTATTTGAAATACATATAAATTTGGGATAGCAACTAGATCTTGAACGGTAGATAAGGCTGTAATTGAGGGGGAGTACCCATTTTTTTATGGTTAGTTTAGAGTGACTCAAACTTTTTAGTCAAAGAGACGAGAAGTCATTGTGAGAATATCACCAATAATCTCACAAACACCCTGCATACCATCAAATACTAAAATATTCTTTCTTCTTTTCACTTTATTCACACTAACCTTGGTCTGCATGCGGTTTTGCAATGATGGACGCGAGCGGTTGTGGAATTCAAGCGGCTGCTCAGCCAGCGCCGCACGTGGTTTAGCTTTTAAGGCGCGCATCGGCAATGGACGATTTACCTTGTCATCAAAAAGAAGTTTTGCTGAAGAACTCAAAAAAAATTTTCAAGACAAACTCGCGAAACAAGAAGCAAAATCTCATCTTGAAACGAAAGAGCAAGCTCTGAATTCTAGACAAAATAGTCAAAAAGGTCGAAAGTAACATTTGTAAACAATGACTTCTAGCGTATTTTTCTGGGATCTGCTTTCACCCACAAACAAAATAGTACCAGAAACAGATACAGGGAGTTATTACCTTCCCGTCGATAGTGGATATAGATGTTAGCAACCTGGCATTTCCAGGAAATTTCCATTTAAGTCATTGTTTACAATTGTTACTTCCGACCTTTTGACGATTTTGTCTAGCATTATAGTAATATCAAGCAAAACAGGTATTTTGGAATAAATCGTTGACAATTAATCACAAGGTAATAGATTATATTTGCAATTGACTGATGTATACTCTTCTTCCTACAGCCTTACATACCAACAATTATTCCCCCCTCCCCAATCCTGTGGGTAGTGATGGTAGTGATGCGAGTCTCACCCCCGGACAAGTTACGAAAAATACCCAAAAGGTATTTGAGTGACTACGACGGGAGAAGAACCAGCCCAGGGCTGAAAATCTCGATAATAAAGCAACTAAAAAAACTTATATGATACCAGCTTGTTATTTTCCTTTACTAGGGTTCCCAGTACAAAATAGATCGTAAAATGGCTTGTAAATTAATTTAAATGTATCTCCGAGCAATTTCCAACAAGCTCAGTTCGTAACTCTCAGGAATTTGTACAACATCTTCAGTCATCAGATGATATAAATGAAAATGAAGTAATGGTATCTTTTGACGTCACGGCCCTTTTCCCTAGTGTACCGTTCAAGTACGCGATTAACCTTCTAGAAGACTGTCTTGTAAAACAAGGAGACGAAACGGCATGGAAGCAAAAGGTTCGGATGTACCTTTAGCTGCATGGAAGAGAACTACTTCACTTTCAGAGGTTCATTCTATAAACAACTAAAAGGAGCCCCCATGGGAAACCCTCGATCCCTTTTTCTCTATGAACTGTTTATGGCGAATCTAGAAAAAAATCTAGAAGAGAAAGGATTACTTCCAAATCGTTGGTGGAAAAACGTCTGCGACATCTTCGCCGTACTGAAACAAGAGGACCTCCTCTTAATTCTTCAAGAAATCAACAATCTCCACAAATACTTGCATTCCTCCACCTTCTAGTAGTGAGAGAACCGTTGTCATCATCGTCTTTAGAATTTGATACCTTTAGAAATCCCCCGAATACCTAAAGAATCATCCCTTACACTTCAAACCACTCTTTTCAGCATAAAATGGCCACCTTCCACCACATGATCCACATGTTGACCCTTCGTCTCAATGACACCGGAAAATTAATATACATTCCGTGTCACAACTAGAGAACCAGTCATTTTAATGAGGTTTTTGAGTAATAAAAGAGAACACATATTGGAAATGAAGTGCAAAGGATTGGATATTGTCTTTATCTATGTTTATAAGAATGTTTTTATATTTTAGATCGTTCTCAATAATGTAGACAAAAAAGCTGTGTTTCATAGAACTATATAACCAGACGTAAAATTAATTTTCTCCAAAACGTTTACATCGATTTTGCATTGATTGTAGCATGTTAGTAATGTGTAGGAACTCCTTTGTTCTCAATCAGTTCAAACAACCTATTCGGCATACCTTCAACCAGGCGGCGACATGTAGATACTTGTATCTCGTTCCACGCTGATGAGATTGCTCCTTTGAGCTCTTGAACATTCCCGTACTGCTTTTTGTCTGCATACACTGTACGTACCATCAGTCCCCACAAGTTTTCGTTCGGATTCTGCTCAGGAAAACAAGCTGGCCAATCGATAACTTGGATTTTATGTTCAAATAACCTCGGCTTTTATGAACTGATGCGGTATCTTGTTGGAATACTCAATCACCACGAGGGTTTTGCTGCAAAAATGGTAGCAAATGGTTTTGAAACATCTCGATGTACTCCTGGCTGTTCATTCTTGTTGACGGAAAAGCAATCTGAACCACTCCGTGTTGAAAAAATACCCTCAAAACCATCAAACTGCCCCCTCCAAAGTTGCGAGATGAAAAGTAACGTAACTCTTTCCGTAGATCTCTCCAGTTCGAAAAGATTTCATCTGGTCCATCGAGATTAAATTTTTTCTCATCAGAAAAGATAACCTAAACATTAAACTACTTTAAAAAAATGTCAATCAGAAATCAACACGATTACACACTTTACTCCGACCTCTACGCATGTTGGCACGGGCAAAATCAAGTCAGTTTTGGCAGTTATGGCGGGGCAACAGTCGTGGTGCAACGCGAAACGACAAGCATAAGGTCAGCTTTTATCTGGTTCAGACTTTTGAGTGAGTTCCTTGCAGCGTAGATTATTCTGCGTTGACATCTTTTTGACAACTTTTTCTCGGGTGCACTTTTCTTATTTTTTCCATATCCATAAGGATTTTTCAAAAAATTCAAAACAACGTGATGAAATCTGTTCAAACGTCGAGCGATTTCGCGAATACTGAAATCACAATCACGATAAGCCAAAATCTTCCCTTTTTCCTGCTCTGACAAATACGTTCCACGCGACATTTTAGAGCTTATACAAAACACGCCATAATACGTGGATTGGTGAAAGAAAACTGAACTGCAGTTGAAGCGGATGACTTTATTCAGGTATTGGTTCTATAGTTGTGAAACAGCAAATTTTCTAAATTTGTCTTTTGCTATTCATAAACAGTGTTTATTGATGCAGATGTGTAGTGGTGTTAGTCAGCTCTCCTACACGGTCGTTACGAAATAATGATTAAAGAAAACAAATACACTCTAAAAAAAAAGTAAACGTTTGTTGAGTGGTTCTATTGTTATGAAACGGAGTGTGTTTATTGAGCAAAACGTGAAAATCAACGCCACGTACTATAACATCGAGGTCTTGGAGAAGGTTGTGGCCCCGATGGTTGACTCAGAAAAGAATATATTGTATGTTAATTGCTTTAACACCTTTTTAAACTGTATTCGAACTTATTGAACCTATATAAATAGTAAAATTATGTTTTATTTTCATTCTTTGTCTTACATTCTAATTAACATGTTGAGCGGTCTTCAGCTTTGCTTTAAATGTTTTTAATGTGGTTGATGTGTTTAGTGTTTTAAATTACTTTAATGATTTTAATTTGAGATCAGCCTTTGGGGTATTATTAGTTAAAATTTGATAACCTATCTACCAACCTAAACTACAACTAAAACTACTTTTTGAAAAGCCTAAGGGTGGCGAACCAGATTCCGGATGATCTACACTGTATCAAAAAAATGTCCGTACAGCAGTTGCTCTGATATAATTTAAGTGATAAAACATATTTAGTCAATCAACAAAGGTGTCATACTTATTTCAAACAATATCCCCATATTTTATTATTTCAAATAATATCTCCATATTTGTAACTAGTAGTAAATTCATTCTTATGTTAAAAAAAATTATAAACAAAATATAGTGACAAAATTGACATTATTTACAAAAAAAAACTTGACATTAAAAACTACAAGGTTCAGCCCAATGGGGTTGTACGCAAAGGTAACGTAGGACTATGAAGCAATGTGCAATCGAATTCGCCCCCAGTCGCCTAATTGTTTAAAGGGTTTTCGAAATTGGTTTCGCTCAAAAATTAACTGCAATAAACTTAACAGGTTACCCTAATAAACATGTAATATACAAGAACGATATTACAGATGGTTTAACCAACAATCAATATGCAATTGGCGATTTGAAATTGATTCACTGTTGTAGAACCCCTTGGTCCGAAGTACACCTTGTAGCCAGCACCTTGCTATACATATTTACGCATTTGTTTCGATTTGCTGTGTTATTGTGACAGAATATTTGAGCGTGTGTTCGTGTGAGTTCATTATTAGGGGCGTATTATTAAGCTTGGGACCGATGTGCTAG
>JAHHFK020001100.1:0-74613 GCA_024533555.2 Aedes koreicus
AAAAAATCTATACAAATCTTTGTAGACTGTTAAGGATTTAATCTCGTTCATATCCACAGCAGCAGCGGTTTAACAATACAAAATAGAACATTTATACAAGGAGTAAGATTTTGGAAGAAGAAAATAGACCCAGTAGGAACCGTCTTGGATTCCCACCCCCATTTTCACATCATCAATTTTTGACAGCTTCTCAGAGATCAAAACAAACCGCGCATTGCTCTCGGCTCTGAACAGTTGTTTAGCTTTGCTCGGACTAGCGTACCTTGCGCAGCTCGCAGGATACATAATGGAAAACCGATCGTGTACAAATGTAACGGATAATAATTGTTAATCAGTTTTTTTTTATTATAATTATTACTATTATTAGCTAGGACTAGTAGGATTTACTAAGAAATTGCGAACAAAGCGCGAGCGCAACTGACGTAGTGATTCGGCTTCCGACACTGCGCTCGGATCTTGCAAGCGTGTGTGTGTGTCTATTCGAAAAATTTAAAATTAAAGCGTGGAGCGCCTCGATTACTACATATTATAGGCTATATCTGTATGTATAACCTTCAAGATGGTACACAAACAACAAACAAACACACACAGATACACAAACCTCGGTTTCCGAGAGAGCGAGGGTTAGCAAGCTTCAATTTTGAAGATATTAACGACGATAATGTTTTGTTTTTGATTTCGAAAAACGAAAATGCGAGAGCAAATTTCATCATTTATTTTGATTGTAAGTGTGATCTTAACTGTAGTGTTATTTTTTGTGTCAATTTTTTAAAAGCCCTATTTTTATTTTTTGTCTTATCGAATTCTGAATACAAACAAACACAAAGTCATAGTCATTTGTTTTTATTTTTACTATGTTATTTAGTCATGTTCATTTTTTTTTTGTTTTTTTTTACATAAAACTATTTACATATAAGACGAATCAAGCAAACAAGAATTTTCTCTCGGATAAAGATAGAAAACTCTTATCGTGATATTTATGATTAATTAGCGAGCGCAAGAGCGTGAGCACGAGCAAAGCAAACGAAGCAGGCGAGGGGAGAGCGAGAGAAAGTGTAATATTCAAAAGTGACAGCGCGCGTGTTGACAGGGAAGCTGACGGCTCACGTTTTGATTTATTTCACTACCCCCTTCAAAGTAAACATTTTTCTTTCTCTCATATAAAGTGTCCCGAAATTTGCCCCACTTCTGGGCATATTTTGCTCCATTATAATCAGTATTTTAGTTCGCAGTTCGTTTGTTTCTTTGCTTTTGTGTTTCAAGCGAAGCGATTTAGTTTTATCAAATCGAACCTCCTCAACAATAACAAAAAACAGGAGAAGGAAACCCTGATTCGTTCAGTTTTGATCTTAGAAAACCAGAACAAAACATCAAACATCAAATTCGAGCCAAATTTTCATTCCAAGTTTTATTGCCAATGAAACTTTACTGAATTTGGTTAAGAGGTTACCTCTCGCCAAAAAAAAAAACCGCAAAGAGGACCTTTCCGCCGGGAACAGCCAAAACACACGACAAATCGTCGTTACTCGCATAACTGACTCATACTGAATGGGACTCCTATGCCAATAGCGAGAGTTTGGGTGTTTTGACTTTCTCATCGGTTTTCCTAAGCAAATTTTTCGATCAATCGCGAGAGGAAAACGCCTGGCGAACAAACGGAAAACAAAACAACACACAAACGAAAACGAAAAGCGAGTTTTTTTCTCTGTTATATCTAGGTTAGATTTTTGAAATAAAGCAAACAATTGAAAAACACTAGGTATCTATGTTTAACAAATGGCGCGAAAGAAACGAGCAGAAGAAAAGGAAAATGAGTCTTTGTTTTTTTTTTTTTTTTTTCGATTGAACAGAAAGTTGAGAGATAGCCAGGAGGATTTTGTAATGTGACGAATGAAGCGGAAGGAGAAAAATACAAAACAAAATATTAAGTGATAGTATCTAAAAGTGATAATAATTAAGAAATGAAGAACTAAGGATAACAATTGTAATCAAGGCAAGAAAAAATACAAATAATTATTAATTCTAATGAAAAACAACATTAATTATTATATCATTTGTAACAAACAGAAAAAGAAAAAAAAATGCATTACGGCAAAACCAATTGTAACGAAAAGAAAAAAAAGAAAACAGCAAACACATAGGAATCCACCGTTTTTAAAAGTAATATTTTCTCTTTCTGTGGAAATAATGGAAACAAACACAAATGTATTATGGAAGTAACAAAAAGGAAAACGCAAAAGAAAATACGAAAAAAATACAATAAAAAATCTCAAAAAGTGAAAAATTCAAACCGCCTCTTTTATTTCACCCCAATTCGCATACTGTGCTCTCACACTC
Organism: Aedes koreicus; assembly: GCA_024533555.2. Taxonomy (NCBI): domain Eukaryota; kingdom Metazoa; phylum Arthropoda; class Insecta; order Diptera; family Culicidae; genus Aedes; species Aedes koreicus. Next base: position 2,338 of record JAHHFK020001100.1, read on the forward strand.
TCCTTTGTCTACCGCTTTGATCCCCAAAAAAAAATTGTTCTCCTCCCATTTTCGTTGCACACCGTTCGCTTCGTTCTTTGATCGTCGAGTCGTTGGTTTACTGATTTGACATCTCCCTCCGAAGTGGCCTCTAGTCAATCCGAAAACTCTCCCCAACCCCTCCTTCCCTTCTCCCACACATAATCCACCACATTGGAGAGTGCTCCGTCCGAGGTGAACTTCTCGTTATTCGACACAGAAAAGAGAGAAAATTACTCGCACACAAACAGACAAACCCATAAACACAAACACACACCACTCAAATACGTCTATGTAACGAATTAAAAAAAAAAACTCATTCACTCATGTAACCGCATCATCCAAATCTCATTCTATTAATGGTACTGTTGTGCGAATATGTAATAAACAAAAAAAAAAAGAACAAGAAAGCAAGTACAAATAAACCCTAGCTTGTAAGTTTGAGAGAACAAACTAAAAAAAATAAACGAAAACTAATTGCTACTCGCTCGAAAGCGACCCAAGGCAAAGTTAGCTGCTCCTACTACAACTACCGCTACTCGTGCGATAGAGATAGAGAACAAAGCAATTATGCGCCATGTGAAATCTAAATGTCGATAAATCGAAGCCAGCTTCGATTGAAAATTTGTAGCTCGTAAGTTCATCCCGCTAACAAAAAAATAAAAATAAACCTCTTTAAGAAGCTACTGGCACGTAGAAGAAGAAAAATAAAGGGCAAACCTGATGATTACAAATCTACTACCTACTATTGTATTGTGTTTATAAACCTTTTCTCACATAAGTTTACTTAAATTGTAAAATGACGTTTTTTTTGTGAGAATATTTTTTTGAAGAAACTAAAACCAAGCGAAAAAAAAACACCCGGACAAATTCTATGAATTGTTGAACCGGAACAAAAAAAAATGAGAATGAACGAAAATACAAATTTTATACTGAAAACAATAAACCAACCCAACTGGTGTTGTTATTCATTTCCGAATCGATCCGAAACGAACCCCTCGATCAATCGACCATCGGCAAAGCAAGCGAACGCCGCGAGGAACGATCAACGAAACGATCCTCCTCCCTGCTGCTGTTGCGCTGATCGGGCGAGCGAACGTCGGTCACCATGAACGAAAATATAGGTAGGTAGGTTGTTGTTTTTCGCATCGACAGTTGGATTGTTTTCTTTTTCTTTTTTTTTTCTTCTTTGGTTTTGGGCATTCGAGAAATTTCCTCCCCTCTTACTGTTGGTCATTGACTGCTCAAGTGTTGTTGTGATTGCGGTTGTCAAGACTAAGTATTTCGTCGGTGAGATGTGTGTTGTTGTTGTTTGCGATGCTTTTTAGAGGTTGCGATTACGACTTGCTTACGCTATGTCAGCGCCAATTTGGGAAATGCTAATCCGGCTTCGGTTTGAAACGGGTGCCCGTGCTGGCAACAGCTGAGCGATTTTGCGATGGAATATTTTTTTTCATGAGAGGTTGTGAGGCGGGGGCTTTGTGTAAGGTACGGAATCAGGATTGCAGCTCCTGCTGCAGTGGTCAATTCGATTATTTTAATTTGGAATGCTTCTAAAATTCTAGTGATTGTGAATCTTTACCGATAATTAATAATGATTGCCATTTTCGAATGAGTTTTCGCTGTCAGAAGAACCAAGTGTTCTAAGTGCACTTCCACAGTTATTAATTAAGAGCTTTCGATGTCAGGTACCATCTTTGCATTAGTATGTTGTAGGCAGGAATGTAAACTCCTGGGGGGGGAGCTTCGAAAAATCCGGGGGCCCCGGGGGGGTGGTGCGGTGGGGGTGGTGGGGGGGACGGGGAGACGTAAGAAAAAATGTATACACTGATAGGCAAAAAAAAAGTGCCCACCTCATCGTTTTTTCAATTTCTCTTATTTACTTGACGTTCAACCATTAAAGTAAACACACTGTATTTTTTTTATTATCTTATTTTTTATATTTTTTTTAAGTTTCACTTATGGAATACTGAAAAAAAAGAGTTTTACTTAAAGAAAATAAAATCAATTTGTGTTGAAAAAAAAACAGTGACAAAATAAAGTGCCCACTTCAAAAATCGATATGTTTTCGATAAGTTTCCATTGGAAGACCCCTCGATTGTTTATGTTTTGATATTTTGACATGTTTTGAAGCAAACGGCTCAACCTGGTGCATTTGTATACGTGATCGCATTTGATTCAATTGAAAAAAAAAATGGAGAACGCAGTGCTTTCGAAAGCAATTCCCTTGTGTATCCGAAAATTGGTCGTTCGTGATGTGCAAAACGGTGAATCGCACCGGGCTGTCGCTAAGAAGTACAGTATCAGTAAGGCAGCGGTTGGCAAAATTCTTCTGAAGCTTAAAACGTTTGGATCAGTGGTGGATCGCCCTGGCAGAGGCAGGAAGCGGAAAACGGATGCGAGAACGGACACCAAGATCATGCGCGAAGTCAAGAAGAACCCGAAGGTAACTGTCCGCGAGATCCAGGAAACCCTTCAGTTATCAGTTTCCGGTCGAACTGTTCGTCGCCGTCTCGTAGCACAGGGGTTGAATAGCAAACTTGCCCGGAAGCGCCCTTTTATCAGCAAGGCAAACAAAGCCAAACGGCTTAAGTTTGCTAAGGAGCATGCTGATAAGCCCCTAGAGTTCTGGAAAACGGTTCTCTGGACGGACGAATCAAAATTCGAGCTGTTTAACCGAAAGCGGCGGGTTCGTGTTTGGTGCAGATCGGGAGAGGAGCTTCAGGAGCGCCACATCCAAGGCACGATGAAGCATGGAGGAGGAAATGTGATGGTCTGGGGGTGTTTTTCGTGGGGTGGAGTGGGAAGCATTGTGAAAATCGACGGGATAATGACGGCAGATTCTTACATCAACATCCTGCGAGAAAATCTGGAGGTTTTGCTGATCCAGACGAGCCTTGAAGAGAAGTTCGTATTCCAGCAGGACAACGACCCGAAGCATACTGCCAAGAAGACCAAGTCTTTCTTCCGGTCTTGTCGGATCAAACCGCTGGAATGGCCTCCACAAAGCCCGGACCTCAATCCCATCGAGAATTTGTGGGCGATTCTCGATGCCAGGGTTGACAAAACTGGTGTTACCAATAAAAATAACTATTTTGAAGCCCTGGAGCGCGCCTGGGAAGAGCTAGATCCACAGCACCTAAAGAACCTGGTCGAGAGCATGTCGAAGCGCCTGCAGGAGGTCCTGAAGGCCAAAGGAGGACACATCAATTATTGAAATGCTTTTATTTTACTTTAATTTATGTTTTCTGTAGCCTAAATGAAGTGGGCACTTTATTTTGTCACTGTTTTTTTTTTCAACACAAATTGATTTTTTTTTCTTTAAATAAAACTCCTTTTTTTCAGTATTCCATAAGTGAAACTTAAAAAGAATATAAAAAATAAGATAATAAAAAAAATACAGTGTTTTTACTTTAATTTGAACCAAGTAAATGAGAGAAATTGAAAAAACGATGAGGTGGGCACTTTATTTTGCCTATTAGTGTATAAGACATCACCTTTTAATTGTGTTATTTTTAATTGATTTCATTTGTTGAATGATAATATATAGTCGCGAACATTTCTTCAAACATCTTGAAAATCTATCTAGAAATAATTGAGCTATAAGCGGTCAAAGTTTTTCAATTTTCCATGACGGTTTCCATTTTTCAAATTGTCATTTGACACTCTACCCTTGCTGTAATAGGTAGTCTACGTCAAAAGCCCCCAGAGTTGTAAGTTTGTCCAAAATTGTTAGATTTCCCAAAAATGTCAAAATCATGGGAGCTATAGTGTCTCCATACGTGGCACTTTGGAAAACTCAGTAAACTTTCATAAAATTTCCGAGTTGTGAAAAGCTTCATCGACTAGAGCGGGAATCCTAATTTTGCGGAAGTCACAATACACCTAGACGTGTAACCAAATTCAATTTCACTATATGAATCACGAAAGCTTATCCGATTGCAACGCTTATTCTGTACATATCAGCGGAATGTCAAAAGATGATAAATTTAATCAGAATAGTTAAGCGTTTCAGAAATCACTTACGAGATTATCAGCCTTTAACAATCACAACTTTACGACCGATTCTGCATCGTAAATATATCTTGCACGCCATAAACAGGATTAATTGAAAATCCTCTTTTCCGGAACAAGCGCAAACACACTTGTAGGGGAGAAGGTAGCTTCGACATCTTGACCTTTATCGTCAATAGAAAAGTTTTATTTTTATTATTTATGAATGGAATACTATTTTGTTCCAGAAAGTGCATCATGTTTCATAGCATCACCAACGCTATACGACTTTATTTACCTCCACACGATAACAGATTATGACCTGCTGAACGCGACTTTTACCCTACATCAACTATCCGGAAAATGTGCGTTCCTTTGTCGGCGAGGCGAAGTGATTTGTTATCGCCGTGGGAATAGTGCCTTATGACTTCTGGTTGCGGGATCTTTGTTGAGCAGTTTTTATTCAGGGTCGATCGATAAATGACGGAGCATATTCTTGACTAGTGGGCTCCCCGTTCCGTCGTACCGTATTGTACTAACGGTTACCCTGTAAAATGTAATCTCTCATGTCTGATATACCCTTAGAGGAAAGCGAATTTAAATATTTCAGAGTGCTATCACCGCCAACATAATGGCTTTTCGCAATTTCGCATCACCATCATGAGTGCCAGACAGTCATTTTTTCCTAACACTTCAGTTAAATTTAGTCATTACGTTTACTTTGCAACTGATGAATATAATGATTCTAAGTAATGACAACAATGAAATAAAAAAAAAGTGCAGCTCATTCCAGAGTTCTAGCAATTGGTGCAAAAAAAAAAAAAAAGCAAACATTGAATTACGACGCAAGCTTGATTGTTACTACCGGTCTGATATATGTATGATTTACCACATCATATCCTCCATGTCTTCCGAAATGCCACAGTTCCAATCAACTGCTAAGTGAAGGACGTAGACAGACAGATAACTGTAACAGAGTTTCATTCGGGTTTGAGGGACCATATGTTTCAATTCACAGCCGTAGCGTAGTTTTTCAAGGTGTGATCCAGCGAATCCTGTGCGCAACTACGAAGGCGCAGGTCAAAACAAACGACCCTTCGGATTGCTGCGTAGCTGGCGCTAGCGGGCACTGGTGGACCGACTCCAGCTTCAACAAGTGCAGTAGTCAATCTGTAACGTACCAGCAGCACACTTCAGTTTCGCGGTAGGTTCCGTCCGGTACGGATGTGTTTTTTTTTACCTATCTCGAAATCACTTAACTTGAAGCCGTATAGAGAATTCCGGTAAAATTTGTATGCACGTCTCAAGGGATAAGACCAAGTTTTCGGTCGGAATCAGCAGTATTTGTTCCAGCAAGCTCAAAGCACTGTCGGAAATCAAGGAGATAAAGTGAAACATCCATCACAGCACTGGTGACAAATGTGTTTGTTGTATATAGGGTTTTATTAAAGCTGAGTTTACACTTGTTAAGAACGGAAGCTGTCGTTGGATAGAAGTTAAGATTTAATTTCGTGGCAGTGAATGTTCCATTTCCTATTCTCGACGCTTGAGATCTAAAGTAACTGGAATGTCTCCGAACTTTGGTAGCTGATGTGTTCGAGGAGGAATCTCCCACAGTGCGTGTAAATTAATATTTACCCATTTTGGTTAACGAATGCTCAACTTCAGTCGATGATCCGGCGGGCATGTGAACTTCATAACCATAATTTAGAAGCCTAACGTTGGAATGCCGTATTTTGAAATGTGAATTTTATTGTTCGTTCATAAAAAAAGTCACTCGAGGTAATGAAGCCGTCGAAGTAATTGTGGGCGTGATATATGTGAGTGAATTTTTCATCACATAGCAGCTATTTCGCAGGATAAAAGTGAATTATGGGATATCCTATATGTGAGTGCAATGGTTGATTCCCATGGGCTGTGTGATGTACAAGTCAAAGGAAATACAAATTCGAAAGCAGCTTCAAGCAACGTTTTTACTGTGGTTTTTTGCTGAATGGAAAAGACCCTTTTTTTTAAAGAATGCTATGGATATAATGAGTGTGACAACGCTACCGAGGTCAAAATAACGTGCCAGATGGACTGTAGTTTTTAAGGTAAGTAATCATATGTGACAGATGTAATTTCTTGACCAATTTCACAGTCGGTTAAATGAAAAATGGATTTCTGAAAAGAATCGTTCCTTGGCTTCTTGAAAATGCAAAGATAATAGTTTAAGTCAATTTAGTTTCTTGTGACTGAAGATTGCAGCTCGATTTCAAACGTGTTTTTTTTAGTTTATTGAATTGAGCCCCAAGTGGCCAACAAGGATTGCATGCAAATAATATATTTGCATTAATTCAACTTTAAAAAAAAATTAAAAGCAGCTTTGTCCGGGATATGAATGTGATAGCTCTACTGTAGATGCATTTAACGTGTAACAGGATAGAACTCACTATCCAAGACATAACTTCGCTATTTTGGGAACCATTCAGAAACCACGTGGTCATTGTTTCTTAATTTTCACATCACCGCCTTTCTTGTAGTTTATCGATTTTTTTTTTTGCGACGCAATGCATTTATTTAACTATAAATTTTCTGATTTTAACAATGTCTATTTATTTTTACCATCAAGATTATCTACCCAGGTTCAAATATGTTTAAGGTTTAAAATATTTTCTATTGCTTTAATATTTTGACGTAGGACTACGTCTGTGTTTTCAATACTGCGGTACACGTTGCGAGTATGAAAGTTGAAGCGTCACGAAATATGGTTAGATTTTGAACGTTCGCACCAATCGATCGCGACATTCACTCCGCGTCGATTCCAATATTGAAAACTATTAATTTTCAAACATTTTACCACTGTCGCTTTAATAAATGCGAACCATCTAAACGGTTGTTTCCCAACACGGACGATAGAGTCATAGACCAACTGGTTTGGGTGTACTGTGTATCTGTGTATATGTGCCGAAGCCGTAATGTTTTCGACATTTGCACATTTGGCAGCGTTGTTCACACATAGGTCTAGTAGAAACCGAATGCAATTGGTGTTGAATGAAGCCTGTCTCTTGGGGTAAAAGTGTCCCAAATTACTAAGACGTTCAGTGTATGGGAGTGCAATGCAGAATACGAAATTGACTAGCGTATCGTTAGATTTTGAACGAAACCAATTTTGGCCATCCTTGGAACATTTATGCGATCTAGATTTGCGTGGAAATGTTCCGATCAACATTTTTATTGTGAAAAATATCAAGACTCTACATGGCTTCGTTTTCCCCCATGACAATAGGTTGAGGTCATTTCACTTATAAAATTTTCAAAAGTAAAGAGTGTACGGAATCATATTGCATTATTTTCAAATGACTGTAACTTAATACCCATTAAGTATTTGCTAATGAAATTTTGCCTGAAATTTGTTAAATGTGTATTTTTTACACTGTAGTTACATAAGGTGCAATTAGGTGTGCAATCGTTGCGAATATAGAGTCGGGAGAATAGCAGTGGTGTAGACAAACTTTGCCCACGTACCTCGAAAATACGGATCTCTCATCGCGCCAGCAGCATGAAGCTGGGAATGGTACAATCTACGGTAACTCGTGTTTTGAATCGGTACAACGAACGTTTGAATATCGATCAGAAGAAAAAATGTGGCCAAAATGGATCTCCGTGTAGTGTAAAGGATCGCAAGCAGGTAGTGAGAGCTTGCAAGAGGAATTGAATTCAAACAGTTCAGTTCGAGATGTGGCGAAAAAACTGCATTTAGACAGAGATTTTTCATTAGGGCCTAATTGGCAAACATAAACAATGGCTTTTTCAGTGAATTTCTCGTCATTGAAAACTCTCCTAATCAATACACCACGATCATTTCGAAGAAGAAGAGTTCACCTATCCTATAGAATTGGAGGCTGACAGCCACTGTTTACGTTTGTCTGTTAGGTCCTAATGAAACATCTTTGTCGATTTAAGCAAAACTTTCGTGCAAGATATCAAAAAAACGAAAAGGATTTCACACGCACTGTAACCGGCCAATACCCATTAATGGGTAAAATATCACCCATTTCGAACTTGAGTAGATTAACTCATTTAATGGGTAAAACAATTTTACCCATTAATGGGTAAAGAGCCTGTACGTCAGGCTATCGGGTATTTTTTTACCCATTCTTCAAAATGTTTTTTTATTTGTAAATGAATATGATATACCAATTTTCCGTGATTTGTTTATAGTTGTGATATTGAATATTAGGTGTGCAACTAAGTTCTCGCTGTTTTTTGGTGAAAAAGGAACTTTATTTTGAAAACAAAGGTTACAAACGAATTATTCATAGTATAGCCCATCACTAGCTACGACTTTTTCCCATCTTTCTGGTAGAACGTGAATACCATTTCGATAAAACTGTTCGTCTTTTGATGCTATCCAAGAATCAAGCCATTTTGAGATGTCATCATATGAGTGGAATTGCTGACCAGTGAGACCATGTGCCATCGAACGGAACAAGTAATAATCGGACGGTGCAATATCAGGAGAATATGGCGGTTGGGGTAGGACTTCCCATTTGAGCGTTTCCAAGTAGGTTTTCACGGGTTTCACAACGTGAGGTCGAGCGTTGTCATGCTGAAGAATGACTTTTTCGTGTCTGTGCTCGTATTGTGGCCGTTTTTCGTGCAGTGCTCGGCTCAATCGCATCAATTGAGTTCGATACCGTTCCCCGGTAATGGTTTCGTTTTGTTTCAACAGCTCATAATAAATAACACCAACTTGGTCCCACCAAATACACAGCATAACCTCTGGTTTGAGAACTCCTGCATACGGCTGAGAATCAGCTTTTCGAATAGCGTCGGGATGGAGGATAATAAGCTGATGGGGCGATAGCTTTTTGCACAGGTAAGATCTTGTGAGTTGGGATTACTTTAGCTAACTTCTAAAGAGACGGGAATCAGCTAAGCTCCCAGCATTTGTTGAAGACCACGGCCAGGTGAACAAAAAAGGCAATGCTTAAATTCTTCAACTCTAGGTTGAGTACTCCATCGACATCGGAGGTCTTCATGTTTCTGCTTGATTTGATGACTGCTATCGCCTCCTCAGCAGTTATTCTTGACTCATCAGAAACAACTATGGGAGATTCAGCGACTCTAGAATTGCCTCCTAAACGGCCGGCTCGTGCGGACTTAGTAATAGTAGTAGTCGTAGTAGTAGCGATGAGTCCCTATTTTGATCGGCAGATGAAGAGGAGGGATAAGTCTCGGCTTATTTTTAAGGATTTTTGTCATCTTCCAGAATGGCTTTGCACAGTCTGGGAGTGAGCGAAGATGGTTAGCAAATTTTCAATTTCTTTGATCCATCAACCTGGTTTGGATGATTTTTTAAGGCGATTACTGTTGGTTTCAGGTGCGGGAGGCCAGAACGTTGGAGTTGACGTCGAATGATATTACGGAGTCGAGTAGGATATTTGGTAAATCTATCTAGGTTCAGAGAGTTACTCACCAATCTGGAAGCTGGCACGTGTTGATCACGGGCCTGTGATATCGCCTCATCAATTTGCTGCAGGCACTGGTCGATGTCTTTACACGACTCCGACTGGGTGCCGTAGTCAATGTATGAGTCGACGCACTGCTGAAATAAATAGTAGTCCGAGCTGAGTTTCTGACGGACAACAGGATCGAAGATGTTCGTCATGTTGGTCAGGAAGCTATCAATGGTAGCATCATCACCGGAACGGCTCAAACGCGTGGGATAATCCGGGCTCAAGATGGTGTATTGTCCTTCCTCGAAGCCTTGCTGGATGATGGTACCATTGAGGTTCCACCGGGTGTTACCCCACTCCGGAACTTCGCCTGGTGCTTCGCGTTGAGGTCGCCGGTGATGATGAATGGGGGCACGCCGCCGAGTTAACTGAAGTAGAGCCGCTGCCGAGCCATCTCGGGTACTTGTTTTTTTTTTTATGTGGGGCAGTAGGCCGCGATAATGATGATTGGGCTGGCGGGAGTGTCCACTTCAAATTAGGAAATCAACGAGCTCAAGTGTTTTGTTCTCAACAGAACAAGTGTCCCAATTGAGGATGTTGATGGTGTCTTCAGAACCCATGTTGGTTCATGAAGTTGAGCAGCACCCTGGTGGCGGCTTCGATTTGATGTTCCTTGAAACGGCAGCGACTTTGTCCTCTGTACATTGCTTGTACGAACTCTATCATGTGGTCCGGGGGGAAGAGCGAGTCATCATCAGAAAGATGGGCTGAGGTAGAGCTTGTGCCTGGGATTTCCCAGGTTGATGGGGGCACGTCTTGCACTGGCGGTGCTGCAGCGACTGCTGCGAGTCGTTGTTGAATGAGAAATGCTGGCTGGCGGATTTCCTGCTGATGGTTCAACTGGAGAGGTGGCAGATTCGGCACTCTGTGCCGGAGTGGCGGAAAGTTGTCCACCGTCTTCGGAGGAGGTTGATGGCGGTTTCGCCCATTCAGGTTTCGGGTTTTGATCAATTTCGCGCGTTGGGGCAGACACGGTTTTGACCATAACGGTTTGACTCACAGTTGGCACACCTGGGCTTGGCAAACTGCTCCATTTGCTCGCATCTCGCTGTTTCATGCGCTCCTGCACACTTGCCTCAGCGCGGTTTCATTACAGTTCCTTGTCTCATAGCCGAAGGAAAGGAAGTACACACCGTGTGGGGCGTCGCGCGGCGGGGGGGGGGGCGGCCCCCCTTTGTTAATTATTGTGGGGGGGGTCGGTGGTCGGGGGGGGTCGTTCTTTTTTCCGCGGGTTCCTGGGGGGGGGGGGGGGGGGGGGTCTCCGGGGGGTGCGTGGGGGGGCGCGTTTTGTGAAACTTCCTCGGGTTGTTTTTCTTTGTTTTTTGTGCCGGGGGGGGACCCGGGGACCACCAAAACCCCCCCCGGGGGGGGGGGGGGGGGGGGGGGGTCCCCCATAAAGACTGTATTCGATGAAATTTGGACACACGCAATTGTTCGTAACTTTTTAGCGTGTGGGTAAAAATGATTGAAATTTTAACTGAATGTATTTCATTGTGTTGTGTCAATTGTGTAATGAGTTTCGTGAAAATGAATGATTTCAGTGATGGCTTCAAATGAACAAATAGTGCGCCAACAAATTTTGGGCACTCACTTCGAAAACCCAAACGCTTCTCAACGATGGATCGGAAAACAGCTCGGAATCGCACATTTAACCGTATCTCATGTGACAAAACGTTCAAGGACCGTAAGACAACCAAGCGAAAAAATTGTAGTGGCAGAAAACGTGGCACATTAAATCCGGAGAAGGCCAGGATGGTATTGAACCAATTTAAGCGTTATTCCAACATTTCGATCAGGAATGTGGCGAAAAAGGCGAAAGTTTCAGTTTGTTTTGTGCAGAAAACAATGAAACGTTCTGGATTACATGTGTACAAGGTCCAGAAGGCACCGAACCGGAGCGATAAAGAACTCGGTGGCCAAAACTCGTGCAAGAAAACTGTACAGGGAGTGGCTCACAAAACCGTTCTGCATTGTGATGGACGATGAGACCTACATTAAAGCTGACACCAAACAAATGCCAGGACAGGAACACTACGTCGCCACCTCTAAGTTGGCCGTTCCGGAGAGTGTACGGAAGAAGAAACTATCGAAATTCGCCAAAAAATGCCTTGTCTAGCAAGCGATCTGCGGATGTGGCAAAATCAGTCAGCCCTTCATCACCTCCGGGACCGTCAACGGATAAATCTACAAGGACGAATGCCTCTAAAAACGACTTCTGCCCTTCTTGAGATCTCACGATGGCTCAACACTGTTTTGGCCGGATTTGGCATCTTGCCACTATGCCCGGCCCGTCTTAGACTGGTACTTAGATAATAATGTAGTTTTTGTACCAAAAGACGTCAACCCTCCAAACACTCCGGAACTTCGCCCAATTGAAAAAATTTGGGCAATCATGAAGGCAAAGCTCGTTAAAACTCCAAAACTGATAGAAAATGAACTTGCACTAAAGAAAGTGTGGTTAAAAGTAAGTAAGCAAGTCGGCCCTATCATTGCCCAAAATTTGATGAAAGGGGTCAAGGCAAAGGTGCGGGCATTTGGGTTGGGAGAAAAGGTTCAATAAACCAATGATGTCAAAACTTAACCATTTAGTAGTACTTTATTTCCAGAAAGTTTGAAAAGAATCGGGCTCAAGGAAAATTTTTGGTGACCTATTTTGTGTGTCCAAATTACATCGAATACAGTCTCTAGCCTTGAAATCTGCTTTGGTGGCGCAGACAATGTTGGTGCCCATGCTGCACATCTTAAACAGCAGATGGTCCTACGTCAAAACTTGGTGTTTTTGGGGGAAAAACACCAACTATTTTTTAAAGGGGGTATTTTCTCAAAAAAACTTTTTTTTTGGGCAAAAATTTATAAAAAAAAAAAAAAAAAAAACCACTAAAATAAAATTGTTTGCGCTGCTGTTGTTTTTTTTTTAAAAAAAAATATAAATTTTTTTTTTTTTTTTTTTTTTTTTTTTTTTTAAAAAAAAATTTATTTTTTTATTTAAAAAAAAATTTATTTTTTTTTTGTTTTTGAAACTTCTCTATTTCAAATTGCTCTATCTTAGAACAACTTTTATTATTTTCCGTATGACTTAAAGAGTTTCCAGAAAAAAATTGATTAAAAAATTCGTTCATAGGCATTTACCATTCTAATTTGATTTTTAATTTTTTTATTTGTTTTTTCAGTGTGTTTGTTGTACAAAGCTCCGTTGATTATCTACAACTTCTTCTCAGATACAATGTTATTATATATAATCAACAGCTATCTGGTTATGATATTTTGATGATTACACATATTAGAACAAATGCGCCCTTTCGAAAAATAAGTCTTGAGCCAAACAAATTTTTGACCAAGTGAAAAGCATGATTTCTCATACCGAATATCATGTGCAAAGTTTCATCCAAATCGGAGTTCAAAAGTTGAGTCGTTTACTTATTTGGAAGGGAATTACTCAGCAGTGGCAAGGGCCTAATGAACTAAATAAGTACCACTCGTCCCTGAAGGGATAGGATTTTGAATAATACAATACTGGCACGCTATGATAGTTGTTCTTATGTTTTTCTGCCCGCTTTAAATCATGATATGCTATCAGTAGTGGTGCTAAATCTGCAAACTCACGATTGTCCTTCTGACATCAGCAGCTTCTTGAGGTGGGCCGACATCGAGCATTTTCTTCATGAACGTTGATAAACAATCATCATTTCGTCATGGTAACATAAAACGTGCCCCGAAAACATTTGAACAAAATGAGCCAACTATGATAAATATTCTCAACAAGGTTTCCATATAAAGTCAATAAGCTTCAGCTTATGCCAGAGCAATACACATCCGTCATTTCCAAACCATAACTCTGCAGGTGGGATTCTTTTCTATTCCGTTCATTGGAAAGAAGTTGATCCGATTGATCATTGACATCAATCAAATGGGATCTGCATGAGCAAAGATGCCATCCTTGCAGTCAATACAATAGGTACCTAAGCTACTGATACACTGGGAATCAATTTCCCTGTATACAGGACCGACTCGATTATCGGTTATGAACATTTTGAATATTTTATGACTCGAAGAGGCAAAAAGCGAGCGAATACTTGGGAGCAATATTGCTGCTACAGAATTATGTTCAATTCATCTCTGCCATCACTAACAAAAGCAACCAAAATGTGGGTTTTGGTGGGGAAAAAAAGAAGAGCAGCAGTGATGTTCTCAGTGTATTTCAGTAATACCCCTGGGCGCCAACAGTCTTCCACGAAACGAAGAAATATTCCAATTTCATGAGTGGTTTTTAAACGTTTAGTGATTGCGATTCACTTTGGAAATTCCATCAGAAAGATAAATATTTGTGAGCTATTATATGTATGTCGTTTCTGTATAATAAGCTATTCGAAGCTTTCAATTAATAACACTAAAAAAGAATCTGAAATACTAAGCATTAAGCTGTTATAAAACTCTCTTCAGGATCGTAAGAATCCTGCTTAAAAAAGCTACGAAGCATCTTCGTCACACTCCAAATGGATTGTAACCAATTGATTGAGAAACCCTGTTATACATTGCACATACTTGTAGACAGCTCCTACTCCGAGCTTCATGCTTGGTGTAGAGTTTTCCATTACCAATTTTCAAAGCTGACCTACAAATTCGGTGGAACATCAGTTTTGATTCAAATGAAATTGTTCGTTTTGCGTTCACCATTCTTCATCGAATGGAGATAAAGAAACCACGTAGGTTGGGTGTCAAATTCATGCTACTGCAATGAACATATTTTCTCTGAGCTAACATTTCAAAATGGGTATGTATGTGTGTATATTAGACTTATGCAAATTTTGATGTTTTCACGTTTTCTGATATGCTTATTGAACTGCTTTGTTTGGAAACTAATTTCGCACAATCGCGGTATGGTTGAAACTACTGGGAATTTTAGGTATTAACTTTTTGAAGTGAACATATCGAAATTTGCATCAGTCTAATGTACATAAATCATCCAAACTGATGAAAGGAGAAAACCTAAAATGGATTGAATCGAAATCCTTTGCTTGTAGGATTGTTTTATATCCATATGATCTTGTAGGTGGCTTTGATACGAAAGCTATATACTTGTTCACATTCTCCTATTTGTGAGATGACTGGTTGAGTTTGGAAAGGAAACCGTAGACAGCATTTACACATTTTTTAATCTGAGGACGGTTTCTCCTTTAAGTTCCTACGTTTGATGTGTGCACTGAAATATTTCAGGTTTCAAAACGTTTCTTTGGTTTAATGTGAAATTAATAGTTTAGTAAGAATTTTCTAAACAAGGCGTTAGATCAGACTACAAAGTTATAAAATGTTATTATATTTATCGGCTAGAATAATATCATCAAGATAATCTTATAACTTGTTCTAAGGTGAACTGTTGCTCCATGTATTTTTTCCTATCTTTTATCTCTCTCTCTCTCGCAAACTTACCTCGCTATTTCAAGTTGATAAATCTCGATTGTAAGTGAATGAACATCGGGGGGCGACCCCGGCGTAGTGGTTAACATCCATACCTCTCACGCCAAAGTCACGAGTTCAAATCTCACCCCCGACAAGTTACGAAAATGCCCAAAAGCGGTGTTTGAGTGACTACGACGGGAGATGAACCAGCCCTAGGCTGAAAATCTCGATAATCAAGAAAAAAAAAAAAAGAATGAACATCGAATCGAACTCCATCAGATTGCTCCCAGTAAGTAAGCATATAAACTGATGTGATGAAATATTCATTATCTAGTACAGATTCTGAGTTATATCAATTCTAAATTTTGAGTGTGTGTGTGTGTGTAATATTGAGCTATTTGATATGATTTCTCAACGACAGACTTTCTGAAGAGAGTGATGAGAGAAAAGAGGCTGTTGAAAGAGAGAGGGAAGGTTCTTACTTTTACCATGCGATCATTTATAGCACAGAGAACAGACATCCAGGCTCGACCATTTTTTTCCCAATTTACTGTGTAAATTTTTAAATGTAAACCGTTGGAACATCGAAGCCGCCTAGCCTAGGTTTCACCAAACTAAAAGTGACAGATAGCCAACAACTTTCAAAACTCGAGGCGCGCAGGTGGCGCCATCGACATACAATTCACCAAAACTAACGGAAACAAGCTCTAATTTTGAAATGGCAGAAATTTACAGAAATTTACACACGGAGGGCATTCCAGCTTGGATGTCTGTTCTCTGTATTCGATTATAGGCGAAGCTTTTCTCAGTAAATTCTTCATTTCCACATCCTTGAACTACATGTTGCTCTGTATATCTTAGTACGAAACCAATCAAATAACTTGAGTCGCAGTGTAAGCTGAATATCAATATTCCAAGTTGAACGACGTTCCTTTTGGTGCTACTGTAAACGGGTAAAGTCTAATATCATAAAGATACACACTTGGATTTTTTAACAGAAATCTGTAAAAGTTTACCGAATTCTCAACAGCTGAACGTTCAGTCATCCAATTTAACGGATTTCGTTGAAATTTTACAGTTATCTGTAAAAAATAGTCGGATCTCGGTAAAATTTTACCGAAATCCGTTAAATTGGACTACCGAACATTCAGCTGTTGAGAATTTGGTAAGATTTTACAGCTCTCTGTAAAAAAATCTGATTGTGTAGCTATTAGAAAATTTATTTTGGTATCAACATAAAATTCAAATAAAAATTTGATTTTACCTCACAATTGTCAAATTTGATATCAAATTTAGTTTCTCTTGCTGTAATCTTGCGGTCACGTTTCTTTGAAAAAAAGCAGTTTTTTTTCTTTGTTTTGACAGAACATCAAGTGGAACACTCATTTTGCTATCAACAGGAAAAAATGTTCAGCAAGCTGACTGTACAAAACCCCAGTATTGAACATTTTGAAAATCATTATGGTCTTATAAAGGTTTTATTAACTTGTTTCCACAACCGTCTATAGGGTGGGTCACTTTCTACAAATTTCGGCTTTAAAGAAACATAGAGGGTGTTGGTTGGCAAAACAGTTTTGAATGTAGTTTTATCAACAATGCCGGGAGGAGTGCTATACGGCTGGAATAAAACTAAAATTGTTGCTTGGGAAAGGATGCATTTATGTCTCTACAGGAATAGCACTCCGCTGTCCGGCAAATATTTTCGCATCATCTTTTTCGAATTGAACAGCACGAATACACTCAGTACTTCAAATAATTGCGCCTAAATGCAATATAATGGAAATCACAGGTAACAAACACTTTTTTTACACACGCCTGAGCAAATAAACGAACTAATAAAACAAAAACAAACACTTTCGAAAAGAAATTTAACTTGCAAAATAACAAGCACTATGCAATGAAAGAAATAAAAACTTGACAGCTCTCCCTCTGAACACCACGTGGTGAGTGCATCTGAAATTATATTCAAGCCTTTCAAGCACGCATGCGCGTTGGTTTCGTTCGTTTCTTCTGACCAGCAAATGGCCGTTTTGTACATTGCACTGGTTTTCTTTTTTTTTTTCACTCCACACTCTGTCAATAATCAAAATCCCCCGCTATGAGGCGACACTATATCGACTTCAAAACTGGTAATAATCATCAATTCACTGTAGTTTAATAATTTAAGTCCGGGTGGCACAATATCTAGCACTAACAAACAAAACTAAGCTGATATAACTCCGGGTGCGGGGGCAAAACACAAAAAACAAAAAAAACAAAAATGGGAAATACTACCGATCACACATTTTGGGAGTGAATCGATTACATTCACTACGTCTTACACAAGGCACGTGAAGTTTTAATGATTTCACTGTTTAATTAAGTTGCACTACGAATTATTGTTTGATTTTTCTTCTACGAAAACAACGCAGCATAAACCAAACACGTCAGTTTGCAAGCACGGCTTGCTGCGATCGCGCGTAAATGCACGCGAGCAGAATGAAGCCTTTATTTCGATTTTAACATTTGCTCTTCAGTTATCGAAATATCGCTCGCGCATCGCAAAAAATCAAACTACTTGCCGAGTTAGCGAAATCATTGAAAGTGGCCAAAAAAACTGTAAACAACGAAATAAAAGTGTTCAGGGCACGTTTATTGACAGTCAAAAAGCTGGATCGAGGAAAAAGCGAATTTCGGAAGCCGATGGATGGCGAATAAAATCAAGGGATTGAGCACAAGGCACGGCTGCATGGTTGACGTTGGATAAAGCTGGGCTACGTGTTTTATGGTCAGGAAGGCGCCAAATCGGACTGACAAGCAAAACACGGTTTGGTAAATTGCGTGCGCGGAAGCTGTACCGTGAGTGGCTGGTCAAGCCAGGCTGTCTCGTCATGGACGACGAGACATATATCAAGGCGGACACCAAACAAATCCCCGGCCTCGAGTTTTTTTTTCGGTACGACCCGCATGGAGGTTCCGGAAAAGTTCCGGAAGAGAAAGATGGACAAATTTGCGAAGAAGCACCTGTTGTGGCAGGCGATCTACGAGTGTGGACGGTACAGCAAGCCGTTCGTTACAACCGGCACCATAAACGGGCAGATTCATAGAGAGGAATGCTTGCAGAAGCGCTTGCTGTCCTTCCTCCACTCTCACCGTGGTCTCACGCTGTTCTGGCTGGATCTCGCTTCGTGCCATTACGCCAAGCCTGTAATGGATTGGTACGAAGCGAAGGGCGTTAATGTGGTCCCGAAGGAGGCGAACCCGCCAAATACACCAGAACTTCGTCCGATCGAAAAGTTTTGGGCGATAATGAAGAAGAAGTTGAAAAATATTCAAAACCGATGAAGCGTTGAAGAAAAACTGGGAGAAATTGTGTAGGGAAGATGGACAAAGCCTCGCCCAAGATCTCATGAGCAGCGTTAAGAGAAATGTACGAGCTACTGGGAAAGAGCTTTATTCAATTTTTTTTGACATTTCCCCATTCGCCTAGATATATGGAAATTAAATTTTCATTTTAACCGGGACGAACAAACATGTACCATTGAGCAATGTCAAAATTTAAAAAAATTCTCAAAAATTTCGGTTTCGATTTTTTTAAATTTATTTAAAAAGGGGATGTTTTTGAGGATCTTAAACTAACCCAGGTAACCAATAAGCAGTACCAAAGCGTCTTTACGGCAGCCTATCAAGCAATTAAGTCACCTTAAATGCAACATAAATGCCACTTTTGGCCCAATATACGGCTGCTTTACTGCAATGCTATGATAATGCTTCATTAATGCTATTTTGCATTCGAAATGCTTATTACAGGCTACAAGCATTTAAATAGCATTTGAAATGCAAATTTAGAACAGATAACATTCAAGATGCTGATATAATGCTAATATAATGCTTGTAGTATCTGAAATGCAGATTTAGGGTTGATTTACTGCATATGCTAATGCTTATTGATTACTTGGGAAGTTAATCACCGATCGAGTTTCCACTTGCTGAAATAACAGCCTCCACACGCTTCCAGATCCCATGGCAGGTCCTAATAATGTAGCCTGGATCCATTTCTCTCCTGGTACGGGTCAATGCTTGGCTGAGGCTTGTTGTACTCGGGTGGCGTTTAAAATATTGGCCTTCATGACGCACCATACTGAGTAATCCAGCGTATTAAGATCGGGAATGGATGGCAGCCACATATTCTTCACCCAGAACGGCAGATGCTCCTGCAACCACTTCTGCTTGCGGTTCGAGGTGTGGCACGGAGCCCCATCCCGTTGAAATATAACATTTGGCTTCACCTGGATCCACGGAAGAACATACTCACTTAAAATCTCGATGTAGACCTTTGTGTTTACTTTGTCGCCTACTGGTATGAACACCGGGTTCATTTATTGCCATTGGAAGCCATTAATCCAAACAACATAACACTATCAGGATGCTTGGTCAGATACACGTTTTTATGCTCGTTGGCCACGTATTTTACTGGGAGAGAACCAATACTACGATCGGTTCTGGAATTTGATACGGGATCGACGGTAAACATGCAGTCGTCGGTGAACAGGATTACCGATTATTTTCGCTTGAGGAAGTTCTAAATTTTCTTTCATCGCACGACTCGTAGCTCCCGGATGAGGTTGGTAAATCAAGTGAGTTTTATTTTCGTGCTATCGACTACGCCCGCAATCCTTCACCATTTTCCTCATTAAACGCACTGGATTCGCCCGAATCTTCCTTTTGATAGCAGCGATAACCATCGGAATCAGAGCTGGCCTCGGACGACCTGCTGTCACCTTCGCGGAAAGTTGTCCATTCTTTTCTCGGTCTAAGACCCTTCTCACGGTCCGCCGCGATACTCCCACGGCGATTGAAATGTCTTTTTGCGACATTTGAGTGTGGGACAAATGACGGAACTGAGGAAATCGGCTTCTTTTACTCGCAGCCTGCTATGATATGAATTATAGCTTACGTGCATGCAAAGAAAACCAAGGCATTCTATGCACAGGTGAAACGAGAATCTTATTTGTACGATGCTGCAAACAGTATCACGCACACGGTGGTTTACGTGAATGAATGTCTGGAAAAACGTCTGCTACCTTTCCTGAAGCAACACGATTGCTCCAAGCTATTTTCGCTGGATAAGGCATCCTGCCATTACAGAAAGAGGGCCTTGAGGTGCTTTTCTGCCAACAACGTCAAGCGAAACCTGGAGAAGAGCCTGAATCTGTTGGAAACGTGAAGCAGTTTAAGGAAAACTAGCGTTCTACGGCGAGGAGACTGTATATAATCTAATAGCAGGAGTTGAATGAAAGGGGGAAATCAAATGCCGCCATTTGTATACTTAAAGGATGTTCGGAATCAAATTGCATCACAAGAAAAGATTCGGCAGAACTCACCCATTCAATCAATCGTATTCAAACTTTCAGAGAATAAAACAAATCAAATTATTTAACTTTTCCCATGTTTGTTTTATCCAATTTCATTACCATACCCAAATGCACGAACTTTCCTTATAACACTACTCATAAGATATTGTACAACATTTATACCAATTGTTTTTTGTGTTGAAATCCATTTTTTCTTCATATCTTCCTCCGATTTCACTTTTTTTTATGTTTCTGAAGTGCCTGCTTCATGATGGCCCAGTTCTTCTCGATTGATCACCGTTCCGGTGCGTTCGGGGTTTTGAGAGGCTTCGAAATTGGCATTCTTAGCCTTGTACCACTCCTGAACATCTTTCGAGTAATGACATGAGGCCAAATGTGGCGAGAAAAGCATAGGACTATCGTTTGACCTCAGAAGTGAAAGAGGACGCCATTTTAGGTATACCTGGCCATTAACCATTCCGGTTGTCACGAATGGGGTTCTCCGCTTTCCACACGAGCAAACAGCTTGGTGTAGAGTTTCCATGCACGTGATTTCCCCACCGTATTATACCGTTTATCGTGATTAGGCGCTTTCTGAACTTTGTGCGTGTGTAGTCCCTTACGTTTTTTCGCATCTTGCACGAAAGTTTGGCTTAAATGCAGTTTTATCGCCACATCTTGAACTGAACTGTTTAGATTCCTCTTGAAAGCTTTCATGATCCTTTATAATATACGGAGATCATTCTTGGTCACACTTTTTCTTCCGATCGATGGTCAAACGTTCGATTTAAAACACGAATTACCGTAGATTGTTCCATTCCCAGTTTCCTGATGGTACGATGAGAGAGATCCGAATTTTCGAGGTACGGGAGCAAAATTTGTTTTGCGCCGCAAGAAGAATAAAAAAATTTAAAAATTTATAAAAAAAAATTGTTCTTCCTCCTACATCATAGCAACAAAACAGCTGTGCAACTAATACAGTGTAAATAATATTCCATGTAATATTATCACAATATTTAAATTAAAATAGGGGTAGGGGTAAAAGTTATTGTCAATTTAAAATAATGCAATTTGGTTCCCTTTTACTTTTATTTTTTTTTTTTTTTTCTGTTTTTATATATACATTTTTTTTACTTGAGAAAAATAAAAATAATTTTTTTTTTATAAAAAAAATTATTTTTTTTTTTTCTTTTTTTTTTTTTATTTTTTTTTTTTTAAACTCTTTATTTATTCCAAATTTTTACATTATTTTACATTCATATATTAACCTAGGTGATCCTGCTAAGTAATAAACATTTCAACCTTATATGCTATCATTTATATCTAATTGTGTTAATATTATTTTTACTTTGTCTATTCAGTATTTTTTAACAGGGTTCCTTTTGCCTGCGTGTAAGAATAATTATTGATTTCTTAAAACTAGTTCTTATCTATAGAGAGAATTGATCATTGCAATTGAAGACTGCAATGATTTTTGTCTAAAATTATGAATTATTTTGTTGGACATTTCTTCTAGAGTCTCAACGTTTGAAATTCTTTGTAATTCAATAGTACTGAACCAGGGTGGCAGCTTCAAAATCATTTTCAGAACTTTGTTCTGAATCCTTTGAAGTGCTTTTTTCCTAGTAGCACAACAACTAGACCATATTGGCACAGCATAAAGCATGGCCGGTCTAAAGATTTGTTTGAATATTAGAAGTTTGTTCTTCAAACAAAGTTTGGATTTTCTGTTTATAAGAGGATATAAACATTTTATATATTTATTACATTTGGCTTGAATGCCCTCAATGTGATCTTTAAAAGTTAATTTTTGATCAAGTATCAGTCCAAGATATTTTACTTGATTTGACCAAGAAATTGGAACTCCGTTCATAGTGACCATATGACTATTACTTGGTTTCAAAAATGCAGCTCTAGGCTTGTGTGGGAATATTATAAGTTGAGTTTTGGAAGCATTAGGAGAAATCTTCCATTTTTGAAAATAATCTGTAAAAATGTCCAAGCTTTTTTGTAGCCTCCTGGATATAACACGAAGACTTTTTCCTTTAGCGGAAATGCCTGTGTCATCAGCAAAGCAAGATTTTTGACAGCCCTGAGGTAAATCAGGGAGGTCTGAAGTGAAAATGTTATAAAGTATTGGCCCAAGAATGCTACCTTGAGGAACACCAGCTCTGACAGGCAATTGATCAGATTTAGAATTCTGATAATTTACTTGCAAAGTTCTATCAGTTAAGTAGTTTTGAACTAATTTTATGATATAAAGCGGAAAATTGACTTTTTCAATTTCGCAATCAAACCTTCATGCCAAACACTGTCGAATGCTTTTTCTATGTCTAGAAGAGCAACTCCAGTGGAGCAGCCTTCAGCTTTGTTTGAACGAATTAAATTTGTAACTCTCAAAAGTTGATGCGTAGTTGAATGCCCATGGCGAAATCCAAACTGTTCATCAGCAAAAATTGAGTTTGTATTGATGTGAAGCATCATTCTGTTCAAAATTATTTTTTCAAAAAGCTTACTTATTGAAGAAAGCAAACTGATTGGTCGGTAGCTAGAAGCTTCAGCCGGATTTTTGTCTGGCTTCAAAATAGGTACGACTTTTGCATTTTTCCATTTATCTGGAAAGTATGCCAGATGAAAACATCTGTTAAATAGTTTTACCAAGAAAGACAAAGTACTCTCAGGGAGTTTTTTGATGAGGATATAGAAAATTCCATCATCACCTGGTGCTTTCATATTTTGAAATTTTTTAGTTATAGTTTTTACTTCATCCAAATCAGTTCCCCAAGAATCATCAAAAATATTTTCTTGTGAGAAAATATTCAGATACTCCCTGGAAACTTGATCCTCAATAGGACTTGTAAGACCCAAACTGAAATTATGGGAGCTCTCAAACTGCTTAACAAGTTTTTGAGCTTTTTCCGCATGTGTGAGCAAAATTTTATCACCTTCCTTAAGCGCTGGTATAGGCTTTTGAGGTTTTTTCAATATTTTAGAGAGTTTCCAGAAAGGTTTGGAACTCGGATCTAATTTTGACACATTATTTTCAAAATGTTTGTTCCTCAGGGCAGAGAAGCGTTTTTTAATTTGTTTTTGTAAATCTCGCCATATGACTTTCATAGCGGGATCACGTGTTCTTTGATATTGACGCCTTTTTCAGACGAATCAAAAGCTGAAGATCGTCATCAATTATAACTGAATCGAATTTAACCTCGCATTTTGGCATTGAAGCAGCTCTTGCTCTATTTATTGAGAAAGCCAGAGATTCAAGAGCATTATTAATTTCATTTTTTGTTTGCAATGGAACATTAGGATCAAAGTTGTGTTCCATAGATGTTCGATATTGATCCCAATTAGCTCTATGGTAGTTGAAAGTAGAACTGATGGAATTAGAAATGATTTCTTGAGATATTTCAAATGTAACTGGAAGGTGATCAGAACCAAAGTCAGCATGGGTAATCAATTGACTACAAAGTTGACATGAATCAGTTAGGACCAAATCAATAGTTGAGGGATTTCTGGCTGAAGAAAAGCAAGTTGGGCTGTTTGGGTATTGAATAGTGTAGTAGCCTGCGGAACAATGATCAAAAAGTATATTACCATTGGCATTGCTTTGCGAATTATTCCATGAGCGGTGTTTTGCATTGAAATCACCAATAACGAAGAATTTAGACCTATGACGGGTAAGTTTCTGGAGGTCACCCTTGAGCCAGTTCTTGTTGCTGACCAGTGCATTGGAAAGGCAAGTAGGCGGCTATAAAAGTAAATTGGCCAAATTTTGTTTCAACTGAAACCCCCAAAGTTTCAAAAACTTTGGTTTCAAATGAAGAAAGAATGTGATGTTTGATACGCCTATGGACAATGATGGCAACGCCACCACCAGCTCCATTAAGGCGATCATTTCGGTAGGCAAAATAATTTGGATCTCTTTTGACCTTATGGGCAGGTTTGAGATAAGTCTCAGTTATAACAGCAATATGCACGTTATGAACTCTTAAAAAATTAAATAGCTCATCCTCGTTATCTCTGATGGATCGAGCATTCCAATTCAAAATATTTAATGACTTAAAATCCATTACTGAACTTCAATGTCATGACAATATTATTGGCAAATTTAATACCAGTTTGGATAGCTTCAAACATGGAATTAGTTTTTAGCATATCGGTTATCATGTCGATTAACGATTGCTGTAAAAATTCTAATTTAGGAGCGGATATGTTACCTAAATCAAATTCATCCGAAGTCCCTTTTGACCAAATTTTGATTGTAGCACTCTTTATACGTGGTTCGTACCCCTTAGTGAAACGTGTTTCACAAAACTTTCCAATACAATACTTGCATTCGTAAGAATAGTTGTGTATCACATTGAGGCAAGTAAGATTCCAGCATCATCGAATGGGAGGAAATGGCAAATAAATACGAACACTGAATCTATTGAAGACGACATACCACAAAAGTTCAATTCAATGGACGCAGTGGTTCTACGCCCCAACAACGACGACAATCTAACAACTCGAATTAAGTCCCCTGGGATACGGACGAAGAAGCCGGAATAAAATGAATTAGATTAGATTTTTGGCTCCAAATCCCACAACAATAACGTATTGACTGTAAACACGGAGATGAGCGTTTCCAGTCGAAATGACCTACCGACCAACTTCGAGTGACTTCGATTTAATTGAAAATGTGTACACACGTTTTACCCACAAAAGTAAGTTTTTTCCACTGATGCAAAAAAAATTTAGACTCAAGAGTCAGTTTTAAAAAGGGCGTAAGCATTTTTAAATAGCACTTCAATTAATAATTTGTAGCTCGAAAACCTTTGGTTATACAAAAAAACTGTTTAAAAACAAGTTGTGGCCCTATGTGTGAAGGTTGTAAAAAAATATACACTGAAAAAAAAAATTTGAACCGTTCATCCAATCGTCTTGCTATCGAGGAAAGAGTTGTAGGAAACTTAACGAACATTTCAAAAAACGTTTTGTAGTTACTGGAAAAACATGAATAATTTATGAAAAGGTCGTATTTTCGAAAATTAATTGAGTATGATAAAATTCAATCGCAAATATCTCGAGAACGGATGCTCTTACGAAGCTTGTTATCAGGAGTTGAAAAATTTAAAAATATTTCAAAAATCAGATTATATCATCAGAATATGTTTATTTCCGCAAATATTAAAATTTTGAGAAATGCACCGAAAGTTGATGTTCTAAAAACTTTTTTTTTACATTTCTCCATCCTGAAATCTTTGTGAACATTTGCGTTATAACTTGAAATTCTTAAAATCAAAAAAAATAATAATAATAAGAAATGGCTTTTTTATGTATAAAAAATTTCATGCTAGTTGTCGATTTTTTTTCCGATTTTTTTCTCAGTGTTTTTTTTTGTCACAACCTTCACACATAGGGTCACAACTTGTCTTAGACCGTTTTTTTTGTACAATCAAAGGTTTTCGAGCTACATATTATTAATTGAAGTACTATTCAGAATGCTTACGCCCTCTTTAAAACTGACTCTTGAGTCACAAAAATCTATGTTAGCGTGGAAAACGCTCAGTCTCCTAAGCCAAACGCGTATGCAAGGTTTCATTCAAATAAAAAGAAATATCGAAAATAATTTTCCACATTTCCAGGTCATTTCGCCTGGAAACGCTCGGATCGTCAAAAGATCGAGAGTAACAATTGTTAACAATGACTTAAAACGTAAATTTCCTGGAAATGCCATGTTGCTAACATCTATATCTACTACCGACGGGGAGGTAATCACTCCCTGTATCTGTTTCTGATGCTATTTTGTTTGTGGGAGCCGGTAGATCCCAGAAAAATACGCTAGAAGTCATTTTTTTTTTTTATAAATGTTACTTTCGACCTTTTGACTATTTTGTCTAGTGTTTATTTATTTGGTTCAGCTTGCAGCTAGATAATTCGATTTACGCAAGATCAATACCCCTAGAAGGCCAGGGAGTTTTTAAATTTTTATTTTTGTTTTGATTTTGGGTACGACCTACACTTAAGTTGGTTGTAAACCATTCCTGAGCTATTTGACGGGATGAGAGGTCTGGCCAAAACTACGTGGAAAAAATATTTATGTTTCTTAAAAAAAGCAACCTACACACTTAGAAAATTTTACAGTATTCGGTAATTTTTTACCGAACTTTCAACAGCTGAACGTTCGGTAATCCAATTTAACGGATTTCGGTAAAATTTGACAAGATCCGGTAATTTTTTTACCGCAATACTGTAAAATTTCACCGAAATCCGGTAAATCGGATTACCGAACGTTCAGCTGTTGAAAGTTTGGTAAAAAATTACCGAATACTGTAAAATTTTCTAAGTGTGTACGGTTACCTTTTTGCCCGGCGTTACACTGATAGACAAAATAAAAGGACCACCTCATAATTTTTGTATTCATGATTGATTGATTTTGTATTGTATTTGGTTCAAATTAAAGTAAACACACAGTAACGGGTGGCAACTAAAGCTTTGGAATTTCTATCTCACGCTGTCAAAAGAAAGACAAATATACTTGAAGAAGATCTGATTTATTGAAATTAAAGATATATTGTCCATTGTTGAAAAAAAAAATTAGTGAACATTTTCAAACGGTGCGTAATCGGCTATTTGGTGAAGCTCCCGTTTGAACAACGCTCCTGTGCGGGCTTCATGTCAACTTTGCGAATGCATCTCTTAATTCTACCAATCAACTTTTCGCAATTCGTGGCTTGGATTTGGGATCAAATAAACGCGGATTTATAAAAAATTGACGTTTATTCTGTTCTTGCTACACGAGAGATTTTTACGAGAATGAAAATGAATACAAAAAACTAAACAGAAAAATGCAGCAGTGGTATCATAGACTAACTCTAAGACCAGTAGGTCCCGAACAAATACGATATTTTTCTTGGCTCAGTCAGTACTAGCACATCGGTCCCAAGCTCGGTCCCAAGCTCAATGATTCGCCCCTAACAACACAATCTCAAATGTTGTGTCAAAATAACACAGTGAATCAAAACAACAACCAAGATACTAGTACCGGAAGGTAACGAAAAGCGCAAGAATTATTGCAAGGTGCAGACTGCAAGGTCCGAAGTATACCTAGGGGTTCTACAACAGTGAACCAATTTCAAATCGCTAGTGGCACATTGATTGTTGGTGGTATGGTTGACCTGTCGTTTGGTACACAGAAAAAAATCTTGTAGTAAAACTACTGTTTTACCCGACTATGCCTATTTTCAAAACTACCATGAAATTTCATTCAAGTTTACCACGTTTATGGTACAACCAGCGGGTGGATAGTCATGAAGAAAACGAATATTTTTTTTGGCTCAGGAAGTACTAGCACACCGGTCCTAAGCTCGGTCCCAAGCTTAATGATTCGCCCCTAAGACCGTAACTCACACCAATACACGTTCAAATATTCTGTCAACATAACATAGCGAATCAAAACAAAAACTACAAGGTACAGCCCAATGGGGTTGTGCGCAAAGGTGACGTAGGACTACGTAGCAATCTAATTCCCAATTGATTTAAGTCAGTCGGGAAGCTACGCTTTCAATCCGCTCGGAAATATCATAGACGAAGCTGTTCATAATGCTTATCGCTTTGGAGGAAACGACAGTATCGGAAAAAATGCTTCAGCACCCGGTAGATGTGGTGCTATACGTTTTCTTTTTTCCGAACTTTGTTGCTTGAACTGTTTGCCTTCCGAAATGGTGGAGCGAGAATGCACCATAAGAGCACATCCTGTTGATATGATCGAGCACCTGGAGATTATTATCCTTATTGCGTTATTGGTTGTGGTCTGTTTGGGAATTCAAAGTCAATTATTGCCGATAGACGTCTAGGTCGAAAATGTGCTATTGGAACGTTGACCAGCTTTAGGAGGTAAATATGTAAGAAAATTATATTGTAAACTCTTTAGAAAGCAACAAGCTTTGCAACTTCAATTTTCCTCTCCATCTCATCAAAATCACCCGTAACTACCTTCAGCAAAGGTCGTTTGGGGTTTCGGTAAATAACTGTCTCTCAGACACCTTCTCCATCCCTGCTGGAGTTCCTCAGGGCAGCCTCCTAGGCCCCCTGCTTTACAGCATTTACACCTCGGACATTCCCCCTCTCGGCGACGGATGCGTGTTCTTTCTGTTTGCAGATGACACAGCCATTGCCGTCAAGGGCCGAAAGGCCCTTGAAATCACCACCAAACTCCAGCGATCCCTAGACATCTTTGCTGACTATGCTAAAACCTGGAAAATCAAAATCAATGCCTTCAAAACCCAAACAATAATGTTTCTGCACCGATATTCCGACAAACGCAAGCCCCCTCCGGATTTCACCATTATCATGGACGGCACAAGGGTTGAGTGGTCCGCCAAAGTTACCTACCTAGGGTTGATGTTTGATGAAAAGCTCCTCTTCCGCTCGCATATAGATAGGGTCGTAGCTAAGTTGTCCGCCCTAGTTAGGTGCCTGTATCCGCTAATTTGTCGCAGATCCCACCTCTCTAGGACAAACAAACTGGCCGTCTACGAACAAATCATAGCACCTGCGCTACTTTATGCAGCGCCGGTGTGGGAATCATGCGCGCAGACCCACAGGAACAAGGTCCAAGTCGCCCAAAACCGTGCTCTGAGGATGATCCTGGATCGTCCTTATGACACCAGGATCACAGACCTCCACCAGGAGGCAAACATCTTAAAAATAGACGACAAAACAGCCACAATCACAAACAAATTTGTGCAGAAATGTAGCACTTCTGAGGATGCTCTCGTCAGCACCCTGGTTATAGTAGATTAAATGTAAATAGTAGGTTTAGATAGATGTAGTTTTTAAGTAGTCTTTCCAATTTTAAACCAAACCAACTCCACTAAGGTGGTATACACTCAAACAATTGAAGGCTAGCAATTTATAACATTAATTTACTAATCAAACAACCCAAGCTGAAATGGAAAATCTGCATCACTTGTAATCTGAAATTCCATGTAAAACCCAAACAAAACGCAGAAATAAAAGATCTTTAATAATATATAAAATAATATAAAGCTAGACGGATGATTTTCTTAACCGAAACATTTCTAATTTGCTTGCCACCGCCATCCGAATTATCCGTTCTTGAATTTCGTTCATTGGTTGTTCAACGTTCTTTGTCATTTACTCCGGGACGCGGCGTTTAATAAATGCTATGTTCAGCCGGGGCGCGATAACTGAAATTAATTTGAAACAGCACAAGAGAAAATTTCAACCAAACAAACTCTTTAGTTGGCAAACTGATTTGGTCGTCCTGAAAATGACGGATTTAGTTGACGGGGGAGAAACATGGTTCGCGATTGAACTTGAGCTTTTTCTTTCTTGGTTCAGCTCCTCGTCGTTGCGGGTGGCCATCTGCAGGTGACGTGGGAAAGTTGATTCTTGTCTCGTTGTCACGGGTGGCTTTTTCCCGCCAACTCGAAGGCTTTAGCAGCAATGTTTCTCGCAGTGAGGTTGACGGCAGCATCGGCAACAACAGCCAACTGCACCAACGCCTCTCTGGGCAACGACTGCTCGCCAGTGCTGCTGTCGGCTACGATCCAACTGTAGATCCTACTCTGCACAGCTCCACGACCCCCGAAAAACTAATTCAAAATGCGAAGGTGTACCCGTTATATAACATTCATGGCTGCCTAGGAGACGTTCGTTACTTAAATCTGAAATCTGTGCTAGGAAAGTACTGTGTATTTGGTAAATTTACTCTGAAAAATCGACATTATAAAGGGTGATACGGTCAAAATTTGGTCAAGGGAAAACGCGTGTAAATCGGTGAAATCGTTTATTTAAAAAATCAAATTAAATTTCTTTTTCAAGTTCAATTAGTATAAAATTCAGGAAAAATATTCAGTTAGGCTTCCGCTTTTCCAAATCCGAATTGCCGGGCCTTACGCTTGACCCCTGCCATCAGATTTTGTACAGCCACCTTGTCCACCTTCTTCGCCGCAGAAAGCCAATTTGCCTTGAACTGCTGCTCGTCCTTAGCAGTTTTTTTGGTCTTCTTTAGGTTCCGCTTGACAATAGCCCAGTATTTCTCAATTGGGCGGAGCTCTGGCGTGTTGGGAGAGTTCTTGTCCTTGGGAACCACCTGCACGTTGTTGGCGGCGTACCACTCCATGGCCTTTTTACCGTAATGGCAAGATGCCAAATCCGGCCAAAACAGTACGGAACAACCGTGTTTCTTCAGGAAAGGCAGCAGACGTTTATTCAAACACTCTTTCACGTAAATTTCTTGGTTGACAGTCCCGGAAGCTATGAAAATGCTGCTTTTCAAGCCACAGGTACAGATGGCTTGCCAAACCAGATATTTCTTTGCGAACTTTGACAGTTTCGTGTGCTTGAAAATATCTGCTACCTTTCCCCTTCCTTTTGCCGTATAAAACTCCTGTCCCGGAAGCTGCTTGTAGTCGGCTTTGACGTAGGTTTCGTCGTCCATTACCACGCAGTCAAACTTCGTCAGCATCGTCGTGTACAGCCTCCGGGATCGCGCTTTGGCCGTCGTATTTTGTTTATCATCGCGATTTGGAGTCACTACCTTCTTCTAAGTCGATAGTCCGGCTCGTTTTTGGCTCGATGCACGGTTGTAGACGATACACCCAGCTTATTTGCGGCATCTCGGAGAGATAGGTTAGGGTTTCGCTTGAAACTACCGACATCTCTCTTTGTCGTCTCAGCGGCTTCCGGTTTTCGATTTCCCTCCGATCCAGACTTCCTGGCTGTCGACAAACGTTCCCCAAACACTTTAATTACATTTGTAACGGTTGATTTGGCAACTTTTAGCGATTTTGCCAACTTTGCGTGCGAGTAGCTCGGATTTTCGCGATGCGCGAGCAAAATTTTGATACGCTGCTCTTCTTGCTTGGACGGCATTTTGACAACTGAAGAGTGAATTCCAAAATCAAAATAGGAGCAACATTCTACACACACACACCTTCAAAATGAGGGGTGTTCAGGTTTTTTAAATGCAAAATTGAAAGAAATACGTCAAGTTGATATTGACCAAATTTTGACCGTATCGCCCTTTAAAACATTACCTTATATTTGCGTTAATTTCAATAGTTGAATGTTATAAATAAATAGATTTAAATATTGGAATCGAAGCGTAAAAAGGGCCCGGTTGGTTTGGGGAAAAATTTTTTTAAATGGTAGGGGAAATAATTTATTAATAATCGTTAAAAACTTTTTTTTTTTTGGGGGGGTTATTTTTAAATTGAGGATTAAAAAAAAAGGGGGAGGAAAAAAAAAAAGAAAAAAAAGGGGGGGGGAAAAGGGAAAGGGGGGGAAGGGGAGAGAAAAGGGGGGGGGGGGGGGGAAAAAGAAAAAAATTTTAAATTTTTTTTGTTTGTTGTTTGGGTATTTATATTGTTTGTTTGTTTCGATCTACTCGCAGGCATGGTAAAATCAAACGCATTAATTGTCAAGTGAAAATTGTTTAACCCTCGAAATGGTAGTTTCTGCTGCGATTTGTTTTTGCGTGTAGGTTGACTGATGCAAGGTGATTGGAGCGGTAGAAGGTGACTACCTAATGGCTGGCCTACAATTGATACGTTGCGGATGCGTTTGCGTTAATTTGACAGTTTTCCCATAGGTTTTCTGTCAAATTTACGTCAACGCATCCGCAACGTATCAATTGTGGGTGACCCTTAACAGAAGCAACCTGATCCAACAAAAGTTTTCAAACCGGAAAAGTGTTTATTTTAATGACAGTAACCTTCGTTCGGCGTTCTTCTTTCTTGGCATCTCAAGCTTAGAGCATATTTCCGACTCCCATGTTCTAGCCCAGCCACCTCCATAGTGCTGCCTGTGAGATAATTTAGGTAGGGCCTAGGTCTAATGTTACATGATTTCAATTCTCGAGTACTTTTTCAAACATACGTATGTGATTATGTAAACAAAGAGGGGCAGTAAGATTCAAACGTAAATTCTTGAAACCCTTAGCACTGTCATGCAAACTAAAACCACCAACACGAAGAATATCATTTCCCAGACGTGATGGTGATGCTACTTTCCGTGAGGGTGCTGAGAGTTTTGAGAAATTTTCGTTTGAATCTTACTTCCCCGATTTGTTTACAAAATCAGATACGTCTGTTAGAAAAAGTACTCAAGAATTATGTTTATCACTCGCGTTCAAACTACTAGTTTTCCGGAAAGACAGTCGGATCCTCTCAGCGCTTCCCGCATTTCACAGTGATAAATGATGAATGCAAACGCTCAGATTGAACGGCAGTTGATGCGATATTCCCTTTGACGTTGCTGATATTTACAGGCTCCCCATGAATAGTGCCGTCAAATATGCTATAACAGGAGTGCAATTTCAACAGAAATCCTCTTCATTTTCTGTGAGATAACAGTGTCTATGGGTGAAAGCTGGTCAGCTACATATTATTCATGTTGCCTCTTATCAACGAACAAAAGGTTGGTTAGTTGATATGAACGCGTAAATAAGATATTTGATACGTGAGGTAAGAGGCATCTCACGCAAATAGCTTCCGTTAGTGATATGATGCGGAACATGTGCTGAAATTGAGCTTAGAATGAGTACAATGAGCGTGGGCTTAAAATATTATAATGGCGTATAAATAACCGCAGAGCAATCGAATTGTTGCATTAGCAATTTGATATTTGTTCCGAAGGGATCCCTTACATCCATGAACCACGAACTTTGACACTCAAATCATACATTGATCCTTCATTATCGCGCTGAACGTGATTTACAAAAGCACGTGTTTCCCCCTCTTCTGGATATTGGATATGTATCTCACGTCCTCAGCTGAGATGAAAATAAATTGGCTGCATAGTAATCTCAATCGACACCAATAACATTCTACGAACCAATATAGAAAGCATAAATCATAACTCCTTAACTCGTTCTCACATTCTCACATACACCCATAAATTTAACAAAGTTTGTTTAAGGTTTTATTTCTTACTGGAACGGTGCAACCAATCTACTGAGCACGCAATCTACGATTGGAAATTTTGATATACACACTCTCTGGATTGTGTAACCGTACAGTATCATTAGGTGGCACGGTTGGGGTTCTAGAAGATGTTTGATTCATGCTTGAAGTAGCTGTACGCTTTGAATCTGCACAAAGCCAATCCAATCCACCTAGAGATGATTTATCACGAGTAAAGGAAGGTTGGAAGAGTGCTTGTTAGAATTTTATGTGTGTTGTAATATAAAGTCAATCGTGGAATTGAACATCTGGAATTCAACATCTGTAACTTTTTAATGATACTAAATTGTTCTGGAATAATAAACCAACAATTGCTTCGTAATTAATTTCTGCATTTTTACTTGTATTTGAGATGTAAAAAAATATATAATATGAAATACATGAGCTCCTCTGATATTTACAAAAAAAAGCACAAATTTGTACCTGTTAAGTTAAGCATACTGCGTATACTTATTCAAAAATAAACGTATAAAGTGAACTCAAATTTCAAGTGAAGTTTATTATATTATTTTTCATGACAACCTTTGGCATTCAGTACTGATTGCAACAGACGGGGCATCGATTCTGCATGCTTATTTATCATCTTTGGTGGAATACTACTATATTACACTGATAGGCAAAATAAAGTGCCTACCTCATCGTTTTTTCAATTTCTCTCATTTACTTGGTTCAAATTAAAGTAAACACACTGTATTTTTTTTTATTTTCTTATTTTTTATATTCTTTTTAAGTTTCACTTATGGAATACTGAGAAAAAAAAGGAGTTTTACTTAAAGAAAAAAAAAATCAATTTCAAGCTGAACAATGCATTAGGTCCTAAGTAACATTGAGAGATTCTCTTCGTCGACTTTCTCTTTCGTTAATATTTTGCCTATTAAACAATTTGCTGATGCTTTTGACGCATTGGATTCTTAATTAAACTTTATACTACCGTACTATGTGTTGAAAATACTTGAACATGTTTTTACATAGCCGTAAGATCACAAAGAGAAAGTCGACGAAGAGAGTCTCTCATTGTTACTTAGGACCTAATGCATTGTTCAGCTTGATTTGTGTTGAAAAAAAAACTGGAGAAAAAAAAAAACCCCCTTTTTTTTTAGAGAAAAAAAAAAAAATAAAAAAAAAAAAAAAAATTTTTTTAATTTTTTTGTTCTCCTTTGGTCTTCCGGCCCCCCCCGGGGGGGGGCGCTGCGCTCTGCGCGGGGTTTTTTTGGGGGGGGGGTGTGTCTCTCCCCCCGCGGGCGCGCGGGCGTTTAAAAATTTTTTTTTTTTTGTTGACCACATTTTTTTTGCCCCCCATTTTTTTGGGGGGGGGGGGGGGGGGTGGGGGGGGGGGTTCCCCGGGGGGGAGGAATGGTTTTTTTTTGTGGGGGGGGGGGGGGGGGGGTGGGGCGGGGGGGAAAAATTCAAGGCCCGTCTGGATCAGCGAAACCTCCAGATTTTCTCGCAGGATGTTGATGTAAGAATCTGCCGTCATTATCCCGTCGATTTTCACAATGCTTCCCACTCCACCCCACGAAAAACACCCCCAGACCATCACATTTCCTCCTCCATGCTTCATCGTGCCTTGGATGTGGCGCTCCTGAAGCTCCTCTCCCGATCTGCACCAAACACGAACCCGCCGCTTTCGGTTAAACAGCTCGAATTTTGATTCGTCCGTCCAGAGAACCGTTTTCCAGAACTCTAGGGGCTTATCAGCATGCTCCTTAGCAAACTTAAGCCGTTTGGCTTTGTTTGCCTTGCTGATAAATGGGCGCTTCCGGGCAAGTTTGCTATTCAACCCCTGTGCTACGAGACGGCGACGAACAGTTCGACCGGAAACTGTTAACTGAAGGGTTTCCTGGATCTCGCGGACAGTTACCTTCGGGTTCTTCTTGACATCGCGCATGATCTTGGTGTCCGTTCTCGCATCCGTTTTCCGCTTCCTGCCTCTGCCAGGGCGATCCACCACTGATCCAAACGTTTTAAGCTTTAGAAGAATTTTGCCAACCGCTGCCTTACTGATACTGTACTTCTTAGCGACAGCCCGGTGCGATTCACCGTTTGCACATCACGAACGACCAATTTTCGGATACACAAGGAAATTGCTTTCGAAAGCACTGCGTTCTCCATTTTTTTCTATTGAATCAAATGCGATCACGTATACAAATGCACCAGGTTGAGCCGTTTGCTTCAAAACATGTCAAAATATCAAAACATAAACAATCGAGGGGCCTTCCAATTGAAACTAATCGAAAACATATCGATTTTTGAAGTGGGCACTTTATTTTGTCACTGGTTTTTTTTCAACACAAATTGATTTTTTTTTTCTTTAAGTAAAACTCCTTTTGTTTTCAGTATTCCATAAGTGAAACTTAAAAAGAATATAAAAAAAATAAAATAATAAAAAAAATACAGTGTGTTTACTTTAATTTGAACCAAGTAAATGACAGAAATTGAAAAAAACGAAGAGGTGGGCACTTTATTTTGCCTATCAGTGTACATATCTCCTACAGGTATAGCTGCTTTGTGCACCTTTACTATATACTTAATACTCGATGAGGCTCCGATAACTGAGGAGGTGTTTTGAATTGCTTTCCGTTTTCATCCTCTGTCGTTACATCTTTTTTGTGTTGCTTCTTACTTCTACTTATTAACTTTTTTTCTCAAGTGTAGAATATGATCTTCCCGTGGCACTTTATATTTCCCTCAACGGCTTTCATATCAAGGTTCGCTTAGCAATAGGGAGTACGGAACGAGTTTAAAGCAGTACATACACCAGCTGAGATATTTGATGCAGCTGTACATAATTTGTGATTAGAGCTGTTTACTGTAACCTACCTCCATAAACGAGCATTAGCCTCAGAAACGTTTAGAACAATGGAATAAAGTATCCAGTTAGAGGTAGGGCTGCCACATTATTTTTCGTTCCCATCTTTAATTTTTGCCAAAAAAATCTTTTTTATCTGTGTTTAGCTGGAAATTTTTTTCGCCAAAATCAATGCTTCTAAATTTGTGTTGTAAAAGTAGAGGGGAAATTTTTTATGCGGCCACTTTTGCTTTTACTATAGATGCCAAATTTAATTTATCTTCTGTGAAAGTTTTCCAAAGCAAGTTGACGTCTTCTCAGGACTCTTCATCTATTTTCTGCTTTGTCCCACTCTGCGCTATAGCATCACTTGAACGCGCCGTTTTCCGTTATTTCAGCGTTTGACAGGTAAAAACAACCGGATATAATTAAACCCCTCTACCAAATGTATGTCATATGGGAGCATGCCAGCTATAAAATGTCATCTCATTCATGTACAGTATGCAAAAATAGTTTATCCACCCCCCCTAACAATTTACAATTTTTTTGTTTTTCTGGTAAAAATCAGTTGAATTTGATGAGTGTTCTTACATGATTTATCTATTCATGTTTTTTTTATCACATTGCCATTCAAAATATGGCATTTATATCTCTTTTGAGATGTTATGTGGTGAATTATGAAAAAGGGTAAAAATTACGCAAAAAAAGTTTATCCACCCCCGAACGGATACCACGATTTAAATGTGTTTTACAGAGTTTTAGTGCGTATTCTGCAACTTTCTCGAATGTAAACATTGTGTCTAGCGGTCATTTAGTGCTCTTGAAGTTTTCGTGCTTAAAATTTTAGTTTGTTGTTCAAAATTGGAAGTTATTTGTTGAATTATGGAGAGTGTGAGCTGTTTAGTGGAATACCTGTAACTAGAAAATAAGAAGAATGATTAGTAATTTCCATTTAATTCCAACTACCTTTATTGCTTATCTTGACAGATACGCGTATTTCGTCTACAATGTGCAGACTTCTTCAGTGTCGTGTACTAATACTCGAGTCGAGTATTAGTACACGACACTGAAGAAGTCTGCACATTGTAGACGAAATACGCGTATCTGTCAAGATAAGCAATAAAGGTAGTTGGAATTAAATGGAAATTACTAATCATTCTTCTTATTTTCTAGTTATTTGTTGCAAAACGTCCTAAAAAGCAGAAAATTTCGATCAGCATCCGAAATTTGAATTTTGAACATCACAAAACTGGCAAAAACTACCGCGATACTGCCGACATTGTTCAGCATCACAAAGATACGGTCGCTAGGATTGTGCAGATGTACAAAAAGCGTGGTTCTATCTCACCAGCTAAGCGACCGGGGCGTCCTTCAAAGACAACTGGCTGAATTGACAGAACTATCGTGAAGAAGGCGGAGCTGGACCGGGGTCTACCAGCTACGAACATTGCGAAACAGATTGAAAGTGAGTTTTCCATTCAACTGACATCACAATCCGTACGAAATCAACTTCATAAGAAAGGTCTTAAGGGCAGAGTAGCACTTAAGAAGCCATGGTTGTCCGCAAAAAATATCAAAAAAATGTTGAAGTGGGCCCAGGACCACATTTCATGGAACAGTGATGGCTGGAATAAGGTGATTTGGTCAGACGAGACGAAAGTTATGCTATTTTAATCTGATGGTATCACAGAAAATGGCGGCGAACCGGTGAAAGTTTGAAAAAGGAGTGTTTGCGGCTTACAGTCAATCATGGCGGTGGTGAGTTACTTTACCAACATTGATTTTTCAACCAACTGAGCATGAATTTGATTTTTATTTCTTCGGGTAGAGTCATGGTATGGGGATCTTGGCTACATCCGGTGTTGGAGAACTTGAGTCCAATGATGGAATCATGACCAAGGTGGTTTATTTGGACATTTTGAAGCGAAAACTACCAGCCTCTGCACAAAAGCTAAAGTTGGGGCGCAGATATACGTTCCAACAAGCCGGAGATCCGAAGCACACCTCAATGCTGGTTTCGCAGTGGTGCAAGGAAAAGCGTATCAAGGTTATGGAGTTGTCAGCACAGTCTCCCAACCTTAATCCGATCGATCTGGTCAATTTTGAAAATTAAGGTCCAGGAGCCAAAACCAACAAGCATCCAGCAATTGCGGCAGGTAATCTCAACTGAATGGGACAAAATCACCCCGGAAACAACTGCTAAGCGTGTTGAGTCTTTGCTACGACGATGTCGAGCAGTTATTGAAGCCAAAGGTGGTCATACGAAGTACTTAAACTATGTGAGCCAGAGCGGTGGATATACTTTTTTTGCGTTATTTTTTAACTTTTTTTTCTATCATCAAGTTGCAAATGCAAGAGAATTTGTTTTTTGTTTTGAACTCGCATGAATTTGCTTTGTTTTTGCATAAATAATAATCAACTGAACAACAATTAAACGTGTTTCAATTTTCTGGTGGATTTTTTGTAAGAAATCTAATTTTTCACTGAGGGTGGATACACTTTTTTTGCATACTGTTTAAATGATATTATTCAATGGTTGACATCATAAACTTGCTATTGTGTAGGTGCCTAGCATTCGCTCTCTCGATGTAGTAAAAAAAACGAAAAGAGAAACACAACCAACACGTTCAAATTAGTCTCTTGTTGTCTCCTCTCGAAAAGGTTATTAGAGACAGTAAGTTTAGCTTATAGCATTAAACCCGTTCACATTGAAAACTACATTACGTGATATAGAGTATCTTGATATAAAAAACCATGCTAATTTTTTTTGGGAAAAAATAGATGTATAGATGTAATATCAAGATAGTCTATATCACGTAATAAAAGTTGTAGTGTGAACGAGATGTTATGCTCCATTCCTTAATTAGCTGCCATATTATACTGATTTGATGTATTGCTTCATTTTTTTTAGAGTACAGGGCTCGTAAGCTGAATGCAGTGCAGCACACATTAGTAAACAATCTCCATCACGAAATCGCAGTAGTTTTTGAGTCGTGTGCTTTGAGAAACTTTAACATCTTTAACTTCCGGGCAACGCGCTGGTGTAAAAAACAAAATATGTGAGAAAAAACCCCTGGGTGGTTTTTTTTTTTAATTTGTGGCTCGTAGGGAAAGGAGTAAAACAATGATTGTACAACTCACTGAGTTGTTTGAACATCATGGAATATCTTGAATAATGTGTGTTATTTTGATAGTGCGTATAGCTCTGAAAATAATTGTTTATTCCATCCGGTACTTAGGCTACTTAGGGGCTGTGTCAATTGGGGGATTAAAATTAATTTTTACTTAAATTTGACAGTTCGATAATTATTTACCCTTCAAAGAATCATCCGTACGTCAAATTTATATTTTTCCTGGCCCAATTAAGATTTAGTGTGATTTGTGCATTAACCACCTAATCTAATTTGTTTTTGTTTTCATTTGACTTCTTTCGAGAGTGATCTAGGTTCGAATCTAGTACGAATATGAAAATATGTTTTCTCAAGCTGAATTTATGATTATTGTGCTATTGACTATTTATTTTTTCATCTACAAATTTCGCTATGATAACTCCAAGTCATTGAACGTGTGTTTGTTTTCGTCAAATCAGGTAATTTATTTGATATTTTACCTACACATAATATCGTTTGGTGGCTCTGTTCTGAAAACTGATTTTCTATCAATTCATTGTTTTCAGGAACCCGGTCTATGCAAATATGCCATCAGTGCTCCGTCTGCCTTGATGAGGAGAATTTTGAATCACGATCCCACAAGTATCAAAGAGAATCTTCGAGTTTCCGTATAGGTGTTTCGCAAGATCGTAAGTTTGATGCCTCACAAGCGTTCCGGCTGGGGCCGTGAAATAGAACTCTCCGTATTCCTGTACTGGATCGAATCTGGCACTAGTTACCGCGTAACTGGAGTTAGCTTTGATATACCACGTACTTTGATATATCAAGAACGAATTTTCCAAACATTCTAGAGCCTGTTCATAAACCACGTAGACTAATTTTTGGAAATCTCAGACCCCCCCTACCCCCCTGTAGAATTTTCTCCAAACAATTTTTTGAATTTTTGCATGGAGCGTAGACTTTGGCCAAAACCCCCCCTCCCCCCTAAAAAGTCTACGTGGTTTATGAATAGCCCCCTAGATGGATATACTATATTCTTCAAAAAAATCCTTGAAGCATTTATAGCTCTTAAAGATTCTTGCAATAATGAGTGAGGCAAATAGCAAAAATGATATGTTTTTATTGCATTAATGTATTTTTTTTAGAGAAGCATGAGTAACAGTTTGTATTTAAAACCCCAAATATGATACATATTTGAATGCATATCTAATAAAAATATATTGTTTGTTTGGTCGTTCATTTGTTCGATACCTACGTTACCTACGATATCTACGTTAAATTATAAAACGTATTAGTTATCATTAGTATTAGTATTCCATTATTTCATAGTATTAGTAGTGTTAGTTAACGCAAATGTAATTAAAAATAATATTATTTTCCATCGAATATGAACTGCAGTTTTTTCGCTTGTATGTGATAGAATCTTAAAAGCCAACAGTACGTCAATAAATTCAAACCACATTTGCATTGATTGTGCATCACATTATGAAAATCGGGCATCAAAATCCGAATCGGTAGAGCTTGAATCGAAATATTCTACATCCACATTTTGAGATTCAGCAATTTTCTTTAGCAACCCGAAGAACTTTCTCCCTTCTTTTTCTTCCGTTTCGATTCTTCCACAAAAAACTCGAACATATCTTGTTGAAAATAACGATTCCGTTTTCGTCTTCCTGGGTCAGCATGTCCTTCCGAGTTCTGTGGACTGGAGGCGGGTGGAATTTGATCAGGACTTGAAATATAAGGACCTTCTGAAGGTCTAGCATCAACCTCTTCTCGTGAAATGTTCCACAGATATGTCCCTGATGGTCCAGCTTCCATGTCCTGACTGCTTGGCTCGTGTGGAATATTTTTAGTGTTTTCTACAACAACGCCACAACTGTTCACCTCCAAGGGAGGGTTCATTTACTACTCACTTTTCTTGGCTCTGGATTTCTGTTGCTGATGGTCCATTCGTACGGTTGATCCGGAAAATGTGCATACGACCGGGGCACGGGGAGAAGTTGGACACTGCTCGAATACGGAGAACAGAAGGACGAAACACGATCAAAAACCGGAGCGGTGAAGAAACACGAGCAAATGCGTTCGTTGAACAGACGACGAAAGAAAAAGTTGGGAGGGAAACATCAAAACCGCGGGAAATAAACAAACACTGGAAAATCATCGATCTGTCAAAAATAAGTCTACTCCAGAGCAGACTTATTTTTGACAGTTTGAAATCGGAGGGTAAATAATTATAGAGCTGTCAAGTTTAAGCTAAAATTAATTTTAATCCCCCAATTGACACAGACCCTTAATAATATAATTGTAAGTAGAGAAGCTGTGAAATAATTATTTGTATAGTCCCCTTGCACTATCAAAGTCACCCGCACTATCGAACATTACCCGATTGTCAGTAGTTTTATTTATTTATTTATTTATTTATTCGTCAACAGATAAAAATGTTTATCCCAATGACAACTAGATAACACTTAATTACATACAATAACTAACACATACATCTTCGGAAACAACGCTTATTAACATCACGGGATACATTAAAATTAAACACGTTATAACATCTGTTGAAAACGCGATACATGCTTAGCACAGGTTCCCGTTTACCGTAGTTGGTCCTTGAGTGCCGGTTTATAAAAAAAGATTGTAAACGTAGGTTTCGTCGTCGAGTGTTGATGTTCAAGAGACCAAGTAATGTGGAACAGTCGATGTTTCCCTGAAGGAGGTCTCCAACGAAACACGCTTTGGCCACCATACGCCTCCCTTCCAACAATTCCAGGCTGATGAGCTTACACCGACTTTCATAACTTGGCAATCTGCGAGGGTCTTGCCAACGAAGATGTCGCAAAGCAAAGCGTATAAACCTTCGCTGAACGGCTTCGATCCTCTGGACTGCATTTTGGTAGAAAGGGGACCAAACGACAGCACAGTACTCCAAAAAAGGACGAACCAAAGAGCAAAATAGTGCCTTCAGGCAATAAACGTCTTTGAAGTTTTTTGCGAAGCGGAAGATGAATCCTAACTGCGATGAGGCTTTAGAAACAATATAGGCAATGTGATTCTCGAATGACAGTTTGGAGTCGAGCATTACTCCCAGATCCTTGACTGTTGTTTCACGTTTCAAGCGTGTTCCTCGAAGGATGTACTCGTGGAGATACATCGCACGTTTTCGGCCAAAGGAGATAGCCGAGCATTTGGATACATTTAAGGACATTCTGTTGATCCGGCACCAGTCGTCGAACACTTGTAGTTCCTGTTGAAGAAAGTTCTGTAGTTCTGTTTACATGCGATTGAATGTTACGAGGAATGAACAACCTGGATGAATTGAACTATATATTAGATACTATTGCCACTGTGTGTAGCTATCAACTATATTTTTTCGTAGC
The DNA here is from genome assembly GCA_024533555.2 of Aedes koreicus. Taxonomy (NCBI): domain Eukaryota; kingdom Metazoa; phylum Arthropoda; class Insecta; order Diptera; family Culicidae; genus Aedes; species Aedes koreicus. Next base: position 44,838 of record JAHHFK020001100.1, read on the forward strand.
ACGTTTTGAATTGTAATGGCTGGCCCACAATTGATACGTTGCGGATGCGTTTGCGTGGATTTGACAGTTTTCCCATAGGTTTTCTGTCAAATTTACGTCAACGCATCCGTAACGTATCAATTGTGGGTGACCCTAACTAACAGCCTATGTATTGAAAGTTTATAAACCAGCACAGATCATGACTCGGATTGGTTTACAATTGCAATAAAACTTATTTTGGCAAAACAAGTACGTTGTCATACTTCATTCAATCTATGAAAGCTCGAGTATACTTGGCTCAGAAATGGATTCCGGAAATGCTCGGGGTGGCACGAAGATAATACGCAAGGTCTTAACAATTGTTTTAATTCTTTGTGTATAACGTCCAATTGCATGAATATCCGTTTTGTAGTGAGAAAAAAAAACAGAGGTTTACGTATACTTTTGGTAAACCCCCCTCCCCCATCGTGGACAAACGTAGACTTTTTCGAACCCCCTCCCCCCTGAATTGTGTACGTGGTTTGTGAACAGCCCAAAAACGGATCTTCTTTCTACATGCAGGAAAACGGATCAGTAAACGAGGGATTCGTGTTTTCGGGGGAAACCGATCATAGCACTTAAGCCCCTTTGACAGGCCAGTATTGACATGATAATGAATCATGCGGTGTTTGTTTTGATAACTACAAGTTAAACAAGGTGAACAAAATCGGAACGCAATTAATATTCAATCAATGTTATGATGTGTGTACAGAAAGTTGTTGAATTTAGATTTTAGTTGTGGTGTTTATGCTAGCGGATCAACACCTCCTAGCCTTTTCTTGTAACACTTAGATCGTGGGGTGGCATCCATGGTGTCCGTACTCAGGTGGTTCCGGATTTCAGTATTGTTCAAATTGTATTTCGAGAAAACTCGCTCCATCGATGCTGAAGAATGCGGAATTAGTAGAAAGTTCGCAATGAACTTTCTTAGCAAGAGAAAAGCCAGCTTCTCATCTGCTCGTTTGAAACACAGCAGAAAACTGTTTTCTCTAACAATTTTCCAAGTCATCCGATTCTTCTACCTCGATGTCCTTGCAGATAATTACCGTCCTCAGCTCACGAAACTCAATTTAGATGGCCTGTTCTTCACCGCTTTCAAGTAAGTTCGGATATCATTTAGTAATCGAGTTGAACCACTTCAATGTGTGCAGCTTCTTTGGGTCAACGCTCGATGCAGTAGTCAAAACTGGATCGTTCAGATCAAAGCGCTTAATGATTTGTTTAATCAACTCGGTATAGCACAGCAGATCTCGACTCTCTAACTCTCGACAGTGTACAAAAAGCGTCGAATTCGGACGCCAAGGCCGGAGTTGCCCAGGAATACGCGCAACAGCTAGAAGCAGCCCTACCGACGGAACAGCTTGGCGCAACTACTCTTGAGGATGGCTGAAGAGGTATTAGAACCGCCATAGGTAGCACTGCAATAGTGACACTAGGTACTTCTGCACCGAATCGAAAAAAAATGACTGGTTTGATGGTGAATGGAAGTTAGTAGAGGAGAAGAATGCAGCACGGGCGAGAATACTGCAACACCGTACGAGAGCGAATGTGGAACGGTATAGACAGGCACGGAACAGGCAAAACTCTGTTCTTCGAAGCAAAATGCGCCAGAGGGAAGATCAAGACCGCGAAGCAATGGGAGCACTGTACCGTGCTAACGACTCACGCAAATTCTACGAGAAGTTAAACAGCTCGCGCAAAGGCTACGTACCACAAGCCCTTATATGCGGAGACCTGGAAGGTAACCTTCTCACAGAAGAGTGTGAGGTGATTGAAAGGTGGAAGCAGAACTTCGACGAGAACCTGAACGTCAATGTTACAGCGAACGGAAGTGGCACGGTAATAAATCTAGGAACACGCGCAGAAGATGACAGGATCCCGACCCCAACCCTTCAGGAAGTTGAGGAGAAAATTGTCGTGCAATCACGCTACGCCTGTCACCAAATGCAAAGGAGTTCGTGGGGCAATACCAAGCGGGATTTATGAGTGCCCGCGCTACTATGGATCAGAATTTTGTGATTCGGCAGGTGCCGAGTGTCAGTTACACTCTCGAGTCCCTTCGAATCTCGGAGAAGCTTACGGCAAGGTGATGGATTGTTGTGTTTGTTATTTCACATTGTATTGGGGGGTGTGATTCGAAGAGCTTGGATAGACACGAGGGGCACGATCTTCAGGAAGTCTGTCCAACTGTTTGGCTTCACCGACGGCGTTTATATAGCACGTAACTTTGACGACGTTTATATAGCATGTAACTTTGAGACGATGGCGGAAACGTACATCAGACTTAAGGCTGAAGCTAAAAGGATTGGGCTTGTGATTAATGCGTTAAAAACAGAATGCATGAAGGGAAGAGGCTCTCGAATAGACAATGTAGCCTCCCACCATGAGTTCAGATCGACGGTGATGAAATAGAGGTAATAGACGAATTCATGTACCTCGGCTCATTGGTGACCGCCGATAACGACACCAGCAGAGAAATACAAAGGCGCATTATGGCTGGCAATCGTGCCTACTTCGGGCAAAGTACGCCGAACTTCAAAGTTGACCATCTACAAGACATTAATTAGACCGCTAGTCCTCTACGGCCACGAAACTTGAACATTGCTAGTGGAGGACCAATACGCCCTTGGTGTCGTTGAACGGAAGGTGCTGCGTAGGATCTACGGTGGAATGCAGATGGAAGACGGAACGTGGAGGAGATGAATGAACCACGAATTGCATCCGTTGCTGGGAGAAATTCCCATTGTACACATCGCTAAAATCGGTTGACTACGATGGGCTGGGCATGTCGTAAGAATGTCGGACGACAGCCCAGTTAAAATGATTCTTGAAAACGAACCGAAGCGTACAAGAAGAAGAGGCGCGTAACGAGCAAGGTGGAACGATGAAGATCAGTCGGTCAAGGCGCAGCTACAAAGCAACACCATGCTGGAGGTGGCTGAGTTCGATTCCTGGTCGGGTCTAGGAATTTTTCGTTAAGGAAAATTTCTCGGTCCCTGGGCATAGCGTATAATTCTACTTGCCAAACAATCATACTAATGCAAAACTGGTACTTTGCATCGAAAGCTCTCAATTAATAACTGTGGAAGTGCATTTAGAACACTAAATTTTTGAACGTGAACACTCATCGGCTATTTTTGCGTCGATGAATTTGACAATACAAAACTCATGGGCGCCAAAACTGCATGAGTTTTGGCAGTCTTGATAAAAGTCCTGCTTGTTAAACTAAAAAGCGTGGATCTTCGGGCAACATAACATGACTATCTATAAATTCCATGCGAAAATCAAATGATCAATCTTAACAACAAACGTAATCAGAAGAATGAACGTTTGCTCTTCAAAATGCTTTGATATTCATTTAAGTAAACAGATTCATTATCAACATGAATTTCGAAATATCAGAAATGAAATTCAATAAACCACAGTGAATATCAATTAGCCGTTGGGATCGAGAAATGTGCAACTTATTCACGTTGCAATTTAATAGGGCAATAATTAAGACGAAACTATGTTTATTTGAAGCTACAATTGATTTATTTAGGCAAACTATGAATTACATTTGTTGAATTCGTTGCAGCTATGAAAAATTAATGCGGAGAAAATTGTGAGTGATTCAGCGGGAAATTCGGAACACTCAAAATATTTCTCTTCCTAAGAGGAGAACTTATGATTCCAAAAATACTAATACCAATGAATTTTATCAAGGTGCTATATTTATTAACATTTCGGTCGACGTGTAGTGAATTTCACTTCAAGGCTAGCTGCTTTTTGGAATTCTTGCATTTTATTTACACGGCAGATACCTGCTGCTAATACAGAATCTCGAGGTTTTAATGAACTTGTCCTTCAATCTCAGTCACAGAGTTCATTCGAGGTTACAATTCGAATGAACTCGGTGTTATTAAGGTTGCCACGGCACCATCACCGAAAAAAGTGACGCAGCCGTGGATATTTCTGAGGGCTACTACGATTTTCACTCCACTATCACTTTCACCAAACGGATTTCAGTTTGATCACGGTGATAGCAGAAAAAAAGTGATATGTAAGTGAAAGTAAAAGTGACAACCGTAATAAGCCTCTCTGTCATTCCAGTGCAAACGACCTGTCAAAGGAATGAGGTTTTGCCTCTTTGCTACTTCAAACTCATTACGTCTACCTACCTAAAGGGTGCTACGCTACGGTACCATTTCAAACCGCGGTGCTAGGGGGATAAGAGTGGGAGTATTCTGATAAACGATTGTGAGGTGACCGAAAGGAGGAAGCAGCACTTCGATGAACATCGGAATGGAATACAGAACGTTGACCAAGACAGCGAAGGAAGTGACGTCGGCGATGCAGCAAATGACGGAGATGTGCCACCCCCAACGATAGGTGAAGTTAAGGATGATACCCCGTTTGGCATACGGATGTTTGGCCAAATGGACGTTTGGACGAATGGACGTTTGGCCGAATACAGATTTGGGAAGAAGATACTTTACAATGCTGTTTTCTTGCTGGAGGCCTGATTTTTTGTTTTCTCTCAACCCATTCTTCCAGAAATTTTAGAGATTAAATTTATATTTTACATATATTTAACAAAAGCTGGCGTCGGTGGTGTAGTGGTAAGCGTGACTGCTACTTGGCAACCCAGTGGGTCTGGGTTCAATCCCAGTCGACGTCGGTGGTTTTTCTGAGGCGAAAAAATCTGGTCACGTCTTCCTTCGGAAGGGAAGTAAAGCCGTTGGTCCCGGCTCATATTCATGAGTCGTTAGGTAGGGTCCAGGAGGTGGAGTCGTCTTCCTGGCGACGGCGATTGTCACCATGTGAGGAAATAGGCCGACGGAAAATTTAAAAAAAAACAAAAAGAAAACAATATATTTAACAATGGAAATGCAAAAAAAAAATGGTCAAAATCAAATCATATCTTCATTTTTCATCAGATTCAAGTAAGCAGCAATCGCCATTTCAAAATCGTTCAGATTGTAAAGTTCGAAATTTATAATAATATCGAATATTATTATATCTCTAATAATTTCAGCGGTTTTTCGATTTCTGTAGGAATAAGCAGCTAATATTAAAGTCTCAAGCCCATTGGTGTACCTATATTCCTGCTTTATCAAGTAATTTTAGGGTTCGAAGTCATTTAGCCAAACATATTTTAATCTTTTGATTTCAAAAAACGTCTCAAGAGTAAAATAACAAACATGAAATTATAGTGTCTCATTAAGTTTACCATTTGTTTCATTTGTTTATTGTAACGATTGTTCAAAAGGACGAATAACTCACTTGAAAAAAGTCGAAATTTATAATCAGATTCTACTGTGAAATGCCATGCCAAGTAATTTTAGGGTTCGAAGCCATTTAGCCAAATATCTTTTAATCATTTGATTCCAAACAACGTCTCAAAAGTAACATAAGAAAAATGAAATTTTATTAAACCTCAAAATTATTAAATATTAGTTTCTCACATAATTCACCAGCCGGTTCAAAATTTCTCAAATTAAAATGCATGAAATCATGAGAATTACATTTGTTTGATCAGTGAAACTCCAAAGAACTGCTCATGTTTCAACGAAGGAAAAATCTCACATAAGAGTTTTATACCGAGCAAGCGCTTGAATCATAAGTTCGCTTTTGGATACAGGAATATGCTTCGTCAAATATGCAGTGCTTTATTTCGTTGATCAGTAAAACTCCAAAGAACTGCTTATGTTTGAAAGAAGGAACAATCTCACAAAGAGTAATAAACCGGGCAAGCGCTTGATTCAGAAGTTTGCTTCCGAATACATGAATAAAGACTGGACTCGGAAAAAATGCGACACACAAAAATGATCACCAAAAATTCAATTTAAATCGGATTCTTCTAAAATTTTCAGGGATAAAATAACTATATATTAGCTATGTTTTGGCATATTTTATTTATTGAAATTCCTCCACCAAGCTGAATGCTCGTACATTTCTCTTAACACTGCTCATGAGATCTTGGGCGAGGCTTTTTCCATCTTCCTTACACAATTTCTCCCAGTTTTTCTTCAAAGCTTCATCGGTTTTGAATGTTTTTCCGCTTTTCTTCAACTTCTTCTTCATTATCGCCCAAACATTTTCGATCGCATGAAGTTCTGGCGTATTTGGCGGATTAGCCACCTTCGGGACCAAATTAACGCCCTTCGCTTCGTACCAATCCATTACAGGCTTGGCGTAAAGGCACGAAGCGAGATCCGGACGCACAGTGGCCGAAAGCCGGTCATAATCTATAAAATTTGAGTCTTTATTTTTGGCATTGTATATTTTTCTTAGGTTTCTCATATATTGAATTACATTTTCTCCAAATTTCGTGCGGATTGGATGAGTTTTCGATTTTTGGCAGCACTTTGAACATTACTGGGTCGTACAATTTTGGTGATTTTCATATCTGAAAACCACAATATTTAGGTTTGCTTGATATGCCTGTAACTCTTTCAATTTTCAACCGATTTGAGCAAACAAAGCTTCAATTTGAAGGAAAATGATTGAAGTTTATTTTTCATACCAATACATTTGTTAAAATGGCTCCAAACTATTTTAAATTATTCGTAATATATGCTTAAAAATTACAATTAACCTACATTTCTTTACAAATGTTCACTGTACAACCTGGTGAAACAGTACGAAAAGGTGGGATAGTGTGAATTATATAGGAAATTATCTCTACTTTCCGAATTGCTAGGCCCCATTTTGCGCATCGTTGCGCAAATATGCTAAAAAAATGATTTTAATTTGTTCGGCCGTTGGTGGATATGGAGACGCATGGTGATCAACATCATCATCATGTTCATCAAAGATTAATAAATCCCGAACTTCTTTTGGCAAATCGATTTTCGGTTTCGGCTTGTTGTGTCTGTAGCTAGACACAACCGGATCCGATGCAACCAACAATCCACGAAACACGTCTCCGTTTGTCCTTTCACGTGATCCTTTCCAAGCATTACTTGCGCGCGTTCGTCGAATCTCCTTATTCATACTTTCTTGGGCTTCTTCTGAGAGCTTTCCGATGGGAATCGAAGAGCGATCGATAATGTCACTTCCGTGGATCAACAGTTTGTGAACCGTTGTAGGCATGTGAAACCAGCCATATAGCTTCACGTAATAAAAAGCGGTTTCTGTAGCATAAGATTTGAATTTCGAAACATTAATCCTTTTACCACTAGAAATGGCTGTTAGTAGCGTACGAAATCGGACTATCAAATCCAAATCAATGCCCGTAATTTCAGAAGAGACTTCCGCATTGGCAAAAAATCGCCTTGCCGTGTTGCCGTTGTTACTTGTGCCGAGACCAGAACGTGGCTTGTCCACGTGTACGCCCAGTCTGCTGAAAAACTCCTTTTGAATGCGTTGTTTGGTGCTGTTGAACAGCTCAATATGAGCCGTTTTCACCCATTTGCAGAATTCCAGCCTATATGCAATATGCAGCAAACACTCAAAACATCTCATCAAACAATGTAGACTGCTCAAGCCATGATCCAGAAAATCACTGTTCACAGATTTCTTCAACATTTTTTCAACGTCATTAAATTCTGCGGATGTTGATTTGCAAAGATAACACCTTTGCGCAGATGATGTGTTTGTTATGGCGTTTATAGTTTTACCATCAACCATACTCATAACAAGTTCAAATTTGACGTTAAGTTCTCTACCGTTAACATTTACAATAAAAGGCTGTAACTTTGAAATTGCATTTTTCATCCGGTCGTATTCTTGACGGGTCGTATTGACAGTTTCCTTTGCCAGTTGTAGAGAAACTGGTCTACAATACCGAGTCGATGATGGAAACAAGTTTTCCCAAATGACAATTTCCCCTTGAAACAGTTTTAGTGGAACAAGTGATGTCAAAATTACGTTTGCGTCTGAGTTTTCCAAACTTTTAAATGTTTGATTGTACTCACTTAGCGTAGTTCCATCCATCCCCCATTTCAGAACAAGCCGCAAATCGTCATTAGGTAGATTAGTAAAATTGAACTGCACAAGACTAATTAATCTTGAAACAGTATGATTTAAAAGTTGCTGTAAATCAATTCTGCAAAGACCTTCTGAAATTTCGAAGTACTGATCTGGAGGATAGCACTTCTTTTTAGCAGCAGAGATTGAGTCATATGGTGGGTATATGGTTTTTGCAGGCTCTCTTACGATGTTGTAGCTACGCTTAGAGAGCTTTGCATCAACAAATACAGCTAAAGCTTGTTCATCAGATAGCCTTTGCGTAGAGACACCAGTCTTCAGAATGCCTGCAACTTCCTTCTGCCCATCAGCACGCAAAGCCACCTCAGTAGCAAACTTCAACTCACCTATTATAAAGTTATAAAGAAAAAAAACATTTAAGTTAAAGAGAAAAAAAATACAAAGTAAGAGCAATAAGAACGTACTAAAGCTACATGTACGACGCAATTCTTCCGTTCTTCGACGCTTACTTCGGTTGCTGCAATCACCGAATTCTTTTGAAGGTCGACCACCTTGATTGACATTTGCTTCTGATGTTGATGAACTAGGTCCAGAAAGTACAAAAAAATCGTCGAGCCAATCACCATTTTCCTTTAAAAAGCGATCCTTTTTCCGTTGTGATTTACTCCATCGACGCAAGAACTCTCGAAAGAATATTGATATTTGCTTCTCATATTCTTCATGAATGGTTCCTCCTACAAATCTTTTTATGTAGTTTTCAATAGCAGTACGTTTATCGTTCGAACTCGCTATATCAAGAACCGGATCCAATATATTTTTTCTTTTTAAGAAAATTTCTAATTAAATAAAAAACGAAAGCTTAAACACATTTAATGACATAGGAGAAAAAATATTGATTACCGATTGGTGTCGAGCACATCTTTGATGAGAAAGAAAACTTCCGTCCGATTAAGTGCACCGGACCTTTTCAACTTTGTACAATTTCAAAGTTCATACACAAAATGCAAGTATTGGTGTTCGAACGAGCCTGTCGAATAAAATGAGCATTTATACAGGGTGAGGAAGAAGATTAACTGCAAGCGTATTAGTAGACCGCAAAAAATTTAGTGATGTAATTATTTGCATGGGCGCTTATGGGAGCTCGCTTGTATGTAGTTGTGACACATCTTGTATAACGAGCTTCTCTTTCTCCGTGGCTGTTTGCCATTCGGGACTACGAAGGTGCTGATGTTTGCGTGAAGTTTGCGTGCAGAGTTGCCATATATATAGATTTATCTGTATTATACACCCCCCCTTCAAACTATATGCAATTAATTTCAACTTACTAGATAACCCTTCTTTTGTAGCAATACAATTGACGGTTTAATTTTTTTTTTCATATTGCTAAATCTGTTGCGTATGCATTTCCTACTACCCACCTCCAACCTAGAGAACAATAAATAAAATAAACTCAACCCACTCCCTCCCCCCACCCCTTATGCTCTAGAGTGTAGACTTAAAATGAATAAACAATTTATGACTGACTTCACACACTTAATAGTCCACTGGCTGACGATAATAGGTTAAAGTATTACTAAATCCGTCAATTACCCTATTAAAATTATTTTTGATTACGTTGAAATTCTACTGAAAAAGGGTTTCAAATTTTGTATGAATTGAAAAAATATCATACTCGTAAGAAAGGTTCAGTTGCACTTTAGAGAGATTATCTTCCATTTAAAATAATTGTTGATGTCAAAAATCAACTCAACACCCCAAAATTTACTAAATATGTAATTTTCAGGCCGATATACAAACATTTTAGGTTTCGTCCGACTTTTATAAGAACAGCCGCCACTGTGGGACGGTGAGAGCGGAGGAAGGGCAGCAAGCGCTTCTGCAAGCATTCCTCTCGATAAATCTGCCCGTTTATGGTGCCGGTTGTAACGAACGGCTTGCTGTACCGTCCGCACTCGTAGATCGCCTGTCACAACAGGTACTTCTTCGCGAATTTGTCCATCTTTCTCTTCCGGAACTTTTCCGGAACCTCCATGCGGGACGTACCGAAAAAAAATCTCGGGTGGAAAGGTTCGGGTTATTCTTAAAGTACTGCCTTATCTTCCGCGCCTTTTCCGGGTATTCCGTTTTAGGTTTTCGGCCGCTTCCAGCGTGCCGCTCGATGGTCTTCGTTTCCTGGAACATCTTTACAATGTGGGACACGGTGGAATGGTGGATTCCAAGCCTTCTGCCGATCCATCTGTGCGACTGACCAGGATTATTGATCACCGCGCCCAAGATTTGCTGGCGTAGCTCCTCTTGTTTCGAATGCAGCTTGAAAATTACTTAACAGATCGCGATTGCAATTTTGCACACATAAACATAACACTCCAAACTAGTATTACCCAAAATTTCATTAATTTTTACCCACGCGATAAAAAGTTACACCCAAAACAAAGTGTCGCATTTTTTTCCGAGTCCAATCTTTATGTATCGTCATTGAAGGCCCATGTGCAAAGAATCAAAAGAAGATATCTTTCGGAGGAACTGCAAATTTCTTCAAGATTATAAAAAAATAATGACCTATTCTGTCTAGCTGTTTTACATAATACATATTTCCAGCTAAATTCATGAATCTATGATTTTATCAAAACATATTCATACTTCTAATATATATGGAAAAATGGCTGAATACCATTTTTTGCATTTTGAACATAAAAATTTCGTTTTTTAGTGAATTGATATAATTGAAACTTAATTAGAATGCTTATTACTGCAAATGCGCACACATTTTGATAAACTCTAAGTGTAATAAGTCTAGAATATCGGGATGCTATCTAATGCGTTCGAGAATGTTTGTTTTGGTTACTTATTTCCTTTTTTAGATCTAATGCTTATACTTTTTTAGATTCTTATTCCTTGTCTCTGCAATACATTTATGTTAATAGACAATTTTCGGTCAAACGTCCATTCGGCCAAACATCCATTCGGACAAACATCCATTCGGCCAAATATCCATATGCCAAAGATCCATATGCCAAACGTCCCACCCCCGAAGTTAAGGATGCCATCAAGCAGCTGAGGAAAAACAAATCGGTTAGAAGGGATAGTATTAGAGCAGAACAGCTGCCTGAGGAGTAGAAGGATGGGTTTATCTTCATAGTAGCACATTTGTTTCAAACCAGTAAAAAATACTTCAATGTGACTCAATAAGGTCACAATCAAGTTGCTGCAACTAATCATGACGGTTTAGTGTTGCTTGGGTTCCCTATCTACAAGAAGGGTGACAAACTGGACAGTAACGTAACGCTCTCATTTTTCAAAATTTTGAAATGACACTCGGTACAGAAAAGAGCAACGTAGTCCTACGTTAAAAACGCCATACCGTGGTGGTATATACATTTTAAGTCCCAAATACTTAGTTTAATGTTTACTTCTTCATTCAAAATGATTAAGAGGGATAATGGAAACATTTTAGCTAATCCAACACAGCCAATTTGATAAATATAAATATGAGTTTATTATTATAATCGTCAATGTGATTTGAAAACTATCCTGTTTTGATTCATCCTTTGAAAAATACCATCATTTATCCATAAGGCTCAATTCGACAAGTGGGTCCTCCCTTAGCTCAGTTGGTAAAGGCGCAGCTACAAAGCAACACCATGGTGAAGGTGGCTGGGTTCGATTCCTGGTCTGGTCTAGGCATTTTTCGCGAAGGAAAATTTCTCGACTCCCTGGGCATAGGGTATGATTATATTTGCCACACAATCATACTAATACAAAAATGGTACTTGGTATCGAAAGTTCTCAATTAATAACTGTGGAATTGCATTTAGAACACTAAGTTGAGAGCAAGTAATAAGCTGATTGTGAAAACAATAAGCTTTAAATGCTAAAGAAGAAAAGAAGCTCACTTCGACAAAGATTCCGTAAATTTCTCATGGCACAAAGGCTACCCATGTAAGCCTCCAATTCTATCGGATAGGTGAAGTCATCTTTTTCAAAATGACCATAGTGGATTGGTTAGGTGAGTTTTCAATGACGAGAAATTCACGGAAAAAGCCATTGTTTACGTTTGTCAGTCGACTTATCCAACAATTCAATCAACTGAAACTTCGCATTTTTTCTCTTCCACAGATAAGAATGACCGTATCCCTATGACGTTGTGCGTGAAGCGAAACTCCCTTTCAACACCTGAAAGCATCAATACGACTGTCCAAATAAATTGTTTCCCGCGTAGCTTATGAAAACAAACTTACCTGAAACGTAGCAAGTGAAAATTCCACCATTCTTCAGTGCAGCTAACAGAAACAGCGAAACAGCCTTCCAATCAACTGAGCGATAATGGATATCATGCTGACCAGGCTGAACATCAGCCTGGAAAATGTGACGCTCAGTACCAGCACGTTTCGACAGGGCCTTATAGAGCAGTTTAGCAACAATCGGAAAGTAGACGACCCCGCGTATCACATACTAATTGTCCTGTACAGCATATTGATCATATTCGGTGCAACCGGAAATAGTCTGGTGGTGATGGCAGTAGCACGGAAGCCACAGATGCGAACGGCGCGCAACATGTTTATCGTCAATTTGGCCGTTTCGGGTGAGTGAGTAGATTTGATTTGTATGTTTGTACGGATTGCAACTGTACTAAACTATGAAGGGAGTGGAGTTATGATATTTATAGACCTGTAGCTATATTACGGTGGTAAATCATCGAAAGGGAATGACGGCTGACAAATACAGAGAATTTAGATATCACGTAGGGGAATTGTGAGTTAGATAAGCATATAAAAATATATATATATATATATATATATATATATATATATATATATATATATATATATATATATATATATATATATATATATATATATATATATATATATATATATATATATATATATATATATATATATATATATATATATATATATATATATATATATATATATATATATATATATATATATATATATATATATATATATATATGTAGACAACAGTCTAAGTTTGCAACGTGGTGCAACGGATCCTATTGAGCTGGTAGCCCAACTGAAACTCAATCATATTTGATCTAGTGGAGCTGCTGTGCATCATCAACTCAGTTTAATACTCACTGTAATGCCCGTTCATTTTCGATTGTCTTTTGCAACAACATATTAACAAACTTCCAATGCTTTGAGGAACGATGATATCGCATATGCTGCACTTCGCTTAGCTCAGTCGTTAAAAGCCCAGTTATACATAAAGCATGCCGATGCTCTGGCTTGAGAATAGAGCTTGGTTGTACTTGCCTTGTACTTAATGACTGTGAAAGTTCTCTAACACGGAGTTGAGACGTGACTAATACGTGATAAGTAAGAAACTTGAAAATGCTAAGACAGAAAAGACGATGCAGAAGACATTCAATATATAATTGATGATCAAGTTTTCAGTAGTTACAGTTAAATTTCTATCTTATTAGAAATTACAATTAAATTCTGTGCAGTCATTTTTTTGCAACAGATTAGATTTAATTTTCCATCCTTGGAATCTAGTAATTAATACAAATGGTGATGGCGTCCAGTGTAGTATGTTAATTACTATACATTCAGAGTATGATAGTGAATATATGGTGCCTGAAAATTATTTCCATCGAGCAAATAAAAGTATTTTTTCACCAGATAAGTTGGAGGCGATTGGTTTTAATTAAATTTTGATTATTTTTTGCTCCAGTGAAGGCTGCCGGCTGGAGATTTTTTTTGCGAATTGTTTTATTTCCTTTGTGTTGCGTGTTATTGGATGCCGTCTGCTTGATCTGCAAAGGGTGAAAGCGAAGTGGTCGAGTGCAAATAGTGTTGGGATTCTAGACTGCCTAGTTATATCCCTACTGTTTACTCAAGTTGTTCTAAAGTATACCATTATAGATACACTCCAAAAACCTGTAGCCAAGCTAGTCAGTGAGAACGATGGAGTGCTGTTCTAATGTAATGATTGTTTATAAGGGCTGTGGCGAGCAGAATGTATTGCTCCCGACCTTCCAAAAGTTCGAAGAGGTGACGAAGAAGATTTCTTATCTTTTATTATTATCGTTGTCAGTTTTTCGAAAATTGGAAAAAATGGCGTCACCCGAAAAGCAACGTCGCGAATTGATTTTGCGCTAGCATCTGGAAAATCCTCAACTCTCTCATCGGGACATCGGAAAACAACTCAGAATCGTGCAGTCAACGGTGAATCGTGTGATTAAACGTTACTACGAAACTCTGAGCATCAAACGGTAGGAGAAATGCGGTCAGAATGAATGTTCTTTTAGTGATCAGGATCACAAGCGTGTCGTGAAAGCGTTTAAGTGGAATCCCAAAGCTTCGGTCAGGGATGTGGCCAAAAAGTTGAAACTGTGAAAGTTTTTCGTTCAGAGAGCCAAGGACCGGGAGGTACTGCATACGTACAACGTGCTGAAGGCTCCAAACGGTGACGAACGGCAAAATACGGTGGGAAAGTCACGGACCCGGAAACTGTACACCCAGATGCTGACGAAGCTTCATTGTCTCATCATGGATGATAAGACTTACGTCAAGGCGGACTTCCGGCAGCTTCCGGGGGTACAGTTCTTCATCGCACAGCACAAGTTTGATGTTCCGGAGAAAGTAAGGAAGCAGAAACTTTCAAAGTTTATCCAAGAAATACATTATTTGGCAATCGATCTGCTCATTTGACAAACAGAGTGCGCCGTTCGTGACTACCGGGACTGTATACGGGGAGATCTACCTCAAGGAATGTCTACAAAAGCGTCTGCTTCACGAAGGCCCTACGATCTTCTGGCCGGATCTAGCTTCATGCCACTATTCAAATGTTGTCTTGCACTGGTACGAAACCAACGAGGTTACTTTCGTACCCAAGGACATGAACCCCCCAAACGCACCGGAACTAAGGCTCATCGAAAAATACTGGGTTATTATGAAGCAGGTACTACGGACGCATCCCAAGGAGGTCAAATCTGAGGAAGACATGATGAAAAGGTAGGTTTCCGTACAGAAGAAGCTGCAGCTAGATGTTGTGCAGAACTGTGGAGTGGAGTTAAGCGTGAGGTGCGAGCGTACGGTTATGGTATTGAAGTTGAATAAAATAAATATGCCAAAAGCTTACTGGGTCATATTATATTGTCTGAAAGTTTTCATTTGAATAAGGAGCAAATTTAAGTCATTTATTACATTACGTACAAATGTTCAGGATAATCTACACCAACGAGATTCTTTCCTGAGGTTCACAATAGTGATTAAACAAACTAGAATATTAAGTTTTTTTTTATAATATTAAATTCATAGTTCATCGTAATTATTTACTTTTAATTTTCAATAGTAGCTGCACTTAGGTTCTAAGTAAATTTTATATAACTTTATTGATTCTAGCAAAAAATAACCCCTAAATCAAATACAATCCACTTAAACTGTCAGTTCACCAGAATGCAAGATGACTTTTCATATTTTTTTCTAATCTTCTCCGCCTTCGGTACGTCATCGCGACGGACGTCAAATGCTTGAGGGTGTAGGTTACACCGCTTTATTAGTTCACTGTCCTTTACAATGCTGTAGTATTGGGCAATTCTCGTCATCACATTCCCCCGCCCGTGATCTACTGCACTCCCCTAGTCCACACAGAAAAAAATAATTAATTTTAACAAGCGCGTGAAAATTCCCTTCGTTTAATTTCATGCCGAAGGAGGCGTAAACAACGAAATTGTTTGCAATCTTTCATGCGCCATTCAACAATGTTGACAATCTTTCATACAACAGGCTAGATTCAGGCGATATCTGGCTTAAATGTACATGGAATATCCCATTAATTTCTGACAAATCTAGCGTTCCTTTTATGTGCATTAGAAACGCAGAAAAATAAATGTTTTTTTTTAAAACAGTGCAGGATCACCATTGTCCCTGTCGTCGAGCACCGCCAGCTTGACTACAGGCCTTCGAAAAACTCCTCCTCTCGTACGCACCCACGCTTGTCGGACACGACTATCTGCACTAACTGCTACTCGCTTCACTCGTCCTCTTATCCATTGACTCTTTACTGCCCCATCTACTTCGTACACCAAATCTCCCTCCTCGATATCCTTCACATTCTCGAACCACTTAGACCGCCGTGAGATAACCGGCAGATACTCCTTCAACCATCGCTTCCAGAACTCATCAGCCAAATACTGCGCTAACTTCCAGCTACTTCTGAGAGTAGTCCGGTAATCCATAGACTCCGGAAGAAAGTGTCGGTAGTGCTTCCTGATCAGCCGATATCAAGGGGATGTACGTTAGCGGTCTTCTATTGATCGTACCTTCTGCATCGATAATCATCGTCTCTAGCGTCTTATCATCCGGTTTCCGTGGCGCTCCAATGCTGGTTCCGATCGCCGTTTTAACCGAGCCCACCATTCGTTCCCAAATCCCTCCCATATGGGGAGCTCCGCGTGGATTGAACGTTCAGCGGGTATTTACGTTGGTAAACACTGCTTCTAGCTTTTCCTCTCGGTCTCGAATCTCCTTCTTCAATTGGTTGCTAGCATGGAAATTGTTTCCATTAGATATAAGTGCGTATAACATTAAATTCTGCTTTCAATCGTTATTGGTTGAGGTGTACGTTTTAGTCGTAAGTTTAGTTCATAATATAGTATAGAAATGTCGCGAATATAACGTGCCCACACATCATCTTTTCATCGATATCAAATCAGCTTACGACACAATCAATCGAGACCAGCTATGACAGATCATGCACGAATATAGATTTCTGGAAAAACTTCTGGAAGCTAAGAAGGGACCGCTAATCTCAAAAAGGGTTACGGCAAGGTGATGGATTGTTGTGTTTGCTATTTAACATTGCATTGGAGGGTGTGATTCGAATAGTTGTGATAGACACGAGTGGCACGATCTTCAGGAAGTCTGTACAACTTTTTGGCTTAGCACGTAACTTTGAGACGATGACGGAAGCGTACTTCTGACTTAAGGCTGAAACTGGGAAGACTAGGCTTGTGATTAATGCGTTGAAAACAAAATACATGAAGGGAAGAGGCTCACGAGAAGACAATGTTAGCCTCTCACCACGAGTTCAGATCAACGGTGATGAAATCGAGATAGTAGACGAATCCGTGTATTTGGGCTCATTGGTGACCGCCGATAATGACACCAGCAGAGAAATACAAAGGCGCATTATGGCTGGCAATCGTGTCTACTTTGGACTCCGAAAGACGCTTAGATCCAACAAAGTTCGCCGAATTACAAAGTTGACCATCTACAAGACATTAATTAGACCGGTAGTTCTCTACGGACACGAAACATGGACATTGCTAGTGGAGTCTTTGAACGGCGGTGTTGCGTACAACTTACGGTGGAGTGCAGATGGATGACGGAACGTGGAGGATGCGAATGAACCACGAATTTTCTCAGTTGCTGGGAGAATCCTACATCGTGCACACCGCTAAAATCGGTCGACTAAGATGGGCTGGGCATGTCGTAAGGGTGTCGGACGACAGCCCAGCTAAAATTATACTCGATAGCGAACCGACGGGCACAAGAAGAATAGGCGCGTATCGAGCAAGGTGGATCGATCAAGTAGAAGGCGACCTGCGGACCTTTCGGCGAGGTGCAGCCATGGACCGTTTACAGTGCAGAGAACTTCTGTGTGCAGCAGAGGCCACACCGGCCTCGCCCAACAAACATCAGTGTCGAATAACTGCTTGTTCAAACAAATTTGGAAAAGTTATACAGCTTTCTAGAAGAAAAAGCTGAACAACTTCTCAGAATTTGTTTGAACAAACCGTTAGTCAGCATTGATGTTTGTTGGGTGGTCTGATTGGTAAGGTTAGTAAGTTTACTGACGTTTAGTCCCTTTACTGTAGTTTTATAATTTAACTCGGTTTAAGAGCAGGTTGTATAGTAGCTGTAATTACCCTATGGTTAGATAAGAAGAAATTCTATTTGATTTCGATTGCTTGCCACGATTATGAATTCTCAAGACCAAGATTTAGGTTAGACTGTATGTAGATCTTAGTAGTAGCCTTCTAGAATAGTAACATCAACTAGCATTAAGTATCAACCAGCATGAAGTTTATAGATTAAGAACCTTTCAGATAAATTAGCATCTTCCAAACTTTGTATGTTCCTTTACCCTTTTGTTCTAATACCCATCACCTACCCGGCCGATGACTGACCTACCGAATCATTGTCGTCAGGGAAACGTCACAAGGGATCGCATTAGAGTTGTTCTCGCTCTTCTTACTCGATCTACCGTGGGGCCTTCTGGACAGAGAAGATGCGCAGCCAACATCCCCCCCCCCTCTTTGCTGGGATGAGTTGCGATGACTCTGCCTTTCGGCCAACAGTTTCGAGGCAAGTTAAGAACTACAATGACCACCTCGTCGTTCAGGGCGATCGCCTTCGAATCAACGAACCATTTCGTTCGTCTTGTGATTTCAAGAAGATAGTCAGCTAACCAGCGCTTCCAGAACTGGTTGGCTAACGCTTCTGATGTACGCCAGTTTTGCTTGAGAAGGGTGCCACTGTCACTGTGAATGCGAACCATCGGACGACTTTAGCAGGTAGTGGTTAGGTGTGAGTGCAGGTGATGAATCGTTATCGCTGGGCACGTGCGTGAGCGGGCAGGAGTTAAGTGTGCTTTCAACTTCTGTGAAAAGACTCGTTGTAATCTCCTCTGATGGCTTTCTTGAAGGGCAAATGGCCATCATATTCTTCTTCAGGCTACGGATCAATCGCTCCCAGCTTTCACCCATATGAGGGGCCAAAGGTGGGTTGAAAATCCAGGTCGCCGTCGCGGTTACAAATTCTCTCAAGACTTGCTTGTAGTCAACTGCTTCTTGCAGCTTCTTGAACTCTCGGTTGACGCCGACGAAATTGGTACCACGGTCGCTTCGCCAATTGTTCTTGGAGTACCACGTGGGCTCATGACGTTTCTTAGTGCAACCAGCAGCTGGATAGTCCTGAAGAAAATGAATATAATTTTTGGCCCAGGAGGTACTAGCATACCGGTCCCAAGCTCGGTCCCAAGCATAATGATGCGCCCCTAATAACGTAACTCGCACCAACACATCCTCAAATATTCTGTCAAAATAACATAGCGAATCAAAACAAAGTCAAAGATACTAGTACCAAAGGGTAATGAAAAAAAAAAAAGTGTATAGCAAGGTGCAGACTGCAAGGTGTACTTCGGAACTAGGGGTTCTACAACAGTGAACCAATTTCAAATCGCTAGTTTCATATTGATTGTTGGTGCAACTATGCACGAATCATTGCTTAGCGAGTTGACCAATGACGATCATTCCCCATCTTTTCTCTGTTCTTCTTCCAATTGCGCCTCCTTGCGACCAAAATAGTCAACGCCCACATGAGTGGAAGGGTGTGTGTGCATGCAGCTAGCCGTTCTTCTGGAAAATCTGCCATGATTGGAGGTCGGGGAACCGAGGACTCGTTTTTACATCGCTGGCAACTCTTTCTAACGGTTCTATCAATTTTGATCTTTTAACCGTTAAAACGCCCAAAACGACAGCAACCTGAGTGATCATTATCGGCAACATCACAACATCATATTTAGTTTTCTATTTGATCTCAGACTTTACTCGCTCAAGCCGATGGAACTTAAAAAAGTTGTCCGTTGTATAATTTTATGTGTTCAGTTTTTGCAACCACTGGTTGAAGACGATTTAATTATCTCACTCTAAGAAAAAACCAAGCTAGGACCTCTCTCTATTTGAAATCCTGGCTAAAGGCTTGCCCACAATAGGTACGTTTGCGTTCCGTTGACGTAAATTTGACAGAAAACCTATGGAAAAACGGTCAAATTCACGCAAACGCATCCGCAACGTATCAATTGTGGGCCAGCCATAAGCCTATGACCACAAAATCGTGTCTACACCAAAAAAAAAAAATCTTATGTGTTCAGTGTAATGTAAATGATTAGTCCAGTAGAATTTTTTTTGTGATGTTCATGTAAATGTCACTTATTTTAGTATTGGAAAATATCGATATGTGTTTCCAGTAGTAGCTAAGTGAAATATTTTTCAGTGTATCTCCGCTCTCCGAATCATATCTTCCATGACTTTCTGTTTTAAAAATCGAGTTAAAATGAAAAATTTCCATACATTTTGAGATTGGATACTACCAAACCCATACATTTCAACGTCGGTTGAATCCTACATGTGATATGTGACTGTCAGCAGAAACGACTGTCATCGGTAAATTGTGAGCTCTTGAAACGTAATGACTCATTTATTTCTCGTTACATTATCTAAATTTTTGCACCAATCGATTAAAAATATTGGTTGGTTTTTTTTTAGTATTTAACTATAACGTATGATTTTTATGACCAGATTTAACTTTTAAAGACTCCATGAGCCATTATAGCAATCTAACACTGTTAACGGACTGCAACAACTAGGCGTTTACCTTGCGACTTTTTTTCCTTTTTTGTTTTTTGATACTGAATGGAAAGAATTTCATGGAAAACTCTTTGAGCAAAACCTCATTGAATCACCCCTTGGACTCATCACGCTAATCGTTGTTTTTTGCTAAGCCCCGCATTGCTGCGCTTAAATTCCCAAGTAACCACAAGCATTATATTATTGCTGAATTATGCAGAGTGTGAGCTGTTTAGTGGAATACCTGTAACTAGAAAATAAGAAGAATGATTAGTAATTTCCATTTAATTCCAACTACCTTTATTGCTTATCTTGACAGATACGCGTATTTCGTCTACAATGTGCAGACTTCTTCAGTGTCGAGTACTAATAGTCGAGTATTAGTACACGACACTGAAGAAGTCTGCACATTGTAGACGAAATACGCGTATCTGTCAAGATAAGCAATAAAGGTAGTTGGAATTAAATGGAAATTACTAATCATTCTTTTTATTTTCTAGTTATTATATTATTGCTGTTATTCAACACAAAAACAACATCATTAATGCTGGATCGCATCAATTCAACAGTTGTCAAGTAATGAAGCGTTAGATTAGCTTTAAGAATGTAATGATGCATTACTAATGCAATGATGCATTACCAATGCAATAATGCTACTTTAGCAATGTCTCATGGCATTACAAAAGATATAGCATTAGTTCGATCTTAGTGGGGCCCTTTTCAGCTTTAATCCAACTTCAATGATGCACTAGACGTAATGCATATGCCCTATATATGCAAGCTATTATAGCCTCGTGGTTACCTGGGTTCTACTTTCATAATATTTTACTGTACACAGAAAAAAATCTTGTAGTAAAAACTACCATTTTACCCGACTATGCCTATCTCTAAAAGTACCATGAAATCTCAGTCAAATTTACTACGTTTATGGTAAAACCTTCATCATTTGTGGTATATTTGACAGACCTCATATTGATATCAACCGCACCATGGTCGATCTAATCGCAGTCATCGCATTTATAGTCAGGTGATAATTGTTGGTGTTTGCGCTTAATTTAACCCTCGAAATGGTAGTCTCAACTACGGTTTTGTTTTGCGTGTAGAAACAATTAAAAAACCCACTTATATTTGAGATATACGCCATTTGATTTGCAGGCATTTACATCGTTCCGAGGGGATATTCACCTGCTTAAATTTGGTAAATATAGGAGAACAAACATCTAATTCAGAAGGCACCGCTACGAACAAAACCGATATTTCCTCCGGAAAGAAAATTTCCATCATCACCTTCCGGGATCCACCAATTATAGAACACAATGGGGAAGCTCAGAAGGAAACTTTTACATTACGAATTTCTTTTTTGTTTCAAACCATGGCAGAAAATTGTCATTCCCGGAATTCAACACCATTCTGGCAGAAACTTATGTCACTGAAAGGTGGCTAGGGAAGGGGGTGTTCGAGAGGAATTTCTCGAGAATAGGAACGTCCATTATGGCGTCTGCTAGGTTTGGTACTCTGTTGGACGTTGGATATGAACGTGACACGTTTCAAATTAACATAAGTTTATGGGTGCAAAGTTGAGGAAAGGATTTTTTTCCTTATTCTTAAGCTGGACAGAAAACCTTCGTAGAAGCCGGAAGGGGCTATGAGACCACTCAGCAGTTATGAATATTCAGATTTCAGGTCTGGTTTTAGATGATTGTTTACCTTCTCTAGTTGTATCGACATAGGTATCATCTGTTCTGGCTGGGTTTGTCCAGGAGAACAGATTCCCGTTATTATTTATAGCATTTTCCCATCACTTCAAGATGAGGTTGTGCATGTGTTTATACGAGATGAAGAAAGCTGCAAACCGATTTAATTGGTTTGTCGATTTCACACTCTCTTACATACTCACAAGGTATAATATTAAATCGACGGCGTTCTCGTATTCTATTAGATGGTACAGAAAGCTTCCAATCAATAACTGTGGCGACCACTATGTTGAGAGCGTTTCAGAACAGTGAAGCATAAGAAACTTACACTTTTCTAAACTATTTTCACCGTACGTTCCACCGGTTTAAAGTAAAGTTAAAATATCCCGTGGATATGATTTATCAACTACAATTTCTCGGATTTAGCTGATTTTTTGCTCCTCAACATCTGAATTCGGAAAAACTCAAATACTCAAAACTCATGCAGTTTAGCCTTGTCGAATTCAACGACGCAAAAACAGCCGATGAGAGTTCAGGTTCAAAAATGCATTGTTTCGTTTTCGAGCGTTCGTCATTGTTATAATTGAGATTTGAGAATGATTTTCCGAACACTGCTCAACATATAGACAAAAACAATTGGTGATACGGCAAACTTAATTTTGCATATAAAAACCAATAAGGGATTTAAAAAAAAGGAAAACCGTTCAAAAAAAAAACAAAAAAGACTTATAAAAATAATCCAAAAAAATCAACATTTTGAAAAAATTTATGTAGAATTTAGTATTAAAATATCAAAAAGCCCGGGGGTTTTTAAGTTGGTTGGATTATTATAAAATATTGCAAATAATTTTTAAACGGCCTGGTAATTTTCCATATTTGGAAAATTGACGGGAGTTTAAATTTGACAAATTTTTGATATAAAAAGGTGGATAAGAAACATTAACTTATTAAAAAAACACAAAAAACTGGGGCGGGGGAAGCCGGTAACATGTGTAACATAAGTCCTGGGAATACTTTCAGGCGTTTATTTGACAGCATTAACAAACACACAGATGTCAACCAATGTACTTGTCACGTTCATCTGTGTTCTTACTGAACTGTCAATTTCAAATTGCGCAGTAGTTTCCATTAAAAATGTCGTACAAGCTGGATTTACGAGCACAAGTTGCCAACCTTTTTGGACGGCTTAGTACAAGTGAAATTTTGAGCGTGTATCAAAATCAACAATATACCGTGTTTTGAAAGATTGTCGTGATGGTAAAGAACCGGAAAATAAAAAGAAATGTGGTCGCCCAACAAAATCGAGTGCCAGAACAACGAAAAAACTGCTGTCAAGCGCTGAAAACAAGGTTGGCCAATCAACACGCAAATTAGCACGTAAATTTCAGGTTTCAAACATGACAGTCCATCGGATTTTGAGAAAACATAACGTAATCTATCGGAAACGTCAGCGTGCACCAAAATATACACAGCAACAACTCGAAAAAATACCAAAATGCTGCCGTGCACTTCGTCGCGAGCATTTTGCAAATGGAAAGTGCATAATTTTGGATGATGAATCTTACTTCACGTTTTCGCACCATGAATTGAGTGGCAACGATGGTTTCTATACTGCTAACATTAAAACAACACCAGACGATGTTAAATATGCCAGCAAATCGAAATATTAGCCAAAGGTGTTAGTGTGGGCAGCCATGTCATCGAAGGGTATCTCGGCGCCTATGATACGCCCAAACAAGGCCAAAGCTGTCAATTCTGACGTGTATATCAGCAAATGCTTTCCGAAATTGAAGCAATTCTCGGGTACTTTTTCAAACAGAGGTATGTCATTTTGTAAACAAAGAGGGGAAGTAAGATTCAAACGTAAATTTCTCGAAACCCTTAGCACTTTCATGCAAACTTGGGCCACCAACACAAGGAATAACATTGCTTTACATGATTGTGATGCTACTTTATGTGAGGGTACTGAGAATTTCGAGAAATTTACTTTTGAATCTTACTTCCCCTCTTTGTTTACAAAATGACATATGTCTGTTTGAAAAAGTACCGAAGAATTCATCAACAAATATCACGCTGACGACGAAATCATGTTTTGGCCGGATCTTGCAAGCTTTCATTACGCGAAAAAAACATTAGATTGGCTAACTGAGCAAAACATACCATTTGTACCGAAAAAGGCTCGTCCAATTGAAATTTTTTGGAGTGTTCTCAAACGTATGGTGTACGACAATGGCTGGGAAGCTAACAATGAGCAACAATTGGTTAATCGAATCAAGCGGAATATGAAAGAAATAGACATAGACACCGTCCAGAACCTGATTCAACACGTTCGCCGTACACTGCGTAAAATCGAAGATAATGGTTCATTGAGCGTACTGTAAATATATTTTTCAACAATTTATTAATAGAATAAAATACCCTGAAGAGCATTTTAAAATCCGATTGTTTAATTTCAAGTACCATGCTTTTGAATTTTTCCCAGGACTTATGTTACATATGTTATAATTTAATCATAATAAAGCATATTTTAATATTCATTTTAATGAAACCTTAAATTAGTCATGGCCGATTAAAAATGGATGTCGGCATTTTCTTCAGCTCTTTCGTGGTCTTGGCAATCAGCTGCTCCTCCGTTTCGGCTACGAAATTATTTCAGTAGATCCTCCGTTTGAGGTGCGTCCAAAAACTATCCATCGGTCGCAGTCTTAGGTACAACGTTTATCTTCAACCGGTCTATCGCCTCCATTGGCATAATGGCTGATGCCAGGTTCGGTCAAAAGACCACATCCTCCATCTTGATGAAGGTGGCAACTTACGGCAGGCACTTTGTACCCACCAACTCTCGGCTCAAGGCGCGGAACTATGAGGCCACCTTGCCCTCGGTTTTCCTCTTCAACATTAGCTACACTTAACGGTCGCGTAGCTCTGTCAAGCGGCCTATACCAGGCTTCCGTTCGACGCTCTAGCCTTTCTCCAGAGTGAAAACGATGTTATGAATGCCTTATTCACTTTGGGTGGGGCGAACAAACCATCGAGCGTAGTTGGTTGACTGTTTTCACCAACTGATAACGCTGTCAATTTTTCTTCTGTACACAACAGGGTTGCTACGATTGGCGATGCATAGGTGGATTCACCAACAGGTGGCAGGGTAGTAACATGAGAATCCATTAAACTCCGTGCATTTTTTTTAATGCATACGTTACTATGGGCTCTGTGTTAACTGTCTCAAGATCTTAAGGTCTGATAATGTTCACTTCCGTACAAAGTGCATCATGCACAAAACGCTGATCAGACCAGCAGTTTTCTTCGGGCACAAGAATCTTTTACCGAATTTCTTGGCAAACATTTTGTTGCAGTCGCGGTCATAAAGGAACGTTGGATCAGCAACTGTAGTTGGATCTAAAAAAATGCAAAATTTCTAAGACCAGCCTATCTCCTGTGGCAATCTTTCAACCGAATTCCTGAAGGAACGAATCACTAAATCTCAGTGGTAAATCAGTTAATGCTCAGTTTCTCAATCTTTATGGATCATTTTTTTTTTAATATTGCAAAAACTGGAAACACGCAGACTTAATTTTTGAATCAAACTTATATTTTGATTCACTACATAAAATTGATTTTTTTGGGCAATTTATTTATGGAACATTTGCGAAAATTTATGCATCATTTTCTTATTTTAGTATTTGTTCGACTGCAACCAGGTTTCAGGGCTTGTCTGTATCTATGCATAAAGCCTGTCCACGTTATATTTCGGATACTTTTCTTCCAGTGTAGATTTTGAATTATTTCACAGATCGCTGAAAAGTTTCACTTATATGACAGCTGAAACTCTTCACTTTATTTCGTGGTAAAATATGTTTTGATTCTGGTTACATTTAGTAAAAGGGCGTTGAATCAAGTGGAAGTGCGCAAACGCATTTTGTACGAACAGCAGCAAAATCCGAATTTATCGGTATGCGATCTTGCCAAGAAACTAAAGCTACAGAAAAGTACCGTGTTTTGAGTTTGCAAATCATTTGACCAGCGCTTAACTGTGGATCGGAAGGTTGAAAGTAGAACAAATCGAAAAGTATGCTCCCGAAAAATGGACAAGACGGTGGTCATTATTGAGAAAAATACCTATCTTTCTGTGCGAAATGTGGCTCGAAAAGTTAGAAAGTCTAATTCATACGTACAAAAAGTGAAACATAGGCAAGGGTTGAAGGCGCACAAAGTGAAAAAGGTGCCCAACCGTGATGACCAGCCAAATTTCACTGCAAAAAGTCGTGCTTAAGAGTTTTACACCAATTTTTGGCAAACATTTTCTTATACTATAAAGGACGACGAAACATACGTACTCGAAGACTTTAAACAGCTTCCGGGTTTGAGTTTTTTTTATACCGCAATGCAAAGGAACGCCGTTGCCAAGCATTTTCGGACAAAGAAGGTGTCCAAGTTCGCGAAGAAGTATTTGATTTGGCAGGCCATATGTAGTTGTGGTCGAAAATCTTAAAGTTTATTCTCTACCGGCACTATCAACAAGGATGTACGAGAACAAATGTCTGCAAAAGCGGTTGCTACCGTTTATCAGAAGCCACGACTCTCCAGCGCTGTTTTGGCCTGATTTGGCCTCTTGTCACTATGCGAAATCCGTCCTGTAATGGTATAGGGTACAAGAGGTCAAATACGTGCCAAAAACAGCCAATCCACCAAACTGTCCAGAACTTCGCCCAATAGAAAAGGACTGGGCTCTAGTTAAGCGGAAACTCTTCGAAACTAAGAAGAAAGCAAATGGTACCGATGATTTCAAGAGAAGATGGAGAATCGTCACGGCGGGCGTATCTGAAGATACCGTACGGAACCTGATGGCGGGTGTATCACAGAAAGTTCGAGAATTTTACAGAATGAAGGATTAACATCATAAGAAGTGTTTCGATCAAAATTTGGTCGACTTAAACTTGACGCATTTCCTTTCATCGTGCATTAACAAATTTTGCACACCCCTCATTTTGAGGATGTGTGCGTGTAGCATCATGCCTCTATTTTGATTTTGAGATTAGCACTTCAGGTATCAAAGTGTCGTCGAAGGAAGAGAAGCAATTAATCAAAATATCACACGAACATGGCGAAAATCCAAATTTATCTCACGCCAAGGCTGCAACATTTCTGAATGTGGCTAAATCAACTGTTACCAACGTATTAAAAGTGTTCGGTGAACGTTTGTTGACAGCCAGAAAAGCTGGATCGGGGGGGAAATGAAAGCCGGAGGCCACTGCGACGACAAAAAGAGTTGCCCGCTGTTTCGAGCGGAACCCCAACCTCTCCGCCCGAGATGTCGCAAAGAAGCGGGGAGTGGCGCCTTCAACCATGGATAGAGCTAAAAAACGAGTTGGACTGTCGACTTACAAGAAAGTGGTGACTCCAAATTGCGACGATAAACAAAACACGTCGGCCAAAGCACGATCGCGAAAGTTGTACACGAAGTTTGATTGCGTGGTACAAGACGATGAAACTTACGTCAAGGCAGACTTTAAACAGCTTCCTGGACAGGAATTTTATACGGCAACCGGACGGGGAAAGGTGGCAGATCTTTTCAAGCACATTAAACTGTTAATGTTCACGAAGAAATATCAGGTGTAGCAGGCCATCTGTACCTGTGGCTTGAAGAGAAACGTTTACATTGCGACCGGAACCGTCAACCAGGAAATTTATCTGAGCGAGTGCCTACAAAAACGTCTACTGCCTTTCCTGAAGCGACACAATTATTCCGTTCTATTTTGGCCGGATTTGGCATCTTGCCATTACGGAAAAAAGGCCATGGAGTGGTATGCTGCCAACAACGTTCAAGTGGTGCCCAAGGACAAGAACCCTCCCAACAACTGGCGTTCTACGGCGAATAAAGTGGACAAGGAGACTGTACAACTTCTTATGGCAGGTGTTAAATGAAAGACTCGGTAATTCGCATTTAGTAAAAAAGGAAGCTTAGCTGAATATTTCTCCTATATTCTGTATTAACTGAATTTGAAAAAGAAAAATAATTTGACTTATTTATAAAAACTTTTATCGACTATTTGAAGCTATTTCAACCAAAATTCCAGCACTGCAAAAAAAAAACCGAATTCAGTAACTGCAACAGAAAAGTCGGTTTGTTTGACAGCGTTCGGTCATATTTGAGTAAACCGATGTTCGGTTATTGCTGATTGGATTTATTTTTGTCAACCGATGTTTTCGGTAGATTTGACATATTTTGAGAAAGTAAAAATTTAACGAAAACTCCTCGGTTGTAACATTTTGAACCGAACAGACTACCGAGCGTTCAGCAGATACAAGCTCGGTTGAAATTCAACCGAGTTCCGTATTATTTTATATTACCGAACGCTGTCAAACAAACCGACTTTTCTGTTGCAATTAAGGAATTCGTTTTTTTTTTTTGGCTGTGCTGGAATTTTGGTTGAAATTAGCTTCGAATTCGAATAGTAATAATAAAACCAGTTTCGTCAGTTACATTGTTTATTGATGCAAAAAATCCATTCGTTTTCCCTTAAGATACAGACAAAGGGTTAATCAAGCGAAACCAAAAACTTCTCGAACGTCGTGTGGCGCCTACATCGGCATACTGCTGTCACTGGGAAAATCGTCCTCGGTCTGAAAATAAAATAAGGAACCTTGTTTCATGTTAAATACAATTTATATAATCTGCAGCTTACATTTATCCACTCGATCACACCGTCTAATGAGTTTTTCTTTTTTCATTGTGTTTATTCTAGTAACCGAAATTCGGGTTTGACTCAAAAAATACACCCGAAAACAGTATATACAAACGATTTATTCGGTTTCTTGTTGGTAACCGATGTGGTTCGGTAGAAATTTGAACAGACTTCGGTGTTATTTTATAAGTGTTTTGCCTTTATTAATTTCCACATGCCAAATTTGGTTTCATTTGCTTGATTAGTTCTTGGGTTATGCAGAAATTTCTGTTTCATTTGTATGAGAGCCATCCTTTCCAGATAAGGGAGGGGTCTGGCTGTAATTTTATGTGCAATATGGTAATAGATCTAAATGTTTTGTGGCAGTTCAATTGCCGTTCCCTATGTATACTTTAGTGCACAAAGGTTACGTTCTATGGATACATTTTTGATGTTTAAGGAACGACATGAAACCTACTATAGATCATTTGCAATGTGTTTACGGGTAATTCTTACGATTTTAAGGATGATATTTTTTTTGCAAAATTCTACCTAATGTATGGATCACATTGGTGAGTTCGATTGATTATTTAGTTATGAATTTTCATCAAAGTCTCATGAGCCTTTACACGTTTTTTTATGGAACGAGTCAAAATTTTTCATGTACTTGAAAAATACTTAGCTTCTACTAGTAGCACATGTAGATATTTTTTATTTTAGTATTAATAAGAGACTTTTACATGAATATCACGTAGAAAAAGAAATTCTACTTGACTAATCATTTACATTTCACTGGACACATAATATTCACTTGATTTTGCAATGCATTTTCGACTTCCTGAAACACATGAAAGTTAAGTGAATTTCTAGTGGATATTTTCCACTGATTATGTGATTTTTTTGGGTGTGGATCATTTCTTCAATTTTTAAGGTGCAAACTTTGGACTGCATGGTGATACTGGTACTCCTTCCTGACAGGTTTTTTGGTACTCCAACAAATTTTTATCAGCTTTCTCTCCTCTCCTTCTTTCCAGATTTACTCCTCTGCCTGGTGACGATGCCGCTGACGTTGGTAGAAATTCTCACCAAATTCTTTCATTAGC